>UWYS01000028.1:30000-33362 GCA_900291925.1 Thecaphora thlaspeos | reverse complement strand
AGACCCCCCGAGGTTTAAAGGTTGCTCGTGACACTCAAAACAGGCATGCCCTAAGGAGTACCAAGGGCGCAAGGTGCGTTCAAAATTCGATGATTCACTGACTTCTGCAATTCACAATTACTTATCGCAATTCGCTGCGTTTCTTCATCGATAGGAGAACCTTAGAGATCCGTTTGCGAAAGTTGTATTTAACTTTCACCTTCCTTCGAAGGATTTTTTTTTTGGTTTACATTCTATAGATATACTTTGCGTTTGAAAAGATATTTATGTGTGCACAGGTGTGTTTGGTTTGTGGATCGCAGCCTCTATATGAACACGTAAACGTATCTTAGAGACCGCTAAGTTTTACAACAATGATCCTTTCTGCAGGTTCACCTACAGAAACCTTGTTACGACTTTTACTTCTCTAACGACCAAATTTGATAAGTTTTCAGCTTCAGGTGCCGTTGCCAGCTCCCGAATACCAATTCCCAAATCCTCATTAAGCCGTTCAATCGGTAGTAGCGACGGGCGGTGTGTACAAAGGGCAGGACGTAATCAACGCAAGCTGATGACTTACGCTTACTAGGAATTCCTCGTTCAAGAGCAATAATTGCAATGCTCTATCCCCAGCACGAAAAGTTTCACAAGATTACCCAACCCTTCGGGCAAGGAAAATACTCGCTGGCTCTGTCAGTGTAGCGCGCGTGCGGCCCAGAACATCTAAGGCATCACAGACCTGTTTTTGCCTCGTGCTTCCTTGAGCTTAAAGCTCAAAGTCCCTCTAAGCGGACCAATTCCTATTGCTAGATGCCAACCCGAAGGTCGACCGGTCCAATTAGCAGGCCAAGGTCTCGTTCGTATCGGAATTAACCAGACAAATCACTTCACCAACTAAGAACGGCCATGCACCACCACCCATAAAATCATGAAAGCGCTATCAATCTGTCAATCCTTTCTTATGTCTGGACCTGGTGAGTTTCCCCGTGTTGAGTAAATTAAGCCGCAGGCTCCCGTTTATGGCGTTACCAATTCCACTACCTTTCGATAGCGGCACGGACTATACCTTAAGCAATCCATCGGTACGATGAATCACCCACAACCATCTAGTCTCTGAACCTTCCACTCTTACCTTTAAAAGGACTAAGAGAGGCTTGGCTGCGGATCGTCCAATCCAAGCGTTTTTACCATCCCCGAGGCTATTAACCTGGTGCTGCACCTCTAATCTCACGATGAGGCCGCGGTAGCTTGGGCTCTAAGGAGTTTCCCGCAATTTGAGTCGTCGCCTTTCTCGACCAAGGTCGATACTCAGACTAGCCTTTGGTTATTTTCCAAGGAACGCCACCAACCCTTTCAGGCGGCTTTTCGGAGCAGAGTTACTGCGGCTAGACTGTAAAAGTTTATCCTGGTGGTGCCCTTCGTCAATTTCTTTAAGTTTCAGCCTTGCGACCATTACTCCCCCCAGAACCCAAATGCTTTGATTTCTCGCAAAGGTGCCGATCGGGCCATAGTAAATTAAAGCGCCGACCGATCCCTAGCTGCATAGTTTACTGTTAAGACTACAACGGTATCTAATCGTTTTCGATCCCCTAACCTTCGTTCTTGATTAATGAAAACATCCTTGGCAAATGCTTTCGCAGAAGTTAGTCTTCACAAAAATCCAAAGAAATTTCACCTCTAGCTTGTGAATAACTAATGCCCCCGAGCTGTCCCTATTGATCATTACGGCGATCCTTAAAACCAACGAAACAGGATCGCAACGTCCTATTCCCTTCCATGCTAATCTATTCGAGCCGTTAGGCCTGCTTTGAACACTCTAATTTTTTCAAAGTAAATTCCCTGGTTCCCCCTAGCGAGCCAAAGACTCACCAGAGTTCACCAATGGAGTAAGCCCCAACTTGAAAGGCAGTACACGCCTTGCGGCGGACCACCAGTCGGGGCCCAAATTCAACTACGAGCTTTTTACTGCAACAACTTAATATACGCTATTGGAGTTGGAATTACCGCCGGCTGCTGGCACCAAACTTGCCCTCAATTGTTCCTCGTTAAGGGATTTAAAATTGTACTCATTCCAATTACAAGACCTTTAAAAAGCCCTGTATCGTTATTTTGTCACTATCTCCCCGTGTCGGGATTGGATAATTGCGCGCCTGCTGCCTTCCTTGGATGTGTAGCCGTTTCTCAGGCTCCCTCTCCGGAATCGAACCCTTTTCCCCGTTACCCGTTACAACCATGGTAGGCCACTACCGTACCATAAAGTATGATAGGGCAGATATTTGAATGAAGCATCGCCGGACAAGCCCATGCGATTGGTAAAGTTATTATGACTCCCCAAGCCCAAAGGCATTGGATTTAATCTAATAAATGCACCCCTTCCGAAGTCGGGGCATTCAAGGCATGTATTAGCTCTAGATTTACCACAGTTATCCATGTAGCTTTTCCTTCATCAAATAAACTATAACTGATTTAATGAGCCATTCGCAGTTTCACTTTGTATAACGCTTATATTAGACATGCATGGCTAATCTTTGAGACAAGCATTATGACTACTGCAGAATCAACCAGGTAACTAGCCAGAAAAAACAAGTTGCTTCGGCCCCTCCCTCGATTGCAAGCAAACGAGGCTTGGTTGGAATCTGTTATGCCTCCTGTCAGTTGTTACACTGAAAGGTTGTGTTTCGTTCAGAAAAAGACCCATTTGGACAGGTTCCGAAGATCCCAGTCCGCAAAAGCCAGTTTCGTCCCTAATTCTATCGCGGTCTTACTCTGCTCTGGAAATCATCAGCACAGCCTGAAAGGATCGATCAAAATCGGTACCCTAACAGTCTGACTTCAGATACCCTTTGTGAAATTCGAGAAGCATCCCCTTCCTTTACAAATAAAGGCTGAAGACAACCCTTCCCCTTTCGATCTTGTTAGAATGCTTTTGATTGGGTTTAGCCAACGGCGAGCGATTCCACAAATTTCCCCCGGCCAGCCTGAAGGCGCCCGTTGGGCCCAGACTGTGATGTTTTTTGGTCTAAAAGACCAAGGACCTCATCTCATAAGAGTCGAGCTTGCCTCCAAGGAGACGAGCTGCAAAACCCTTTCAAAAAAGAGACCCCGTCATTTGGTTGGTTTGTGTCCTACTGACCAGGCCTGCCTAAGCGGACCCACTGTTGGGAGCACGGGTGAGATCAGAAAGCATTCAATACAAAGACGCCAATTCGATATCACTCATAGAGCGGCGTCGAAAAGATGAACCTCCTATTCAGAATGCCTCCCTTAACTCGGTTGATCAGGTTGGTAAGTAAAGGTTGAAAGCTACATGGAAACAGCGAAGAAATAGAGGCCTGACGTTGCGATGCGCTACGCCGACCTTTTCTCTGTTCGCCGCCTCTTTT
>UWYS01000028.1:17500-22500 GCA_900291925.1 Thecaphora thlaspeos | reverse complement strand
TAGAGATCCGTTGCCGAAAGTTGTATTTAACTTTCACCTTCCTTCGAAGGATTTTTTTTTTGGTTTACATTCTATAGTATACTTTGCGTTTGAAAAGATATTTATGTGTGCACAGGTGTGTTTGGTTTGTGGATCGCAGCCTCTATATGAACGAGTGAACGTATCTTAGAGACCGCTAAGTTTTACAACAATGATCCTTCTGCAGGTTCACCTACAGAAACCTTGTTACGACTTTTACTTCCTCTAAACGACCAAATTTGAATAAGTTTTCAGCTTTCAGGTGCCGTTGCCAGCTCCCGAATACCAATCCCAAATCCTCATTAAGCCGTTCAATCGGTAGTAGCGACGGGCGGTGTGTACAAAGGGCAGGGACGTAATCAACGCAAGCTGATGACTTACGCTTACTAGGAATTCCTCGTTCAAGAGCAATAATTGCAATGCTCTATCCCCAGCACGACAAAGTTTCACAAGATTACCCAACCCTTCCGGGCAAGGAAAAATACTCGCTGGCTCTGTCAGTGTAGCGCGCGTGCGGCCCAGAACATCTAAGGGCATCACAGACCTGTTTTTGCCTCGTGCTTCCTTGAGCTTAAAGCTCAAAGTCCCTCTAAGCGGACCAATTCCTATTGCTAGATGCCAACCCGAAGGTCGACCGGTCCAATTAGCAGGCCAAGGTCTCGTTCGTTATCGGAATTAACCAGACAAATCACTTCACCAACTAAGAACGGCCATGCACCACCACCCATAAAATCATGAAAGCGCTATCAATCTGTCAATCCTTCTTATGTCTGGACCTGGTGAGTTTCCCCGTGTTGAGTCAAATTAAGCCGCAGGCTCCCGTTTATGGCGGTTACCAATTCCACTACCTTTCGATAGCGGCACGGACTATACCTTAAGCAATCCATCGGTACGATGAATCACCCACAACCATCTAGTCTCTGAACCTTCCACTCTTACCTTTAAAAGGACTAAGAGAGGCTTGGCTGCGGATCGTCCAATCCCAAGCGTTTTTACCATCCCCGAGGCTATTAACCTGGTGCTGCACCTCTAATCTCACGATGAGGCCGCGGTAGCTTGGGCTCTAAGGAGTTTCCCGCAATTTGGATGTGTCGCCCTTTCTCGACCAAGGTCGATACTCAGACTAGCCTTTGGTTATTTTCCAAGGAACGCCACCAACCCTTTCAGGCGGCTTTTCGGAGCAGAGTTACTGCGGCTAGACTGTAAAAGTTTACTCCTGGTGGTGCCCTTCCGTCAATTTCTTTAAGTTTCAGCCTTGCGACCATACTCCCCCCAGAACCCAAATGCTTTGATTTCTCGCAAAGGTGCCGATCGGGCCATAGTAAATTAAAGCGCCGACCGATCCCTAGCTGGCATAGTTTACTGTTAAGACTACAACGGTATCTAATCGTTTTCGATCCCCTAACCTTCGTTCTTGATTAATGAAAACATCCTTGGCAAATGCTTTCGCAGAAGTTAGTCTTCACAAAATCCAAGAATTTCACCTCTAGCTTGTGAATACTAATGCCCCCGAGCTGTCCCTATTGATCATTACGGCGATCCTTAAAACCAACGAAACAGGATCGCAACGTCCTATTCCCTTATTCCATGCTAATCTATTCGAGCCGTTAGGCCTGCTTTGAACACTCTAATTTTTTCAAAGTAAATTCCCTGGTTCCCCCTAGCGAGCCAAAGACTCACCAGAGTTCACCAATGGGAGTAAGCCCCAACTTGAAAGGCAGTACACGCCTTGCGGCGGACCACCCAGTCGGGGCCCAAATTCAACTACGAGCTTTTTAACTGCAACAACTTTAATATACGCTATTGGAGTTGGAATTACCGCGGCTGCTGGCACCAAACTTGCCCTCCAATTGTTCCTCGTTAAGGGATTTAAATTGTACTCATTCCAATTACAAGACCTTTAAAAAGCCCTGTATCGTTATTTTTTGTCACTATCTCCCCGTGTCGGGATTGGATAATTTGCGCGCCTGCTGCCTTCCTTGGATGTGGTAGCCGTTTCTCAGGCTCCCTCTCCGGAATCGAACCCTTATTCCCCGTTACCCGTTACAACCATGGTAGGCCACTACCGTACCATCAAAGTTGATAGGGCAGATATTTGAATGAAGCATCGCCGGGACAAGCCCATGCGATTGGTAAAGTTATTATGACTCCCCAAAGCCCAAAGGCATTGGATTTAATCTAATAAATGCACCCCTTCCGAAGTCGGGGCATTCAAGGCATGTATTAGCTCTAGATTTACCACAGTTATCCATGTAGCTTTTCCTTCATCAAATAAACTATAACTGATTTAATGAGCCATTCGCAGTTTCACTTTGTATAACGCTTATACTTAGACATGCATGGCTTAATCTTTGAGACAAGCATATGACTACTGGCAGAATCAACCAGGTAACTAGCCAGAAAAACAAGTTTGCTTCGGCCCCTCCCCTCGATTGCAAGCAAACGAGGCTTGGTTGGAATCTGTTATGCCTTCCTGTCAGTTGTTACACTGAAAGGTTGTGTTTCGTTCAGAAAAAGACCCATTTGGACAGGTTCCGAAGATCCCAGTCCGCAAAAGCCAGTTTCGTCCCTAATTCTATCGCGGTCTTACTCTGCTCTGGAAATCATCAGCACAGCCTGAAAGGATCGATCAAAATCGGTACCCTAACAGTCTGACTTCAGATACCCTTTGTGAAATTCGAGAAGCATCCCCTTCCTTTACAAATAAAGGCTGAAGACAACCCCTTCCCCTTTCGATCTTGTTAGAATGCTTTTGATTGGGTTTAGCCAACGGCGAGCGATTCCACAAATTTCCCCCGGCCAGCCTGAAGGCGCCCGTTGGGCCCAGACTGTGATGTTTTTTGGTCTAAAAGACCAAGGACCTCATCTCATAAGAGTCGAGCTTGCCTCCAAGGAGACGAGCTGCAAAAACCCTTTCGAAAAAAGAGACCCCGTCATTTGGGTTGGTTTTGTGTCCTACTGACCAGGCCTGCCTAAGCGGACCCACTGTTGGGAGCACGGGTGAGATCAGAAAGCATTCGAATACAAAGAACGCCAATTCGATATCACTCATAGAGCGGCGTCGAAAAGATGAACCTCCTATCAGAATGCCTCCTTAACTCGGTTGATCAGGTTGGTAAGTAAAGGTTGAAAGCTACATGGAAACAGCGAAGAAATAGAGGCCTGACGTTGCTGATGCGCTACGCCCGACCTTTTCTCTGTTCGCCGCCTCTTTTCCCTTTCGCCCTCCAATACTGCCCCCTCTCGTAGTAGTACCGAGATACAGTAGATCAGGTTGGTAAGTAAAGGTTGAAAGCTACATGGAAACAGCGAAGAAATAGAGGCCTGACGTTGCTGATGCGCTACGCCCGACCTTTTCTCTGTTCGCCGCCTCTTTTCCCTTTCGCCCTCCAATACTGCCCCCTCTCGTAGTAGTACCGAGATACAGTAGATCAGGTTGGTAAGTAAAGGTTGAAAGCTACATGGAAACAGCGAAGAAATAGAGGCCTGACGTTGCTGATGCGCTACGCCCGACCTTTTCTCTGTTCGCCGCCTCTTTTCCCTTTCGCCCTCCAAAACTGCCCCCTCTCATAGTACCAAGGTATGTGGGTCGCGGAAGGTATTTAAAATACGGGAGCACGCGAGCCATAGATCGAAAACGTACAGGTTTTTGACACGCTGCAGCAGATTGCGGTTGAACGGGCAAATGAATACAAAATTAGACTTTTGTAATCACAGTGTTTACGCGTTCTAATGCAAAAGTCTAAATTTGTATTCGAGGCCCATTTCCACCTAATTTCCTAGGCATTTTTCGTTCTATTTTTGCCTGCCATTCCAGCGCATCCTGGAAAATGCTCGCCTCGCCTCCACCCTGCCCGGGCTGACCACCGCCCACTTTGACGGCCGCCGTGTCCTTGGCCTCAAATTTACCGTGCGAGTGTTTCAACCCACCTTGCCGGGCATAGATCGAAAACGTACCTCTGCCTCGATTTTTAGCCAGAACCTCGGGCATAGATCAAAAACGTACCTCTGCCCCCACTTTTAGCCAGAACCTCGGCATAGATCAAAACGTACCTCTGCCTCGATTTTAGCCAGAACCTCGGGCATAGATCAAAAACGTACCTCTGCCCCCACTTTTAGCCAGAACCTCGGGCATAGATCAAAAACGTACCTCTGCCCCCACTTTTAGCCAGAACCTCGGGCATAGATCAAAAACGTACCTCTGCCTCGATTTTTAGCCAGAACCTCGGGCATAGATCAAAAACGTACCTCTGCCCCCACTTTTAGCCAGAACCTCGGGCATAGATCAAAAACGTACCTCTGCCCCACTTTTAGCCAGAACCTCGGGCATAGATCAAAAACGTACCTCTGCCTCGATTTTTAGCCAGAACCTCGGGCATAGATCAAAAACGTACCTCTGCCCCACTTTTAGCCAGAACCTCGGGCATAGATCAAAAACGTACCTCTGCCCCCACTTTTAGCCAGAACCTCGGGCATAGATCAAAAACGTACCTCTGCCTCGATTTTAGCCAGAACCTCGGGCATAGATCAAAAACGTACCTCTGCCCGATTTTAGCCAGAACCTCGGGCATAGATCAAAAACGTACCTCTGCCCCACTTTTAGCCAGAACCTCGGGCATAGATCAAAAACGTACCTCTGCCCCCACTTTTAGCCAGAACCTCGGGCATAGATCAAAAACGTACCTCTGCCCCCACTTTTAGCCAGAACCTCGGGCATAGATCAAAAACGTACCTCTGCCTCGATTTTTAGCCAGAACCTCGGGCATAGATCAAAAACGTACCTCTGCCCCCACTTTTAGCCAGAACCTCGGGCATAGATCAAAAACGTACCTCTGCCCCCACTTTTAGCCAGAACCTCGGGCATAGATCAAAAACGTACCTCTGCCCCCACTTTTAGCCAGAACCTCGGGCATAGATCAAAAACGTACCTCTGCCTCGATTTTTAGCCAGAACCTCGGGCATAGATCAAAAACGTACCTCTG
>UWYS01000028.1:7500-12500 GCA_900291925.1 Thecaphora thlaspeos | reverse complement strand
CCAAATTTTGTAAGGCAGACCACCAGCAAGATACTTATCACGCTGACAGTGCACCCAACTACTTTTAGGAAAAGTGGGCGAGCATATGGAAGGGAATTCCAGCTAATGTATTTAGAGCGAGCCCGTTTTAAAGGGCAGACACTCAAGACTAAACCCAAGCAGGCTTTAATGGTGAAAAAAAAAGACCCCCCGAGGTTTAAAGGTTGCTCGTGACACTCAAACAGGCATGCCCTAAGGAGTACCAAAGGGCGCAAGGTGCGTTCAAAGATTCGATGATTCACTGACTTCTGCAATTCACAATTACTTATCGCAATTCGCTGCGTTCTTCATCGATAGGAGAACCTAGAGATCCGTTGCCGAAAGTTGTATTTAACTTTCACCTTCCTTCGAAGGATTTTTTTTTTTGGTTTACATTCTATAGTATACTTTGCGTTTGAAAAGATATTTATGTGTGCACAGGTGTGTTTGGTTTGTGGATCGCAGCCTCTATATGAACGAGTGAACGTATCTTAGAGACCGCTAAGTTTTACAACAATGATCCTTCTGCAGGTTCACCTACAGAAACCTTGTTACGACTTTTACTTCCTCTAAACGACCAAATTTGAATAAGTTTTCAGCTTTCAGGTGCCGTTGCCAGCTCCCGAATACCAATCCCAAATCCTCATTAAGCCGTTCAATCGGTAGTAGCGACGGGCGGTGTGTACAAAGGGCAGGGACGTAATCAACGCAAGCTGATGACTTACGCTTACTAGGAATTCCTCGTTCAAGAGCAATAATTGCAATGCTCTATCCCCAGCACGACAAAGTTTCACAAGATTACCCAACCCTTCCGGGCAAGGAAAAATACTCGCTGGCTCTGTCAGTGTAGCGCGCGTGCGGCCCAGAACATCTAAGGGCATCACAGACCTGTTTTTGCCTCGTGCTTCCTTGAGCTTAAAGCTCAAAGTCCCTCTAAGCGGACCAATTCCTATTGCTAGATGCCAACCCGAAGGTCGACCGGTCCAATTAGCAGGCCAAGGTCTCGTTCGTTATCGGAATTAACCAGACAAATCACTTCACCAACTAAGAACGGCCATGCACCACCACCCATAAAATCATGAAAGCGCTATCAATCTGTCAATCCTTCTTATGTCTGGACCTGGTGAGTTTCCCCGTGTTGAGTCAAATTAAGCCGCAGGCTCCCGTTTATGGCGGTTACCAATTCCACTACCTTTCGATAGCGGCACGGACTATACCTTAAGCAATCCATCGGTACGATGAATCACCCACAACCATCTAGTCTCTGAACCTTCCACTCTTACCTTTAAAAGGACTAAGAGAGGCTTGGCTGCGGATCGTCCAATCCCAAGCGTTTTTACCATCCCCGAGGCTATTAACCTGGTGCTGCACCTCTAATCTCACGATGAGGCCGCGGTAGCTTGGGCTCTAAGGAGTTTCCCGCAATTTGGATGTGTCGCCCTTTCTCGACCAAGGTCGATACTCAGACTAGCCTTTGGTTATTTTCCAAGGAACGCCACCAACCCTTTCAGGCGGCTTTTCGGAGCAGAGTTACTGCGGCTAGACTGTAAAAGTTTACTCCTGGTGGTGCCCTTCCGTCAATTTCTTTAAGTTTCAGCCTTGCGACCATACTCCCCCCAGAACCCAAATGCTTTGATTTCTCGCAAAGGTGCCGATCGGGCCATAGTAAATTAAAGCGCCGACCGATCCCTAGCTGGCATAGTTTACTGTTAAGACTACAACGGTATCTAATCGTTTTCGATCCCCTAACCTTCGTTCTTGATTAATGAAAACATCCTTGGCAAATGCTTTCGCAGAAGTTAGTCTTCACAAAATCCAAGAATTTCACCTCTAGCTTGTGAATACTAATGCCCCCGAGCTGTCCCTATTGATCATTACGGCGATCCTTAAAACCAACGAAACAGGATCGCAACGTCCTATTCCCTTATTCCATGCTAATCTATTCGAGCCGTTAGGCCTGCTTTGAACACTCTAATTTTTTCAAAGTAAATTCCCTGGTTCCCCCTAGCGAGCCAAAGACTCACCAGAGTTCACCAATGGGAGTAAGCCCCAACTTGAAAGGCAGTACACGCCTTGCGGCGGACCACCCAGTCGGGGCCCAAATTCAACTACGAGCTTTTTAACTGCAACAACTTTAATATACGCTATTGGAGTTGGAATTACCGCGGCTGCTGGCACCAAACTTGCCCTCCAATTGTTCCTCGTTAAGGGATTTAAATTGTACTCATTCCAATTACAAGACCTTTAAAAAGCCCTGTATCGTTATTTTTTGTCACTATCTCCCCGTGTCGGGATTGGATAATTTGCGCGCCTGCTGCCTTCCTTGGATGTGGTAGCCGTTTCTCAGGCTCCCTCTCCGGAATCGAACCCTTATTCCCCGTTACCCGTTACAACCATGGTAGGCCACTACCGTACCATCAAAGTTGATAGGGCAGATATTTGAATGAAGCATCGCCGGGACAAGCCCATGCGATTGGTAAAGTTATTATGACTCCCCAAAGCCCAAAGGCATTGGATTTAATCTAATAAATGCACCCCTTCCGAAGTCGGGGCATTCAAGGCATGTATTAGCTCTAGATTTACCACAGTTATCCATGTAGCTTTTCCTTCATCAAATAAACTATAACTGATTTAATGAGCCATTCGCAGTTTCACTTTGTATAACGCTTATACTTAGACATGCATGGCTTAATCTTTGAGACAAGCATATGACTACTGGCAGAATCAACCAGGTAACTAGCCAGAAAAACAAGTTTGCTTCGGCCCCTCCCCTCGATTGCAAGCAAACGAGGCTTGGTTGGAATCTGTTATGCCTTCCTGTCAGTTGTTACACTGAAAGGTTGTGTTTCGTTCAGAAAAAGACCCATTTGGACAGGTTCCGAAGATCCCAGTCCGCAAAAGCCAGTTTCGTCCCTAATTCTATCGCGGTCTTACTCTGCTCTGGAAATCATCAGCACAGCCTGAAAGGATCGATCAAAATCGGTACCCTAACAGTCTGACTTCAGATACCCTTTGTGAAATTCGAGAAGCATCCCCTTCCTTTACAAATAAAGGCTGAAGACAACCCCTTCCCCTTTCGATCTTGTTAGAATGCTTTTGATTGGGTTTAGCCAACGGCGAGCGATTCCACAAATTTCCCCCGGCCAGCCTGAAGGCGCCCGTTGGGCCCAGACTGTGATGTTTTTTGGTCTAAAAGACCAAGGACCTCATCTCATAAGAGTCGAGCTTGCCTCCAAGGAGACGAGCTGCAAAAACCCTTTCGAAAAAAGAGACCCCGTCATTTGGGTTGGTTTTGTGTCCTACTGACCAGGCCTGCCTAAGCGGACCCACTGTTGGGAGCACGGGTGAGATCAGAAAGCATTCGAATACAAAGAACGCCAATTCGATATCACTCATAGAGCGGCGTCGAAAAGATGAACCTCCTATCAGAATGCCTCCTTAACTCGGTTGATCAGGTTGGTAAGTAAAGGTTGAAAGCTACATGGAAACAGCGAAGAAATAGAGGCCTGACGTTGCTGATGCGCTACGCCCGACCTTTTCTCTGTTCGCCGCCTCTTTTCCCTTTCGCCCTCCAATACTGCCCCCTCTCGTAGTAGTACCGAGATACAGTAGATCAGGTTGGTAAGTAAAGGTTGAAAGCTACATGGAAACAGCGAAGAAATAGAGGCCTGACGTTGCTGATGCGCTACGCCCGACCTTTTCTCTGTTCGCCGCCTCTTTTCCCTTTCGCCCTCCAATACTGCCCCCTCTCGTAGTAGTACCGAGATACAGTAGATCAGGTTGGTAAGTAAAGGTTGAAAGCTACATGGAAACAGCGAAGAAATAGAGGCCTGACGTTGCTGATGCGCTACGCCCGACCTTTTCTCTGTTCGCCGCCTCTTTTCCCTTTCGCCCTCCAAAACTGCCCCCTCTCATAGTACCAAGGTATGTGGGTCGCGGAAGGTATTTAAAATACGGGAGCACGCGAGCCATAGATCGAAAACGTACAGGTTTTTGACACGCTGCAGCAGATTGCGGTTGAACGGGCAAATGAATACAAAATTAGACTTTTGTAATCACAGTGTTTACGCGTTCTAATGCAAAAGTCTAAATTTGTATTCGAGGCCCATTTCCACCTAATTTCCTAGGCATTTTTCGTTCTATTTTTGCCTGCCATTCCAGCGCATCCTGGAAAATGCTCGCCTCGCCTCCACCCTGCCCGGGCTGACCACCGCCCACTTTGACGGCCGCCGTGTCCTTGGCCTCAAATTTACCGTGCGAGTGTTTCAACCCACCTTGCCGGGCATAGATCGAAAACGTACCTCTGCCTCGATTTTTAGCCAGAACCTCGGGCATAGATCAAAAACGTACCTCTGCCCCACTTTTAGCCAGAACCTCGGGCATAGATCAAAAACGTACCTCTGCCCCCACTTTTAGCCAGAACCTCGGGCATAGATCAAAAACGTACCTCTGCCCATTTTAGCCAGAACCTCGGGCATAGATCAAAAACGTACCTCTGCCCCCACTTTTAGCCAGAACCTCGGGCATAGATCAAAAACGTACCTCTGCCTCGATTTTTAGCCAGAACCTCGGGCATAGATCAAAAACGTACCTCTGCCCCCACTTTTAGCCAGAACCTCGGGCATAGATCAAAAACGTACCTCTGCCCCCACTTTTAGCCAGAACCTCGGGCATAGATCAAAAACGTACCTCTGCCTCGATTTTTAGCCAGAACCTCGGGCATAGATCAAAAACGTACCTCTGCCCCCACTTTTAGCCAGAACCTCGGGCATAGATCAAAAACGTACCTCTGCCCCCACTTTTAGCCAGAACCTCGGGCATAGATCAAAAACGTACCTCTGCCCCCACTTTTAGCCAGAACCTCGGGCATAGATCAAAAACGTACCTCTGCCTCGATTTTTAGCCAGAACCTCGGGCATAGATCAAAAACGTACCTCTGCCCCCACTTTTAGCCAGAACCTCGGGCATAGATCGAAAACGTA
>UWYS01000028.1:0-2500 GCA_900291925.1 Thecaphora thlaspeos | reverse complement strand
ACAGTGCACCCAACTACTTTTAGGAAAAGTGGGCGAGCATATGGAAGGGAATTCCAGCTAATGTATTTAGAGCGAGCCCGTTTTAAAGGGCAGACACTCAAGACTAAACCCAAGCAGGCTTTAATGGTGAAAAAAAAAGACCCCCCGAGGTTTAAAGGTTGCTCGTGACACTCAAACAGGCATGCCCTAAGGAGTACCAAAGGGCGCAAGGTGCGTTCAAAGATTCGATGATTCACTGACTTCTGCAATTCACAATTACTTATCGCAATTCGCTGCGTTCTTCATCGATAGGAGAACCTAGAGATCCGTTGCCGAAAGTTGTATTTAACTTTCACCTTCCTTCGAAGGATTTTTTTTTTTGGTTTACATTCTATAGTATACTTTGCGTTTGAAAAGATATTTATGTGTGCACAGGTGTGTTTGGTTTGTGGATCGCAGCCTCTATATGAACGAGTGAACGTATCTTAGAGACCGCTAAGTTTTACAACAATGATCCTTCTGCAGGTTCACCTACAGAAACCTTGTTACGACTTTTACTTCCTCTAAACGACCAATTTGAATAAGTTTTCAGCTTTCAGGTGCCGTTGCCAGCTCCCGAATACCAATCCCAAATCCTCATTAAGCCGTTCAATCGGTAGTAGCGACGGGCGGTGTGTACAAAGGGCAGGGACGTAATCAACGCAAGCTGATGACTTACGCTTACTAGGAATTCCTCGTTCAAGAGCAATAATTGCAATGCTCTATCCCCAGCACGACAAAGTTTCACAAGATTACCCAACCCTTCCGGGCAAGGAAAAATACTCGCTGGCTCTGTCAGTGTAGCGCGCGTGCGGCCCAGAACATCTAAGGGCATCACAGACCTGTTTTTGCCTCGTGCTTCCTTGAGCTTAAAGCTCAAAGTCCCTCTAAGCGGACCAATTCCTATTGCTAGATGCCAACCCGAAGGTCGACCGGTCCAATTAGCAGGCCAAGGTCTCGTTCTTATCGGAATTAACCAGACAAATCACTTCACCAACTAAGAACGGCCATGCACCACCACCCATAAAATCATGAAAGCGCTATCAATCTGTCAATCCTTCTTATGTCTGGACCTGGTGAGTTTCCCCGTGTTGAGTCAAATTAAGCCGCAGGCTCCCGTTTATGGCGGTTACCAATTCCACTACCTTTCGATAGCGGCACGGACTATACCTTAAGCAATCCATCGGTACGATGAATCACCCACAACCATCTAGTCTCTGAACCTTCCACTCTTACCTTTAAAAGGACTAAGAGAGGCTTGGCTGCGGATCGTCCAATCCCAAGCGTTTTTACCATCCCCGAGGCTATTAACCTGGTGCTGCACCTCTAATCTCACGATGAGGCCGCGGTAGCTTGGGCTCTAAGGAGTTTCCCGCAATTTGGATGTGTCGCCCTTTCTCGACCAAGGTCGATACTCAGACTAGCCTTTGGTTATTTTCCAAGGAACGCCACCAACCCTTTCAGGCGGCTTTTCGGAGCAGAGTTACTGCGGCTAGACTGTAAAAGTTTACTCCGGTGGTGCCCTTCCGTCAATTTCTTTAAGTTTCAGCCTTGCGACCATCCCCCCAGAACCCAAATGCTTTGATTTCTCGCAAAGGTGCCGATCGGGCCAAATTAAAGCGCCGACCGATCCCTAGCTGGCATAGTTTACTGTTAAGACTACAACGGTATCTAATCGTTTTCGATCCCCTAACCTTCGTTCTTGATTAATGAAAACATCCTTGGCAAATGCTTTCGCAGAAGTTAGTCTTCACAAAATCCAAGAATTTCACCTCTAGCTTGTGAATACTAATGCCCCCGAGCTGTCCCTATTGATCATTACGGCGATCCTTAAAACCAACGAAACAGGATCGCAACGTCCTATTCCCTTATTCCATGCTAATCTATTCGAGCCGTTAGGCCTGCTTTGAACACTCTAATTTTTTCAAAGTAAATTCCCTGGTTCCCCCTAGCGAGCCAAAGACTCACCAGAGTTCACCAATGGGAGTAAGCCCCAACTTGAAAGGCAGTACACGCCTTGCGGCGGACCACCCAGTCGGGGCCCAAATTCAACTACGAGCTTTTTAACTGCAACAACTTTAATATACGCTATTGGAGTTGGAATTACCGCGGCTGCTGGCACCAAACTTGCCCTCCAATTGTTTCCTCGTTAAGGGATTTAAATTGTACTCATTCCAATTACAAGACCTTTAAAAAGCCCTGTATCGTTATTTTTTGTCACTATCTCCCCGTGTCGGGATTGGATAATTTGCGCGCCTGCTGCCTTCCTTGGATGTGGTAGCCGTTTCTCAGGCTCCCTCTCCGGAATCGAACCCTTATTCCCCGTTACCCGTTACAACCATGGTAGGCCACTACCGTACCATCAAAGTTGATAGGGCAGATATTTGAATGAAGCATCGCCGGGACAAGCCCATGCGATTGGTAAAGTTATTATGACTCCCCAAAGCCCAAAGGCATTGGATTTAATCTAATAAATGCACCC
>UWYS01000027.1:25000-30795 GCA_900291925.1 Thecaphora thlaspeos | reverse complement strand
CTATGCCCGAGGTTCTGGCTAAAAGTGGGGGCAGAGGTACGTTTTTGATCTATGCCCGAGGTTCTGGCTAAAAATCGAGGCAGAGTACGTTTTTGATCTATGCCCGAGGTTCTGGCTAAAAGTGGGGCAGAGGTACGTTTTTGATCTATGCCCGAGGTTCGGCTAAAAGTGGGGGCAGAGGTACGTTTTGATCTATGCCCGAGGTTCTGGCTAAAAATCGAGGCAGAGGTACGTTTTCGATCTATGCCCGGCAAGGTGGGTTGAAACACTCGCACGGTAAATTTGAGGCCAAGGACACGGCGGCCGTCAAAGTGGGCGGTGGTCAGCCCGGGCAGGGTGGAGGCGAGGCGAGCATTTTCCAGGATGCGCTGGAATGGCAGGCAAAAATAGAACGAAAAAATGCCTAGGAAATTAGGTGAAATGGGCCTCGAATACAAATTTAGACTTTTGCATTAGAACGCGTAAACACTGTGATTACAAAAGTCTAATTTTGTATTCATTTGCCCGTTCAACCGCAATCTGCTGCAGCGTGTCAAAAACCTGTTACGTTTTCGATCTATGGCTCGCGTGCTCCCGTATTTTAAATACCTTCCGCGACCCACATACCTTGGTACTATGAGAGGGGCAGTTTTGGAGGGCGAAAGGGAAAAGAGGCGGCGAACAGAGAAAAGGTCGGGCGTAGCGCATCAGCAACGTCAGGCCTCTATTTCTTCGCTGTTTCCATTAGCTTTCAACCTTTACTTACCAACCTGATCTACTGTATCTCGGTACTACTACGAGAGGGGGCAGTATTGGAGGGCGAAAGGGAAAAGAGGCGGCGAACAGAGAAAAGGTCGGGCGTAGCGCATCAGCAACGTCAGGCCTCTATTTCTTCGCTGTTTCCATGTAGCTTTCAACCTTTACTTACCAACCTGATCTACTGTATCTCGGTACTACTACGAGAGGGGCAGTATTGGAGGGCGAAAGGGAAAAGAGGCGGCGAACAGAGAAAAGGTCGGGCGTAGCGCATCAGCAACGTCAGGCCTCTATTTCTTCGCTGTTTCCATGTAGCTTTCAACCTTTACTTACCAACCTGATCTACTGTATCTCGGTACTTACTACGAGAGGGGCAGTATTGGAGGGCGAAAGGGAAAAGAGGCGGCGAACAGAGAAAAGGTCGGGCGTAGCGCATCAGCAACGTCAGGCCTCTATTTCTTCGCTGTTTCCATGTAGCTTTCAACCTTTACTTACCAACCTGATCAACCGAGTTAAGGAGGCATTCTGATAGGAGGTTCATCTTTTCGACGCCGCTCTATGAGTGATATCGAATTGGCGTTCTTTGTATTCGAATGCTTTCTGATCTCACCCGTGCTCCCAACAGTGGGTCCGCTTAGGCAGGCCTGGTCAGTAGGACACAAAACCAACCCAAATGACGGGGTCTCTTTTTTCGAAAGGGTTTTTGCAGCTCGTCTCCTTGGAGGCAAGCTCGACTCTTATGAGATGAGGTCCTTGGTCTTTTAGACCAAAAAACATCACAGTCTGGGCCCAACGGGCGCCTTCAGGCTGGCCGGGGGAAATTTGTGGAATCGCTCGCCGTTGGCTAAACCCAATCAAAAGCATTCTAACAAGATCGAAAGGGGAAGGGGTTGTCTTCAGCCTTTATTTGTAAAGGAAGGGGATGCTTCTCGAATTTCACAAAGGGTATCTGAAGTCAGACTGTTAGGGTACCGATTTTGATCGATCCTTTCAGGCTGTGCTGATGATTTCCAGAGCAGAGTAAGACCGCGATAGAATTAGGGACGAAACTGGCTTTTGCGGACTGGGATCTTCGGAACCTGTCCAAATGGGTCTTTTTCTGAACGAAACACAACCTTTCAGTGTAACAACTGACAGGAAGGCATAACAGATTCCAACCAAGCCTCGTTTGCTTGCAATCGAGGGGAGGGGCCGAAGCAAACTTGTTTTTCTGGCTAGTTACCTGGTTGATTCTGCCAGTAGTCATATGCTTGTCTCAAAGATTAAGCCATGCATGTCTAAGTATAAGCGTTATACAAAGTGAAACTGCGAATGGCTCATTAAATCAGTTATAGTTTATTTGATGAAGGAAAAGCTACATGGATAACTGTGGTAAATCTAGAGCTAATACATGCCTTGAATGCCCCGACTTCGGAAGGGGTGCATTTATTAGATTAAATCCAATGCCTTTGGGCTTTGGGGAGTCATAATAACTTTACCAATCGCATGGGCTTGTCCCGGCGATGCTTCATTCAAATATCTGCCCTATCAACTTTGATGGTACGGTAGTGGCCTACCATGGTTGTAACGGGTAACGGGGAATAAGGGTTCGATTCCGGAGAGGGAGCCTGAGAAACGGCTACCACATCCAAGGAAGGCAGCAGGCGCGCAAATTATCCAATCCCGACACGGGGAGATAGTGACAAAAAATAACGATACAGGGCTTTTTAAAGGTCTTGTAATTGGAATGAGTACAATTTAAATCCCTTAACGAGGAACAATTGGAGGGCAAGTTTGGTGCCAGCAGCCGCGGTAATTCCAACTCCAATAGCGTATATTAAAGTTGTTGCAGTTAAAAAGCTCGTAGTTGAATTTGGGCCCCGACTGGGTGGTCCGCCGCAAGGCGTGTACTGCCTTTCAAGTTGGGGCTTACTCCCATTGGTGAACTCTGGTGAGTCTTTGGCTCGCTAGGGGGAACCAGGGAATTTACTTTGAAAAAATTAGAGTGTTCAAAGCAGGCCTAACGGCTCGAATAGATTAGCATGGAATAAGGGAATAGGACGTTGCGATCCTGTTTCGTTGGTTTTAAGGATCGCCGTAATGATCAATAGGGACAGCTCGGGGGCATTAGTATTCACAAGCTAGAGGTGAAATTCTTGGATTTTGTGAAGACTAACTTCTGCGAAAGCATTTGCCAAGGATGTTTTCATTAATCAAGAACGAAGGTTAGGGGATCGAAAACGATTAGATACCGTTGTAGTCTTAACAGTAAACTATGCCAGCTAGGGATCGGTCGGCGCTTTAATTTACTATGGCCCGATCGGCACCTTTGCGAGAAATCAAAGCATTTGGGTTCTGGGGGAGTATGGTCGCAAGGCTGAAACTTAAAGAAATTGACGGAAGGGCACCACCAGGAGTAAACTTTTACAGTCTAGCCGCAGTAACTCTGCTCCGAAAAGCCGCCTGAAAGGGTTGGTGGCGTTCCTTGGAAAATAACCAAAGGCTAGTCTGAGTATCGACCTTGGTCGAGAAAGGGCGACACATCCAAATTGCGGGAAACTCCTTAGAGCCCAAGCTACCGCGGCCTCATCGTGAGATTAGAGGTGCAGCACCAGGTTAATAGCCTCGGGGATGGTAAAAACGCTTGGGATTGGACGATCCGCAGCCAAGCCTCTCTTAGTCCTTTTAAAGGTAAGAGTGGAAGGTTCAGAGACTAGATGGTTGTGGGTGATTCATCGTACCGATGGATTGCTTAAGGTATAGTCCGTGCCGCTATCGAAAGGTAGTGGAATTGGTAACCGCCATAAACGGGAGCCTGCGGCTTAATTTGACTCAACACGGGGAAACTCACCAGGTCCAGACATAAGAAGGATTGACAGATTGATAGCGCTTTCATGATTTTATGGGTGGTGGTGCATGGCCGTTCTTAGTTGGTGAAGTGATTTGTCTGGTTAATTCCGATAACGAACGAGACCTTGGCCTGCTAATTGGACCGGTCGACCTTCGGGTTGGCATCTAGCAATAGGAATTGGTCCGCTTAGAGGGACTTTGAGCTTTAAGCTCAAGGAAGCACGAGGCAAAAACAGGTCTGTGATGCCCTTAGATGTTCTGGGCCGCACGCGCGCTACACTGACAGAGCCAGCGAGTATTTTTCCTTGCCCGGAAGGGTTGGGTAATCTTGTGAAACTTTGTCGTGCTGGGGATAGAGCATTGCAATTATTGCTCTTGAACGAGGAATTCCTAGTAAGCGTAAGTCATCAGCTTGCGTTGATTACGTCCCTGCCCTTTGTACACACCGCCCGTCGCTACTACCGATTGAACGGCTTAATGAGGATTTGGGATTGGTATTCGGGAGCTGGCAACGGCACCTGAAAGCTGAAAACTTATTCAAATTTGGTCGTTTAGAGGAAGTAAAAGTCGTAACAAGGTTTCTGTAGGTGAACCTGCAGAAGGATCATTGTTGTAAAACTTAGCGGTCTCTAAGATACGTTCACTCGTTCATATAGAGGCTGCGATCCACAAACCAAACACACCTGTGCACACATAAATATCTTTTCAAACGCAAAGTATACTATAGAATGTAAACCAAAAAAAAAAATCCTTCGAAGGAAGGTGAAAGTTAAATACAACTTTCGGCAACGGATCTCTAGGTTCTCCTATCGATGAAGAACGCAGCGAATTGCGATAAGTAATTGTGAATTGCAGAAGTCAGTGAATCATCGAATCTTTGAACGCACCTTGCGCCCTTTGGTACTCCTTAGGGCATGCCTGTTTGAGTGTCACGAGCAACCTTTAAACCTCGGGGGGTCTTTTTTTTTCACCATTAAAGCCTGCTTGGGTTTAGTCTTGAGTGTCTGCCCTTTAAAACGGGCTCGCTCTAAATACATTAGCTGGAATTCCCTTCCATATGCTCGCCCACTTTTCCTAAAAGTAGTTGGGTGCACTGTCAGCGTGATAAGTATCTTGCTGGTGGTCTGCCTTACAAAATTTGGAAGCTACAGAGTGGACGGTCGGATTGCGATTTCGCTTCTAACCGAGGAAGCCGGTCCTTTCGAGGATCGTGTCTTTGCAATATTTGACATCTGGCCTCAGACAGGTAGGACTACCCGCTGAACTTAAGCATATCAATAAGCGGAGGAAAAGAAACTAACAAGGATTCCCCTAGTAACGGCGAGTGAAGAGGGAAAAGCCCAAGTTTGAAAGCTGGCACCTTTGGTGTCCGCATTGTAAACTCGAGAAGCATTATCCGCGCCGGACCAAGCTTTAAATCCTTTGGAATAAGGTACCTTAGAGGGTGATAGTCCCTTTCATAGTTTGGAACCCCCGGGGCTTTGTGATTTGCTCTCCAAGAGTCGAGTTGTTTGGGAATGCAGCTCAAAATGGGTGGTAAATGCCATCTAAGGCTAAATATTGAGGAGAGACCGATAGCGAACAAGTACCGTGAGGGAAAGATGAAAAGAACTTTGGAAAGAGAGTTAAACAGTACGTGAAATTGCCGGAAGGGAAGGGTAGGAAGTCAGACATGCCTTTGCGGATTCAGCTTGACCTTTTGAGGTTGTGTGTATTTCCGTTTGGGCAGGCCAACATCGATTTTGGCTGTCGGATAGGAATGGAAGGAATGTGGCACTCTTTTCGGAGGGTGTGTTATAGCCTTCTATTTGGTACGGCGGCTGGGATCGAGGAACGCAGTGCACCCTTTTTTGGGCGGGCCTTCGGGCACCTTTGCACATAGGATGTTGGCTTAATGGCTCTCTGCCACCCGTCTTGAAACACGGACCAAGGAGTCTAACATGTATGCGAGTCTTTGGGTGTGAAAACCCATGGGCGAAATGAAAGTGACCTTTAAGGTGGGACTCTTTGGATGCACCATCGACCGATCTTGAATTTTTATAATGACGGATTTGAGTAAGAGCATATATGTTGGGACCCGAAAGATGGTGAACTATGCCTGAATAGGGTGAAGCCAGGGGAAACTCTGGTGGAAGCTCGTAGCGGTTCTGACGTGCAAATCGATCGTAAAATTTGGGTATAGGGGCGAAAGACTAATCGAACCATTAAGATACTTAGGTGGTTAAGAGGCA
>UWYS01000027.1:15000-20000 GCA_900291925.1 Thecaphora thlaspeos | reverse complement strand
GGGCCTCGAATACAAATTTAGACTTTTGCATTAGAACGCGTAAACACTGTGATTACAAAAGTCTAATTTTGTATTCATTTGCCCGTTCAACCGCAATCTGCTGCAGCGTGTCAAAAACCTGTACGTTTTCGATCTATGGCTCGCGTGCTCCCGTATTTTAAATACCTTCCGCGACCCACATACCTTGGTACTATGAGAGGGGGCAGTTTTGGAGGGCGAAAGGGAAAAGAGGCGGCGAACAGAGAAAAGGTCGGGCGTAGCGCATCAGCAACGTCAGGCCTCTATTTCTTCGCTGTTTCCATGTAGCTTTCAACCTTTACTTACCAACCTGATCTACTGTATCTCGGTACTACTACGAGAGGGGCAGTATTGGAGGGCGAAAGGGAAAAGAGGCGGCGAACAGAGAAAAGGTCGGGCGTAGCGCATCAGCAACGTCAGGCCTCTATTTCTTCGCTGTTTCCATGTAGCTTTCAACCTTTACTTACCAACCTGATCTACTGTATCTCGGTACTACTACGAGAGGGGCAGTATTGGAGGGCGAAAGGGAAAAGAGGCGGCGAACAGAGAAAAGGTCGGGCGTAGCGCATCAGCAACGTCAGGCCTCTATTTCTTCGCTGTTTCCATGTAGCTTTCAACCTTTACTTACCAACCTGATCTACTGTATCTCGGTACTACTACGAGAGGGGGCAGTATTGGAGGGCGAAAGGGAAAAGAGGCGGCGAACAGAGAAAAGGTCGGGCGTAGCGCATCAGCAACGTCAGGCCTCTATTTCTTCGCTGTTTCCATGTAGCTTTCAACCTTTACTTACCAACCTGATCAACCGAGTTAAGGAGGCATTCTGATAGGAGGTTCATCTTTTCGACGCCGCTCTATGAGTGATATCGAATTGGCGTTCTTTGTATTCGAATGCTTTCTGATCTCACCCGTGCTCCCAACAGTGGGTCCGCTTAGGCAGGCCTGGTCAGTAGGACACAAAACCAACCCAAATGACGGGGTCTCTTTTTTCGAAAGGGTTTTTGCAGCTCGTCTCCTTGGAGGCAAGCTCGACTCTTATGAGATGAGGTCCTTGGTCTTTTAGACCAAAAAACATCACAGTCTGGGCCCAACGGGCGCCTTCAGGCTGGCCGGGGGAAATTTGTGGAATCGCTCGCCGTTGGCTAAACCCAATCAAAAGCATTCTAACAAGATCGAAAGGGGAAGGGGTTGTCTTCAGCCTTTATTTGTAAAGGAAGGGGATGCTTCTCGAATTTCACAAAGGGTATCTGAAGTCAGACTGTTAGGGTACCGATTTTGATCGATCCTTTCAGGCTGTGCTGATGATTTCCAGAGCAGAGTAAGACCGCGATAGAATTAGGGACGAAACTGGCTTTTGCGGACTGGGATCTTCGGAACCTGTCCAAATGGGTCTTTTTCTGAACGAAACACAACCTTTCAGTGTAACAACTGACAGGAAGGCATAACAGATTCCAACCAAGCCTCGTTTGCTTGCAATCGAGGGGAGGGGCCGAAGCAAACTTGTTTTTCTGGCTAGTTACCTGGTTGATTCTGCCAGTAGTCATATGCTTGTCTCAAAGATTAAGCCATGCATGTCTAAGTATAAGCGTTATACAAAGTGAAACTGCGAATGGCTCATTAAATCAGTTATAGTTTATTTGATGAAGGAAAAGCTACATGGATAACTGTGGTAAATCTAGAGCTAATACATGCCTTGAATGCCCCGACTTCGGAAGGGGTGCATTTATTAGATTAAATCCAATGCCTTTGGGCTTTGGGGAGTCATAATAACTTTACCAATCGCATGGGCTTGTCCCGGCGATGCTTCATTCAAATATCTGCCCTATCAACTTTGATGGTACGGTAGTGGCCTACCATGGTTGTAACGGGTAACGGGGAATAAGGGTTCGATTCCGGAGAGGGAGCCTGAGAAACGGCTACCACATCCAAGGAAGGCAGCAGGCGCGCAAATTATCCAATCCCGACACGGGGAGATAGTGACAAAAAATAACGATACAGGGCTTTTTAAAGGTCTTGTAATTGGAATGAGTACAATTTAAATCCCTTAACGAGGAACAATTGGAGGGCAAGTTTGGTGCCAGCAGCCGCGGTAATTCCAACTCCAATAGCGTATATTAAAGTTGTTGCAGTTAAAAAGCTCGTAGTTGAATTTGGGCCCCGACTGGGTGGTCCGCCGCAAGGCGTGTACTGCCTTTCAAGTTGGGGCTTACTCCCATTGGTGAACTCTGGTGAGTCTTTGGCTCGCTAGGGGGAACCAGGGAATTTACTTTGAAAAAATTAGAGTGTTCAAAGCAGGCCTAACGGCTCGAATAGATTAGCATGGAATAAGGGAATAGGACGTTGCGATCCTGTTTCGTTGGTTTTAAGGATCGCCGTAATGATCAATAGGGACAGCTCGGGGGCATTAGTATTCACAAGCTAGAGGTGAAATTCTTGGATTTTGTGAAGACTAACTTCTGCGAAAGCATTTGCCAAGGATGTTTTCATTAATCAAGAACGAAGGTTAGGGGATCGAAAACGATTAGATACCGTTGTAGTCTTAACAGTAAACTATGCCAGCTAGGGATCGGTCGGCGCTTTAATTTACTATGGCCCGATCGGCACCTTTGCGAGAAATCAAAGCATTTGGGTTCTGGGGGGAGTATGGTCGCAAGGCTGAAACTTAAAGAAATTGACGGAAGGGCACCACCAGGAGTAAACTTTTACAGTCTAGCCGCAGTAACTCTGCTCCGAAAAGCCGCCTGAAAGGGTTGGTGGCGTTCCTTGGAAAATAACCAAAGGCTAGTCTGAGTATCGACCTTGGTCGAGAAAGGGCGACACATCCAAATTGCGGGAAACTCCTTAGAGCCCAAGCTACCGCGGCCTCATCGTGAGATTAGAGGTGCAGCACCAGGTTAATAGCCTCGGGGATGGTAAAAACGCTTGGGATTGGACGATCCGCAGCCAAGCCTCTCTTAGTCCTTTTAAAGGTAAGAGTGGAAGGTTCAGAGACTAGATGGTTGTGGGTGATTCATCGTACCGATGGATTGCTTAAGGTATAGTCCGTGCCGCTATCGAAAGGTAGTGGAATTGGTAACCGCCATAAACGGGAGCCTGCGGCTTAATTTGACTCAACACGGGGAAACTCACCAGGTCCAGACATAAGAAGGATTGACAGATTGATAGCGCTTTCATGATTTTATGGGTGGTGGTGCATGGCCGTTCTTAGTTGGTGAAGTGATTTGTCTGGTTAATTCCGATAACGAACGAGACCTTGGCCTGCTAATTGGACCGGTCGACCTTCGGGTTGGCATCTAGCAATAGGAATTGGTCCGCTTAGAGGGACTTTGAGCTTTAAGCTCAAGGAAGCACGAGGCAAAAACAGGTCTGTGATGCCCTTAGATGTTCTGGGCCGCACGCGCGCTACACTGACAGAGCCAGCGAGTATTTTTCCTTGCCCGGAAGGGTTGGGTAATCTTGTGAAACTTTGTCGTGCTGGGGATAGAGCATTGCAATTATTGCTCTTGAACGAGGAATTCCTAGTAAGCGTAAGTCATCAGCTTGCGTTGATTACGTCCCTGCCCTTTGTACACACCGCCCGTCGCTACTACCGATTGAACGGCTTAATGAGGATTTGGGATTGGTATTCGGGAGCTGGCAACGGCACCTGAAAGCTGAAAACTTATTCAAATTTGGTCGTTTAGAGGAAGTAAAAGTCGTAACAAGGTTTCTGTAGGTGAACCTGCAGAAGGATCATTGTTGTAAAACTTAGCGGTCTCTAAGATACGTTCACTCGTTCATATAGAGGCTGCGATCCACAAACCAAACACACCTGTGCACACATAAATATCTTTTCAAACGCAAAGTATACTATAGAATGTAAACCAAAAAAAAAAATCCTTCGAAGGAAGGTGAAAGTTAAATACAACTTTCGGCAACGGATCTCTAGGTTCTCCTATCGATGAAGAACGCAGCGAATTGCGATAAGTAATTGTGAATTGCAGAAGTCAGTGAATCATCGAATCTTTGAACGCACCTTGCGCCCTTTGGTACTCCTTAGGGCATGCCTGTTTGAGTGTCACGAGCAACCTTTAAACCTCGGGGGTCTTTTTTTTTCACCATTAAAGCCTGCTTGGGTTTAGTCTTGAGTGTCTGCCCTTTAAAACGGGCTCGCTCTAAATACATTAGCTGGAATTCCCTTCCATATGCTCGCCCACTTTTCCTAAAAGTAGTTGGGTGCACTGTCAGCGTGATAAGTATCTTGCTGGTGGTCTGCCTTACAAAATTTGGAAGCTACAGAGTGGACGGTCGGATTGCGATTTCGCTTCTAACCGAGGAAGCCGGTCCTTTCGAGGATCGTGTCTTTGCAATATTTGACATCTGGCCTCAGACAGGTAGGACTACCCGCTGAACTTAAGCATATCAATAAGCGGAGGAAAAGAAACTAACAAGGATTCCCCTAGTAACGGCGAGTGAAGAGGGAAAAGCCCAAGTTTGAAAGCTGGCACCTTTGGTGTCCGCATTGTAAACTCGAGAAGCATTATCCGCGCCGGACCAAGCTTTAAATCCTTTGGAATAAGGTACCTTAGAGGGTGATAGTCCCTTTCATAGTTTGGAACCCCCGGGGCTTTGTGATTTGCTCTCCAAGAGTCGAGTTGTTTGGGAATGCAGCTCAAAATGGGTGGTAAATGCCATCTAAGGCTAAATATTGAGGAGAGACCGATAGCGAACAAGTACCGTGAGGGAAAGATGAAAAGAACTTTGGAAAGAGAGTTAAACAGTACGTGAAATTGCCGGAAGGGAAGGGTAGGAAGTCAGACATGCCTTTGCGGATTCAGCTTGACCTTTTGAGGTTGTGTGTATTTCCGTTTGGGCAGGCCAACATCGATTTTGGCTGTCGGATAGGAATGGAAGGAATGTGGCACTCTTTTCGGAGGGTGTGTTATAGCCTTCTATTTGGTACGGCGGCTGGGATCGAGGAACGCAGTGCACCCTTTTTTGGGCGG
>UWYS01000027.1:5000-10000 GCA_900291925.1 Thecaphora thlaspeos | reverse complement strand
TACCTTGGTACTATGAGAGGGGGCAGTTTTGGAGGGCGAAAGGGAAAAGAGGCGGCGAACAGAGAAAAGGTCGGGCGTAGCGCATCAGCAACGTCAGGCCTCTATTTCTTCGCTGTTTCCATGTAGCTTTCAACCTTTACTTACCAACCTGATCTACTGTATCTCGGTACTACTACGAGAGGGGGCAGTATTGGAGGGCGAAAGGGAAAAGAGGCGGCGAACAGAGAAAAGGTCGGGCGTAGCGCATCAGCAACGTCAGGCCTCTATTTCTTCGCTGTTTCCATGTAGCTTTCAACCTTTACTTACCAACCTGATCTACTGTATCTCGGTACTACTACGAGAGGGGCAGTATTGGAGGGCGAAAGGGAAAAGAGGCGGCGAACAGAGAAAAGGTCGGGCGTAGCGCATCAGCAACGTCAGGCCTCTATTTCTTCGCTGTTTCCATGTAGCTTTCAACCTTTACTTACCAACCTGATCTACTGTATCTCGGTACTACTACGAGAGGGGCAGTATTGGAGGGCGAAAGGGAAAAGAGGCGGCGAACAGAGAAAAGGTCGGGCGTAGCGCATCAGCAACGTCAGGCCTCTATTTCTTCGCTGTTTCCATGTAGCTTTCAACCTTTACTTACCAACCTGATCAACCGAGTTAAGGAGGCATTCTGATAGGAGGTTCATCTTTTCGACGCCGCTCTATGAGTGATATCGAATTGGCGTTCTTTGTATTCGAATGCTTTCTGATCTCACCCGTGCTCCCAACAGTGGGTCCGCTTAGGCAGGCCTGGTCAGTAGGACACAAAACCAACCCAAATGACGGGGTCTCTTTTTTCGAAAGGGTTTTTGCAGCTCGTCTCCTTGGAGGCAAGCTCGACTCTTATGAGATGAGGTCCTTGGTCTTTTAGACCAAAAAACATCACAGTCTGGGCCCAACGGGCGCCTTCAGGCTGGCCGGGGGAAATTTGTGGAATCGCTCGCCGTTGGCTAAACCCAATCAAAAGCATTCTAACAAGATCGAAAGGGGAAGGGGTTGTCTTCAGCCTTTATTTGTAAAGGAAGGGGATGCTTCTCGAATTTCACAAAGGGTATCTGAAGTCAGACTGTTAGGGTACCGATTTTGATCGATCCTTTCAGGCTGTGCTGATGATTTCCAGAGCAGAGTAAGACCGCGATAGAATTAGGGACGAAACTGGCTTTTGCGGACTGGGATCTTCGGAACCTGTCCAAATGGGTCTTTTTCTGAACGAAACACAACCTTTCAGTGTAACAACTGACAGGAAGGCATAACAGATTCCAACCAAGCCTCGTTTGCTTGCAATCGAGGGGAGGGGCCGAAGCAAACTTGTTTTTCTGGCTAGTTACCTGGTTGATTCTGCCAGTAGTCATATGCTTGTCTCAAAGATTAAGCCATGCATGTCTAAGTATAAGCGTTATACAAAGTGAAACTGCGAATGGCTCATTAAATCAGTTATAGTTTATTTGATGAAGGAAAAGCTACATGGATAACTGTGGTAAATCTAGAGCTAATACATGCCTTGAATGCCCCGACTTCGGAAGGGGTGCATTTATTAGATTAAATCCAATGCCTTTGGGCTTTGGGGAGTCATAATAACTTTACCAATCGCATGGGCTTGTCCCGGCGATGCTTCATTCAAATATCTGCCCTATCAACTTTGATGGTACGGTAGTGGCCTACCATGGTTGTAACGGGTAACGGGGAATAAGGGTTCGATTCCGGAGAGGGAGCCTGAGAAACGGCTACCACATCCAAGGAAGGCAGCAGGCGCGCAAATTATCCAATCCCGACACGGGGAGATAGTGACAAAAAATAACGATACAGGGCTTTTTAAAGGTCTTGTAATTGGAATGAGTACAATTTAAATCCCTTAACGAGGAACAATTGGAGGGCAAGTTTGGTGCCAGCAGCCGCGGTAATTCCAACTCCAATAGCGTATATTAAAGTTGTTGCAGTTAAAAAGCTCGTAGTTGAATTTGGGCCCCGACTGGGTGGTCCGCCGCAAGGCGTGTACTGCCTTTCAAGTTGGGGCTTACTCCCATTGGTGAACTCTGGTGAGTCTTTGGCTCGCTAGGGGGAACCAGGGAATTTACTTTGAAAAAATTAGAGTGTTCAAAGCAGGCCTAACGGCTCGAATAGATTAGCATGGAATAAGGGAATAGGACGTTGCGATCCTGTTTCGTTGGTTTTAAGGATCGCCGTAATGATCAATAGGGACAGCTCGGGGGCATTAGTATTCACAAGCTAGAGGTGAAATTCTTGGATTTTGTGAAGACTAACTTCTGCGAAAGCATTTGCCAAGGATGTTTTCATTAATCAAGAACGAAGGTTAGGGGATCGAAAACGATTAGATACCGTTGTAGTCTTAACAGTAAACTATGCCAGCTAGGGATCGGTCGGCGCTTTAATTTACTATGGCCCGATCGGCACCTTTGCGAGAAATCAAAGCATTTGGGTTCTGGGGGGAGTATGGTCGCAAGGCTGAAACTTAAAGAAATTGACGGAAGGGCACCACCAGGAGTAAACTTTTACAGTCTAGCCGCAGTAACTCTGCTCCGAAAAGCCGCCTGAAAGGGTTGGTGGCGTTCCTTGGAAAATAACCAAAGGCTAGTCTGAGTATCGACCTTGGTCGAGAAAGGGCGACACATCCAAATTGCGGGAAACTCCTTAGAGCCCAAGCTACCGCGGCCTCATCGTGAGATTAGAGGTGCAGCACCAGGTTAATAGCCTCGGGGATGGTAAAAACGCTTGGGATTGGACGATCCGCAGCCAAGCCTCTCTTAGTCCTTTTAAAGGTAAGAGTGGAAGGTTCAGAGACTAGATGGTTGTGGGTGATTCATCGTACCGATGGATTGCTTAAGGTATAGTCCGTGCCGCTATCGAAAGGTAGTGGAATTGGTAACCGCCATAAACGGGAGCCTGCGGCTTAATTTGACTCAACACGGGGAAACTCACCAGGTCCAGACATAAGAAGGATTGACAGATTGATAGCGCTTTCATGATTTTATGGGTGGTGGTGCATGGCCGTTCTTAGTTGGTGAAGTGATTTGTCTGGTTAATTCCGATAACGAACGAGACCTTGGCCTGCTAATTGGACCGGTCGACCTTCGGGTTGGCATCTAGCAATAGGAATTGGTCCGCTTAGAGGGACTTTGAGCTTTAAGCTCAAGGAAGCACGAGGCAAAAACAGGTCTGTGATGCCCTTAGATGTTCTGGGCCGCACGCGCGCTACACTGACAGAGCCAGCGAGTATTTTTCCTTGCCCGGAAGGGTTGGGTAATCTTGTGAAACTTTGTCGTGCTGGGGATAGAGCATTGCAATTATTGCTCTTGAACGAGGAATTCCTAGTAAGCGTAAGTCATCAGCTTGCGTTGATTACGTCCCTGCCCTTTGTACACACCGCCCGTCGCTACTACCGATTGAACGGCTTAATGAGGATTTGGGATTGGTATTCGGGAGCTGGCAACGGCACCTGAAAGCTGAAAACTTATTCAAATTTGGTCGTTTAGAGGAAGTAAAAGTCGTAACAAGGTTTCTGTAGGTGAACCTGCAGAAGGATCATTGTTGTAAAACTTAGCGGTCTCTAAGATACGTTCACTCGTTCATATAGAGGCTGCGATCCACAAACCAAACACACCTGTGCACACATAAATATCTTTTCAAACGCAAAGTATACTATAGAATGTAAACCAAAAAAAAAAATCCTTCGAAGGAAGGTGAAAGTTAAATACAACTTTCGGCAACGGATCTCTAGGTTCTCCTATCGATGAAGAACGCAGCGAATTGCGATAAGTAATTGTGAATTGCAGAAGTCAGTGAATCATCGAATCTTTGAACGCACCTTGCGCCCTTTGGTACTCCTTAGGGCATGCCTGTTTGAGTGTCACGAGCAACCTTTAAACCTCGGGGGGTCTTTTTTTTTCACCATTAAAGCCTGCTTGGGTTTAGTCTTGAGTGTCTGCCCTTTAAAACGGGCTCGCTCTAAATACATTAGCTGGAATTCCCTTCCATATGCTCGCCCACTTTTCCTAAAAGTAGTTGGGTGCACTGTCAGCGTGATAAGTATCTTGCTGGTGGTCTGCCTTACAAAATTTGGAAGCTACAGAGTGGACGGTCGGATTGCGATTTCGCTTCTAACCGAGGAAGCCGGTCCTTTCGAGGATCGTGTCTTTGCAATATTTGACATCTGGCCTCAGACAGGTAGGACTACCCGCTGAACTTAAGCATATCAATAAGCGGAGGAAAAGAAACTAACAAGGATTCCCCTAGTAACGGCGAGTGAAGAGGGAAAAGCCCAAGTTTGAAAGCTGGCACCTTTGGTGTCCGCATTGTAAACTCGAGAAGCATTATCCGCGCCGGACCAAGCTTTAAATCCTTTGGAATAAGGTACCTTAGAGGGTGATAGTCCCTTTCATAGTTTGGAACCCCCGGGGCTTTGTGATTTGCTCTCCAAGAGTCGAGTTGTTTGGGAATGCAGCTCAAAATGGGTGGTAAATGCCATCTAAGGCTAAATATTGAGGAGAGACCGATAGCGAACAAGTACCGTGAGGGAAAGATGAAAAGAACTTTGGAAAGAGAGTTAAACAGTACGTGAAATTGCCGGAAGGGAAGGGTAGGAAGTCAGACATGCCTTTGCGGATTCAGCTTGACCTTTTGAGGTTGTGTGTATTTCCGTTTGGGCAGGCCAACATCGATTTTGGCTGTCGGATAGGAATGGAAGGAATGTGGCACTCTTTTCGGAGGGTGTGTTATAGCCTTCTATTTGGTACGGCGGCTGGGATCGAGGAACGCAGTGCACCCTTTTTTGGGCGGGCCTTCGGGCACCTTTGCACATAGGATGTTGGCTTAATGGCTCTCTGCCACCCGTCTTGAAACACGGACCAAGGAGTCTAACATGTATGCGAGTCTTTGGGTGTGAAAACCCATGGGCGAAATGAAAGTGACCTTTAAGGTGGGACTCTTTGGATGCACCATCGACCGATCTTGAATTT
>UWYS01000026.1:0-75359 GCA_900291925.1 Thecaphora thlaspeos | reverse complement strand
ACCCTAACCCTAACCCTAACCCTAACCCTAACCCTAACCCTAACCCTAACCCTAACCCTAACCCAACCCTAACCCTAACCCTAACCCTAACCCTAACCCTAACCCTAACCCTAACCCTAACCCTAACCCTAACCCTAACCCTAACCCTAACCCTAACCCTAACCCTAACCCTAACCCTAACCCTAACCCTAACCCTAACCTCTTGGCCAGTGGTGAATTTCAGAAGCTGACAGCAATTTCCCTCTCAAAGCCTCCCCTTTTCTCTTTCCCAATGCTACTCTAGTTAGCATACACAGTTGACTTTGAGGCAATACAATTGTCCCCCAGTCTGCCAAGCTGATGGTCATTCAGCTTGGGTCAATGCTCCTTCTTTTGCCGCCCCTTTGCCTGCCTGAACAAGCACTTTTAGCTTCGCTTCGACAAAGAGCAGGTCGGACAGGACTGCCTTAGATGCAGGAACACCTGACGCTTTCAGGAGGGCTGCCATGGCTTGGTGGAGACTCTTCTCCCTCTCTTGCCCTTGCAATCTGAATACAACCTGTATCGGCCTGTAGATGCAAAGCACATCAATCACTGTGCTATCTTCTGACGCTTTCTCTGGACTTGCCAGTCACTGGCACTGACTCAAATCACTAACGAATAATCCTTCGCAGAGATGACGTATCAGTTGATATGGATTTATCGGTACAAAACCAAGGTACAATAGCGAGGGAAAGCGGGCCGCTTCGGTCCGTCCTACAGACCCGCCACAACGTTGGCCCTTCCGCCTCCTGGCGCCCAGGGAAACTGACGATGTCGCTCCTCGCCCTCGCCGTCTCGTTCGTCCTCGTTCTCACCGCGGACAGGCTGCAGCTGCTGTCTCCTTTCCCTCTGGACGCGCATCTGAACGCCCTGTCGGACGTAGGCAAGGTAGGCCAACGCGCCGAGCGCCAAGACGAGCAGACCGCCTTCGAGGAGTTCCTCTAGCTCCTCCTCGTCGTCCAGCCCTTCTTCTCCCGCGGCTCCTCCACCTCGGCCCGTCTTGCTTCGCCACGTCTCCGGATTGTTAGGGTCGCCCCAACCGTCTCCTTGCTCCGAAGATCCTCCCGCATCCACGACGGCCGCATCGTCGGCATCGGCATCGTCGAGGTAGCCATCGCGTTTCTCTTCCATGCGTTGCTTTCGAGCCCGCTGCGCCATCTCGTCCGCCTCGGTGTACGCCGCCTCGCCCGGGTCCGTCGGGCTGGTGTAGCTGGAGAAGAGCGAGAGGGCGGTATCGAACGCATCGCTCCGCCACACGGCCGCCCAGAGCGCGCGCAGGTGCAGCTTGATCAGGCTCAGCGTGACAGGCAGATAGGCCTCCTCGTTGACCTCGACCGCCATGTCGTAGTAGCGCTTGGCCAGGTGGAAGTCGCGTCGCGCCACGCCCAGTCCCTTCTCGTAGAGCCACCCCATGTTCCAGTAGGCGAGGGCAGAGACCTGCCGATCGGCGGCGGCGGCGTAGCACGCGGCCGCTTTGTCGTACGCCGCACGCCCCGGATGGCGCGTCCCGATCCCGTGGAAGTAGTAGTCGCCCATCTTGACCATCGCATCGACGTTGTCCTGGCCTGCGGACCGCGTCCAGTGGATCAGAGCGAGGCGGTCGGTGCTGTTGTCCGGGCCGCCACCGCTGCGTCTGTCGAGCGAGGGGATCTGGAGGCGGCGCTTGTCGCGATCGAGGATGTAGGCGACATTGTTCTGGGCCGCCTCGAAGCCAAGCTCGCCCGCCAGCGCCCAGCCGAGCAGCGCCTTGTGCTTCTTGCGGCGGCGCCACGCGCGCTCCGCCCTGTGGAAGACGGGAACCGCCCAGTCGCCGCGTTCGACCGTCTGCTTGAAGCCTGCCACGGCGAGGCGGCATCGCTCGACGCTGTTCTGCGACCGCGCGAGCCGCGCGTTGACGGTCGCCATCAGGAAGTATGCCTCGAACGAGTTGCTGGCCCGGATCGCGAGATCGAGCGACTTGATTGCCGCCGTATAGTCCTCGAGGTCGATGTGGACCTTGGCGAGATTGATAGTCCCCTCGAGGCTCCGTTCCTTGGCGGCCGCCTCGAAGTACTGGACCGCCCGGCCGATGTCGACCCGGACGCCGAGGCCGTCGCGCAGCATCATCCCCAGCCCGTTGTAGGCATCGCCGTCGCCCGTGTCGGCGCCGCGGTTGAACCAGACCCAGGCGCACGCAAAGTCCTGTCGCACCCCTTCGCCGCGCAGGTACATCCGGCCGATCAGGCTCGCCGCCGAGCCGGCCTGCGAGAGCTGGTCGTCAACCTTGAGCTGGACATCCTCGCCCTTTTCGCCCGCCTTGGCGAGCCAGCCGGTGGGCCCGCCGCGCCCCACGAGCGCAGCGTCCTTGGGCCACACCTTGCGCGTAATCCGCAGCAAGTAGTTCATCGCCTTTTTGTAGTCGCGCCGCACCGCGCCCGCCGCGTCGCTGGGCGCCCAGATGCTGCCCTGGTAGTAGACACGCGCCAGCAGTAGCATGAAGCGCGCATCGCCGCGCTCGGCGTGGTAGATGTGGTACTCGAGCATGTCCTCGAGGCCGTGCGGGTCGTTGGCGGTGCCCGGCTGCCGGTTGAGGGCCGCCTGGACCGCCGGCTTCCGCGCGGCGAGGCCCGTCGAGGCGGCCGAGGCGCCCGGCCCATAGACGCCGCCCGCGAGGTCTGACAGGCGAAGCTTCGAGTAGGGGACCGTCAGCCCACCGGGCGGGCCGGTCTGGAAGCGACGGTAGGCGTCCTTGGCTGCGCTCTCGTACCACGCCAGCGCCTGGTAGCAGACGGGCCTAGCACCGATGCCGGCGCGGTAGCGGAAGCCGAGCGCCATTTGCGAAGGAGCATCGCCAGCTTCGGCGGCGCGAGTGTAGTGAAGGAGCGCCTTTGCCTGGCGCAGCCCGTCGTCGCGCTTGAGACGTGCAAAGGCGTCGCGCCGGTTCTGCCAGGCGTCGTGCAGTTCGTCCTGGTCCATCGACGACTCAATCGTCACCAGCTCCGAGGCGGGCGGTGGCAGCCACTGGCGCCGGATCGTCGACTCCCATCCGCTTCCTTCGAGGAAAGCGAGGCGAGCGTGGGCACTGGCGTTTCCGGCCTTGCTGAAGCCAGCTGCGTCGTGGCCAAAGTCGACCAGTCGCTGGTAGCAAGCGCGGGCGCGGGCGATGTCGGGTAGGGCTCCGTGCGTGCCCCACAGCGAGTGCTCGGCGAGCACCCACAACGCATCAGCATGGGCCTGCACTCTGGGCTTCGAGTCGGAGGAAGAGGAGGCGTTGACGCTGGTGCTGTGCCGGGCCGAGACCGAGTCGGTATAGTGGAACATGTTAGCGAGGACGTCGGCGGTTTTATCGGCGGCGTAGGCTTCGTGCTGCCAGTCGACGTCGCGACGGCCCCAAGCGGCCCACTCGAGCAAGCCGATGGCCTCGCTGCGCCTCTGCTCCATTTCAAGCCGGAGCGCCTCGCGCCTCTGTCGCTTGGCCTGCGACCAGGGCGCCTCGACGCGGAACCACCACTTGAAGGTGGAGCTGCTGTTGCCGCTGCTGCCATCTTCACTGCCACCGCTTCTTGGCCTGAACCAGCGACCAAGAAGCGAGGGGACGACGGGATGCTGCCAGAGCGACGGCGCCGGGCGGGCGAAACCGGCGCGCCCTTGGGTGACGTCCTGCAAGAATGACGAGGATGACGAGGATGACGACGATGTGGTGATGTCCTCCTGATCGTCGCTGTCCCAGCCGGCATGGAAAGGGCCGAACATGACCGAGTCCCAGGGGCTTTCCTCAGCGTTGATCGGCGCCAGGCCGGGGCCTAGCGTCTCCCAGTCGGGCCAGAGGGGCAGGGGTCGTGCACCGTGCCATCTGAGCTCGTCACGAGTGGCGCCTATTGGCGGGCCACGGCCCTTTGAGGCGGCGAGCGAGGTAGATGAGAGAAGTTTGTGCCGGAGCTGCTGCTGCGGCTGCTTCTGCTTCTGCTGCTGCGCGGCCCCGTCGTTGCCGGCATTGGACTTTGCGGTGGCGGCCGAGGAGGATTTCCAGTTGACGATGGCAGGCTTGCTCTTGATGGTGGATCGCAGCAGCGCTAGGGCCCTTTCATATGCCTGCTGCGGCGTTTGCAGCTCGTCGCCGTGGCTGACAACGGGCGGCTGTTGCTGCTGCTGCCATGTTGGGGGCAGGACCGGTGGAGAGTGGCCATTGGAAGGGGTGTCGGGAGCGATTGCGAGCGCAGCATGGGCCGAAACGATAGCAAGGAGGAGCACGAAGGCGAGAGAGGTCCGACGCGCCGAGGCGCTGCGGCGAGGGACAAAGGCGGGAAGCATGGTGGGAGAGGAGGGGCTACCTCATGACTGTGGGTGCGGTAGGGTAGGGGTGAGGGTGTCGGTGGATGAGGGGAGGTAATGTATGAGAGAGGTGCGTCGCTTGAGTCGAGCTTGAAGATGCGGAGGGGATCCGTAGCTGGCTCTGTGGTGGTGACAGTGAGTAGGTGGGTGACAGCGAAGGTGTAAGGAAGGGAATCAGGGAACAAGGTAGGGAAGAAGGTGTGTTGCTGGCATTTCCTGGATTGGGCCAACGAGATGGGGGCGGCGCTCGGCGAGGGTCCATGCACGGGCCCTCCACGTCACTCACAAGCTTCCGGCGAGCGCCCCTCGCGGCCCCGCGGATCCGCACGCTGCCCACCGTGCGCCCGACTGGCGAGCCTAACGCGTTTCCCTAGGAATCCGGCGTCGCTAGGAATCCGGCCGGGAAAAAGCAGACTGTCTACCACCCTCACTACCACCATCACCGCCATTGTTGTCGACGGCTCTATTGTGTACCAAGCACTGGACAAGCAATGCAATCCATCTTGACACTTGCTGCATACATTGGGCCATCAGAAACGCTCAGCCAGTCCACCACGGCCGCTGTACAGGTCACTGAAATGGAGGTCCAGCCAAAGCGGGATTGAGAGCAAGCCGAGGCAGTGGCGGCAAGCTTGACAGGCTCAGCGCGAGGTTGTGAAAGCGAGCTGGGTTGGTTGGAGTGTTGGAGTGTTGAAAAAGGGGCCCTCGACTGGCGGCGGGGTCTGATTGCGAGGCTTGAAGCCTGGCAGCTTGGCGAGGACCTTCTCTGCTGCAGCGGGCAAGGTGAGGCCAACGTCAGCAAAGGCCTTGCGGACCGACGTCTTGCTGATGCCCTTGCGCCAAGTTGTTGCTTGTCCACCCCTTGGGCGAGACGGCAAAGTGGCAGCCTTTGCCTGGTCCCTCTATGTGGCGGTGGTTGCCAAGGTGGTGCCACTTGCCCTGCCAGATCACCAGTGGATCCCGAATGTTGTACTTGCGCAGCATGCTGCAGAAGATGTTGAAGAAGGCGGTGAGGTTGTCGAGCAAAGCGCCGTCCATGCGCTGATTCTCGAGCGCATGGTTGTACTTGCTGCGTAGGTGAGGGTGGCATGGTGGGACGTGGGTGGTGCAACTCGCATTGATGTGTTGGTGGATGCTGAGAGAGAGCAGCGGGGGCAGTCAGGAGATGCGGTGGGTAGTGGAGCCGTCGACGACAATGGCGGTGATGGTGGTAGTGAGGGTGGTAGACAGTCTGCTTTTTTGAGGCCGGATTCCTAGCGACGCCGGATTCCTAGGGAAACGCGTTACATCCTCCTCCTCCATAGGTGCCGAGACACGCTTCTGCCCCGCACGCAGCTTGTACGTTCACCTCACACGCGGCTCCCCCCGCACTGGCGGTCGGCAAGTTCTTGTCTCAAGGGCGAGCGAGGAGGGCGGGCGCCAGTTGCTTGTCACGAACGCTAGACGTTGGCTAGAGGTGTGTCGCTGCAAAGAGAGGGATGTTTGACCGCAGACCAGCCGGCACTCAAGGATCGCCGGCGCTGGAACGCGGGAATTGCAGACCCACACACAGGGGATCATGGGGATTGGAACGAAGTGGATTGGAGTGAGACTCTTGCTTGTCCAGAAGGGCCAATGGCGCGCCAGGTCGCACCAAGTGATTGACTTGTTGAAGGCCAACAAGCAGACGGAGCATGGAAAATCGTGTTAACAAAGAGTCAAGAATAATGAGTGTGTGGGGGCGACAGGATAATGCCTTCTGTGTGTGTTTATAGATTGTGCGATGCGAATAGAGCCACGATGCTTATGTGAATGGAGCCATGATGCTGATGCAATCTGCGATGTTGGCGCTTCAGCTATGCGCCACGTCGGATAGGGCGGCCGAAGACGATGTCCGTGCCGGTCACCAACGTCCATTCAGGCCAGCTGCCGCTTCTGGGCCCGCTCAGGCCGTGGCATCGACGAGGCGGATCGTCGTATCGCCGACATCGTCTTCGTCGTCGTCTTCAACGCCACCATCGCTGTAGCCTTGGACAACCGGCCCTTCTCCCCGCATGGCGTCGATTCCTCCAAACGCCGGATGCTGCTCGCTACTGCCATCGCCACCGCCGCCGCTACTGCTGCTCAAGCGCGGCTGGGCATCGCTCGTCTCTGCGTCCGTCAGCGCTCCGCCCATCGAGAGCGCATCGACTTCTCGTTCGCCGTCGGCATCTTCTTCGTCGTCTTCATCATCGTCCAGGCCGTCGGCGTCGACGCGTGCGGCATCGCGCCGCGCCTCTTCGTCCTCCATCACATTGGTCAGCAAGGCTTCATCCAACACTTCGGACGGGGCGATCCGGCTAAAAGTGACGACCGACGCGCTTGTTGCAGATCGCTGGCGCATCGGCGGTCGAGTGACAACGAAGCCATCGCCGATCGCACTGTGCGGACCGAGCAATGTGTTCGACACCGAGCTCTTGAGCGGCGAGAGGCTCGCCGCACCGCGGACGAGGCCACGACGACCGGGCAAGCTAGTGGACCGGTCCATCGGCGTCGGCACCGCAGAGGGACCGCCGCGCTCCAGCGCCTCGGCAAACATCGAAGCGTACGAGAAGCTGGCGGTGAGTCCATTGGTGCTGGTGTTGGCGGCTGACGCAGATGCCGATGTCGCTGCGTCGGCGGCATCCGACGACGGGATCAGAAGCGGCGGGTTGGTCGAAGCGCTGGTCTGGCCAATGTCCTTTCGTTGAAGAAGCTCCCTGGGGTGGCCAAAACGCGAGCTGCTCGGCTGTCGCGCCAGGTCTGCCCCTCGTCCTTCCGCCTCCTCTGCCTCCTCACCTCCGTTGCCGCCGAAAATGCCGTCTTCCGGGATGGTGCCAACGGAAAAGGCGCTAGCGAGCAATGGCGACGGCGCGACGGGACGTAGACGTGCCGTTGCGTTATCCCTCTCGTCGACGTCAATCTCGCCGACGACGGTCATTCTGCCCGGGTACTGGGGCAGGTCCTCGCCCTCGTCGGCGAGCCGCGAGCCGTCCTCCCGGAACAACTGGGTGTAGGCCGGCAGCAGAGGGACGCCGCCGTTCAACGCGGTCGCTCCATCCGACGGCGCAGATGACATGGGGACAAAGGCCGCAGACAGCGTCGCCGGTGAGCCAAACGGACGAACGAGCCCGGTGGGGTCGGACGACGCTGCTGCTCGGCTCGACGACGGCTGTAGCGGCTGAACAGTGATGGGCGCAAACTGGTCCTGCACCTCCTTTGGCGGCGACTCGGTGAAGCGGACGGGTACGCACATGACCAGCGCTTGGCTCCAATGGTGCTCCTCGAGCGTGGACCGGTGGCTGAGGCCAAAGCCAAGCTTGACCTTGAGCTTGTGCCGGATGCGAACGTAGGGGCTCTCAAAGTCCGGGATCAGCTGCGCGCTCCCTTTGGCACGAGCCGCCGAGGCGTTCGAGAGCGCCAAGGGGAGGCTGATTGTCATGCGCACGCGGCCGCGCGTCAGGTCGACGCCGTCGCCGTCCTCGCCGCTGAAGACGTAGGTCGCTCGGGAGTTGACGTCCTCCGACATCCTCTGATCGCCCATTCTGTGCGAGCTTCCCTGCACACCGGCGCCTCCTCCCCTACCGGCCTCTGCACCCTCGCCGGCGGGGCTGGCATCGAGGCTTGGGTCCAGCATCGAGCTGGCAAACGTCGAGAGGCGGCTGATGGCATTGGCATACGCTCTCCGGCCTCGAGAGGGCCCGCGCTGGTTCCGCGAGCCGGGTGCATCGCTGCGCTCGGCGGCGGCGACGTCGCCGCCGTTGGACGAGCGGGAGCGATGAGGGTCGACGTCGGCTCCAGCATTCGCTGTTTGAACCTCTGCCGGACCTGCTGAAGTTCGCAGCGTCGGCTGGCCACCTGCCCCATCTGGTGCCGCAGCGGTAGCACTGTAGGTGGTCGGCCCAAACGCCGGCAGAGCCGGACGCGACGACCGAGGCGAGCCAGACATCGACAGCGGTTGCCGGTCTTGTGGCGGCAAATGCAGTGCGAGGCTGCCATCAAGGTTGCCGGGCGCATATCTGGCCCGGAGCGATGAAGAGCTCGGTTGCGAGCGCGGCGCAGTGGACGAGGCGACGGAAGACGATGCAGCCGCAGCGCCCTGGCCGCTGGCGCCGGCGGACGAGGAGCCAACGCTCCGACTGTTGGCCCGGCGAGCGTTGTCGTCCTTATGGTTGTTAGCGTCGTTGCTGCTGCTGTCGGCCCTCGCATCCCTGCCCTTTCCCTTGTCCCGCGACTTGTCCCGCGACTTGTCTTTGGCCTTACCGCCGTTCGGTCTCCGGCCAAAGCCCCTCGAATCACGACCTTGGCGGCCGCCGGTCGTTCCCGATGCCGCCTCGGCCGCCTCACCGGGGGGAGGCGGCGGCGGAACCGGAGGCGGGCCAACGATTGTAGTCCGAGTGCGCTCGACGTTGTTCTCGAGCGGGTCAGGGGCGGTGCCTTTCCGTAGCAGGGCGAGGTGATTGAGCACTAGGTCGCGGTCGTAGCCGAGGCGCAGCCGGGCCTCGGAGCCGGGCATCGAGGCTAGCTGGGCGGCCCGCTTCGAGCTCGGCGCGACATGGGGGATCTCGGTGGGCGGGACCTTGTTGGGCGGCGCTGGAACAGGGAAGGTGGTGCAAAAGGTCCGCGAGGGGACCGAGCTATGACGCTCGGTTTGGAGGCAGACAAGCTCCATGTCGCGCAGCCTGAGGCCGCCGAGCTGCCGCACCATGTTCCAGCCGTCCGATGTGCTCACCTCGATCTGGACTCCGAAGCTGAGCGTGTCACTCTTAGGGCCAGAAACCTGGACGTGCGACGGCAGCGACAGGGTCAGCGAAAAGGGGAGGCCCTCGGCGCCGCTGCCTTCGCCAAAGATGCCAAACTCGGCGGGAGGGTAGAGGACGGGGCGATGGAGGAAGTGGCGCATCGGCGCCGACGACCGCGACGAGCTCGCGGCGCGAGATGACGTCCTCGGGGGCGACCGCGTATTTCCGACGTCCGAAGACACGCTCGCCGCGGTCGCGCTTCGCGGTAGGCCGCCCGGCGATGGGGGCACCACCGCCGTCCTCGATGCAGTCGACGCCGACGATAACAAGGGCATCGGTCCTGCCATAGCAGCGGCAGCCGCAGCGCGCTTTGCCGGGTCGCTTGGCAGGTCGAATGCGCTAGGTGCGGGTGGAAATGTGGCGTCGTCGTCTCCCCTCGTTCTGGGTGGTCCTGGCGAGCCCGTCGTGCCGCCCGGATGCGCCACGTCAGCTACAGGATCGGCCAAGGTCGCAGACCGAACAGCGCTGCTGCCATTGCCAATGACGCCGTCATCATCACGGCCGCTGGCCGGAGTAGCAGCAAGGTGGGAATGAGCAGCAGGAGCGGAAGCGCGAGGCCCGATCGCGGCCGCTGGCGCCAGAGACGATGCATGCGGGGCGGCGCCGGCGTTGTTGGCATTGGGCACTGTCGCGACGGAGGAGCTTGGCGTCAGGCCGCCGACAGCGGTCACAAAGGTGTCGTGGCTCTGGCTCTGGACCAGGCCGGCCTCAGGGCCCCCCGTTTCGGTTGCGTCGGGCAGCGCCGCCTCGGGAGCTGCGTTTGCTGCCGTTGTCGTCGACGTCGCCGTCATCGGCCTCGGGGAAGAAGGAGCAGAGGCAGCGAGCGACGGAATGGCAAGGCCGGGCAGGTTGTGGTCGCTGCTGATCAGCGCCATCCGCGCCACGGGGACGGGAACCACGTCGCGGCAACGGCGGATCACGATCGAGGTGGCGGCGCTCTGTAGCGTGCGCTTGCCGTCCGCCGTGACATCGTTTCTGGCCCTGCCGAAGCCGGTCTCCTCCATGGCGAGCAGATCCGCGTGGCTCCCCTTGCCGGTATTGCATCGCCTAGAAGCGAATCGCTCGCCGCCGCCGGTCGCATCGGAAGAGCTCGCGCTGGCCTTCTTCGGCGTCGTCCGGAGCTGCAGCTGCTTCGCCCGCTTGCCAAACCAGCTGCTCCTGGGCTTCTCGGTTTTGGTATTGGTGGAGGACGATAGGCCGCCCTGGGGATCGGTCGCCGATCTCTGGGCAGAACGCGACGCGGTCGCGGCCGACTCGCCCAAGCTCGTCGTCTCGCCAAAGACGTCGGACGTAAAGCGGCCGTTCGCAAAGGGGTCCAAGAAAAGCGGCGACCCTGACGCGGTTGCGTTCGACGCATTCCGGTCGAACGGCGACGTCGACTGGGACTTCAGCTGCCTACCGTCGACGACGGCGGTAGCCTGTAGGCAGTAAAAGGTCCCGCCAAAGCGCGATCGCAGCGAGCCTGGGAGCCAGCCGGGGACCGCCAGGTCAAACTCGATGTCATACCGGATTGGCTGGCTCGCCTCCTTGGACCGGTGCGCGTGCAGCTGGGGAGGGTGGTCCGGCAAAGGGCCGCCGTCGACGGTCGCAGACGAAAGAGCAGCGGCGACGTCGTCGCTGTCGGCGTCGGCGTAGCAGACGCAGCCGCCGCTATGCAGCAGCTCCTGAGAGACGCTGGCCAGCTTGATCGCGTTGAATCGTCCCGTCGCATCAACGTACATGGCATAGCCGGAGAAGGCGACGGTGAGCGACTCAACCTTGACGGCGTGTCGCCCCTCCTTTGAGCCTGTCGGCTTGTCGAGATTGACGCCAGAGCCTCCCTCGGCGATGACGGCGGCAGACGCTGTGGAAGCCGACGACGTCATCGGAGCAAGATCCGTCCCGACGGGATCCTGTTCGGAACATCCTTTGGACAAGGGAGAGATCGTCCTCGAGGCCGAGCCGGTAGGCGCGATGCCAGGATGAGAGCGAGACGACGAGAACGTCGGATTGGCCAGGCTGGCGGTGTGTCGATGCACAGCAGGCGCCTGCCTCGCCTTCGTGGGCGAGGCGGGATCGTTGATGCTGGCGGCCCTGCTGAGGCCGCTGGCGCCGCCGCTCGGACGTCCTGGAACAGGGGAGGCAGGCTTCAGCCTGGGGATCGTGAGGACGACGGCTCCCGAGAGCGAGTAGTTGGAGCTGGTCTGCGTTGAGCCGAACATGACGATGTCGTCGGTCATTGGCTCCACCGCTAGGGACATGCCGCTGCCGAGGTCGACGGGAGGGCCGAACCGCGGAGAAAAGGCCCGGATCGCCCGGCTGTATCCCTGCTTGGCACGTGCATCTACGTCGCTCTCGACCTGCTTCATCTTCCCGAGTGAGTGGCTGCTCGGCTGCGGCGGTGGCGGCGGTATGACGGGTCCTTCCGCTAGAGACCAGGCGCTGTTGCGACGCTGCTCGGGGCCGTCGAGCCTGGCGAGGAAGGAAGGCTGTGAGCGCGACGGCGAGGGCGGGGGCTTCGAAAGGCCCTGCTCACCGTTGAGTCCCTGGCTGACGATCGAGGTCGACGCCAAGGTCGCCGAGTCTCGGCGAGACGACGACAAGGGGGAAGTTGATTGTAGCTGCTGCAGCCGCTGCGTTGGGAGCACCGTGTTGCCGCTGCTCCGTCGGCGTGGGTTGGGCGGCATTGGTGCCTGCAAGGCTTCAGATGAGCGGTGAATGTTCATCGCGGCCGCCAGCAGGGGGATCAACGCGGGAGCACCAGCTCGCGGCGAGGGGGACGCCAGCGACCTGTCCCTGCTGGCGACCGTGGCCGGCGGCGACCTCGACGAGGTCGGAGTTGGGCTGACGCCGGCGCCAGGGCCGGGCGGTTCGCTGCTGAGGAAGTCCATCAGGCTGAGCCCGGCGACCTTCTTGCGACGCGACCGGGAGTTCAGATCGTCGTCGTCATCTTCCTTCTCCTCATGTTCTTCGTCGCCGTTGTCGCCGGCATCCTGCCCTAGGCTACCGTTGTTGCCGCCTGCACGGCGTGGTGTGATGGCGCTCTTTCCCGTCGTCATCCTGGCGGTGGGTTGAGGCGTGACGGAGGCTCGCAGGGTTCGGATCGAGACCGGTCCGCTGGCCCTCGACGGAGATGCCTGGCTGTTTCCCAGGGGCAGCAGGGCCGACGATGAGCCGGGTGTGGTAGGCGGTGCGAGAGAGGCGGAGTCCTGTCGCCCGGCGAACAAGGGCGAAGACGGTAGCCCTGCCTCGACCAATGCCGACAGCGCCCCATGGCCGCTGTTGTCGCCGCCATTTGTTATCGGCCTCGAACCCGGGTACAGGGACGACGCTTCCGCCACGGGTGCCGCTGGCTGGAGACCTCCGTTGGCCGGCACGGTGTTAGTGGATACGCTGCTCGGAAAAGCCCTGACGCCGTTGCCGTTCAGAAGAGGGCTTGCGCGGAACTCGCCAGAGTCCTTGAGCAGGCTCTGTGTCCTCGTCGTGATGCGTGGGGATCCCTGGGGCGCCTCAAGAGCGGGCTCGCCCTGGTCGACGTCTGCGCGGGCCGGCGCCGCCGCGGTGCGCTGCTGCTGCTCCAGCGTGTCGAGCGGCAGCCTCTGAGGTGTCTCTTTCGGCGCAAGGGTACCGCTGCCGGCGGTCGATGGCGGGGACATGGGCATGCCGTGTGCGTGGTCCTGAAGCGGAGCGTCGTCGAGTGGTGTCCAGTCCGAGGGAAGTCGGCTGTCGCCGCTGGCGGTTTTGTTGTGCACAATGGTGCGGGCGAGCGGCGGCGGCGCCAGGCTCGGATCCTGGCTCTGGCTTTGGCCCAGGGCCTGGCCGGCCTGCGCTACGAAGCGGCTGGGTAGGTCCGGCATCTGTTGCTTCTCTGCCTGGGCCCGGAGCTCGGCGGCGCTCCTGGTGAGGCCGGGACCGAGGCTGTGCCTGCGCGACCGGGAGCTGGTCCGCTTGCGCGGCGCGGCCATCCCGCTGATACCGCCGCCGTTGCTGCGGGCGGTCCAGGTCGAGGCCGAGGCCGAAACGCCGAGGTCGTTGCTGCCATGCGTGGGGCCAAAGTCTGAAAAGTGGCCGCCGCTGCCACGGCCTTCGCCGCCACTGCTAGACGGTGTCTTTTGCAGCTTCGAGGTGCTCTTGTCTTTGGGCTTGGACTCGATGATGCCGCCAAAGAGGCCAGCGCGCTTTGACCGTGCGGCCTTGGTCGCGTGCAGCTTCGGGTCGTTGGGGTTGCTGAGGCGATGATGGTTGGCGAGGAAAGAGGACGGCAAGAGCTCAGGCGATGTCCCACCGTGCTGCTGCTGCTGCTGTTGTCGTCCCAACATGGTGGCCGAACTCTCTGCCGAGGGCATTCTTTCCCGGGGCGCGTGGAAAAAGCTGACGGTGAAGCGTTTCGAGTAAGGAAGAAGACACGAGTCTTCCGCCGATCAAAGGGCACTTCAGGGAAATTCCATGGACTGGTGAAGGTTTAGAGAGGGACCGGCTGTCGCGTCTAGATCGTCATAAATATTCTTGATCGTGAAACCCGAAGCGGTGCTACCGGTCTGAGCTGCTAATAAATGGTCCCTGATGGAGCGCTGGTCCCTGATGAAAGGCTTCCTCAGTCACGGTACTTGATTTGGATCCTGCTGCAAGAGAGGATTCGGTCGATGGAGGTGGCGCCACAGCGGTGTCAGCGGGAGGTCATTGTGCGGCAGCAGAGCCAGAGTCCAAGCACGAGCACGAGCACGAGCCCGAGCCCGAGCCCGACGCACGAGCATCCTGCAGCGTGATGATGCCCACGCACGGCTGCCTCTGTAACGGCCTTTTCCCGGTGCTCACAGGCCTCGGTCAGCCCAAGTGAGGGTGGACAGTGCTACTCACGCTGCGGTCGCGCCACGAGACGTTTGAGGGACGCCGCTGCTGACACCGAGGAATGGCGTCGTTGTCCTGGTTCCGTTCAGGGAGTCGTCACCCGAGGCGGTGTTGCCTGGAGTAACGGGCGCCAGGGCAGGCTCCGGAAGGGAAGGTCTTAGCACGTGCGAATAAGGTGAGTGGCAACGGGAGGCACAGGTGAGAGGGGGCTTGCTTGTTTGGTCGTCTAGATGGCCGCGAGGTCGCGGGCCGGTGCGTGCTTGGGCTGGTGAGACGCTTGCAAGGAGAGGAGAGGCACGGCGGGCTTGGAGGGCGACGGAGAAACGCTGGCAAAATGACCGGCCGGAAGGAGCTGGTGAAGCTGGAAGGAAGGAGCGTTAGATGGCAGCGAGAACGGAGTGAGAAAAGGAGGGTAATGACGTGGTGGGAAGTCGGGAGCAAGGGAAGAAGCGATGCGCTGGCGGCGGTGGTTGATGGAGGCCTCGAATAGGGGAGAAGTCGAGGAGGATGTGGTGGTGGAGCGCAGGGCAAGGGGGCTGTTGGAGGCGGCCAGACCGAGTGGGGGGGGGGTCAAGGGGGACCGAGTGCGCCTGGCTGCCCGCCTGCCTTAGCCGCTTTTTTTGGGCCGGCTTCGGCCTCTGTCTCCTCGCTCGCGCCTGCGCCCGTGCCTGCGCCCACGCCGCGTTCGCGCCCAGCCGCCGTCTCAGCCCCTAATCGAGACGAGCAGCAGCAGCAACGTTTACGGCGCACGCCTCGACGCCCGCAGCGCAACGCAACGCGACAGGAAACGTACATAACCAACACATGCTGCGCCGGCCTCTCCTTCTCTCCGTCTTTGCAAGCTCCGAGATCTTTGCTTCGCTTCAAGCAATCAGCAATCAGCTACTGTAGTCCACAAGGCCAACGCAACGTCAATGCAGCCGTGCATCACCGGCGGCCGATCTCGCGTCCTATCTGTATCTACATAACAAAAGAAAGGTCGAGACGAATAAAGACGAGAGATGCAGCGCTACTCAGGAAATAGCGTCTCGCGCATCGTGCGACGACGACGCCCAGCCAGACCACAGCCAAGCCCTAGCGTGATGATGCCAGCCTACCACCGGGTCTTGCTCGTCTTCAGCCGTCAGAATAGGCTCGTCTTGGTCTGTCCTGGCCTGGCTTGCTAGCTTCTCGGATAGCCATCGCCAGGGCTAGAGCCGACGGCTGGGTCAAGCGCAGGCGCACGGTGTTCGAAGTCTTTCGAGATAGCAAGATAGAGAAACAATGTCTACGTTTATAATTTCTGTTGTTCTCAAATAGCTCTAGCATTGGCCGAATGCCCGAGTTGGTCTATGGGGCTGGCCTCAAGAATTTGTTTCTTGGCTCCGTATTAGAGAGCCGCTATCATCCAGTTTGTCCTGGGTTCGAATCCCAGTTCGGCCAAACTTTTTCCCCCTCTTTCCTGGGCTGCGGTGTCCGGAGTCTCTTTATCCCCGCGATGGCGGCGACAACTTTAACACACCATAGCTCTCGTAGCAAGTGCCACTCAGAGCTGGAAGGCCCGTCGCCGCTCCACGCGTTGTCGGGCCTGGCGATCTGGCTGGCGATAACTCGACTTCCGGCTGGGCTGAAGGAGAGGCAAAAGGAGGTTGATGAGATCGGCATCGGGCAGACGTGGCGAGGCGTTCGGCATTCTCTGTGTGCGTGTCTCCACATCTGGGCGTCGTCGGACAACTCTTGCTCTCTCTCTTCGCCGATGCGTCCGTGCGCTCCGTCGGAAGAAGGAAGGCGACAAGATCGCTCTCGCGCCCGGCAACCCCCCTCAACCCCTCTCCCTCCTTCCCTTTGCGCTCTCCTTGCCGTAGTGTGCGCCCGTGTCAGTTTCCCGCCCTTTTAAAGCAAGTTTCTTTCGACACCCACCTCACCTCTTTCCTCGAAAAAAGCAGTCATCACGCCTCGAGACCCCCCCCCCTTTTCCTTCCCCACCGCAACGTCACCCTTATCTCACGTCGCCATGTCTGCCTCCATCGCCGCTCCGTCGTCGCCGCTCTTCCTGGGCCTCGACCTTTCCACGCAAGCGCTCAAGGCGTCGCTGCTCGACAACCACCTCGACGTGCTCGACGAGCTCGAGGTGCGCTTCGACACCGACCTCGCCCACCATGGTACGCGCGGTGGCGTCCTCCCGCCGCAGCAGGGCGACGAGCAGGGGACCGTCGTCGGGCCCGTCATGATGTACGTAGAGGCGGTCGACCGAATGGCCGACAAGATCAAGGAACGTAGCTGGTCCGTCGATAGGGTCAGGGGCATCAGTGCCGCTGGACAGGTGAGTGTGCGGTGCGAAGGTCGAGCAGAGCAGAGCCGCTTGGTTTGGTGCGACGTGCGAGCAAAGACGGCTGATTCGAACCCTTCGCGTATCGCCGCCAGCAACACGCCTCGGTCTACTTTTCGCGCCAAGCGCCATCTCTGCTCGTCTCGCTCTTGTCGTCCTCGACGCTGCGGGACCAGCTGGGCTCGGCCTTTTCGCGCACCGTCGTTCCCAACTGGCAGGACAGCTCTACGACGACTTCGTGTGCCGCCTTCGAGTCCCTGTACGCCGACGGTGCCCAGGGTCTGGCGCGCGTCACGGGCTCCAAGGCGCACACTCGCTTCACCGGACCGCAGATCCACGCTTGGCGCTCCAAGCACCCGCAGCAGTACGTCGATACGGAACGCATCGGTCTCGTCTCGTCGTTCGTCACGACGCTGCTGTGCGCCGGTCGGGGCGGACGCAAGGACGACGCGATCAAGCCCATCGACGAGAGCGATGCGTGCGGCATGAACATGTGGGACATGCGACCAGACTCTGAACGGACGCACGAGACAAAGGGATCGCTGGAACCGGGCTGGAACTGGGACATCCTGCGTCTCACGAGCGGAGAGACGGACGTCGACGACGACGGCAAGCTCGGAGGTGCCAAGGAGTTGGAGCGAAAGCTCGGCACCGTAGCGCGCGATACGGGCAAATCCATGGGGCGCATCGGAAGCTGGTGGGTGGAGCGATACGGGTTCCACCCAGACTGCCAAATCTACCCGGGCACCGGAGACAATCCAGCAACCCTCCTCGCCTTCAGTCTAGCGGAGCGAGAGGCCATCGTCTCGCTGGGCACCTCTGACACCGTCATGGTCTCGACGAAGCAGTACGTCTCCGATCCCGAGTTTCACGCCTTCGTCCATCCCGCACAGACGGGCAAGAGGGAGGCCTACTTCAACATGCTCGTCTACAAATCCGGCTCGTTGGCGCGCGAGTGGGTGCGCGATGAGTTCTGCAACAAGAGCTGGGATACCTTTAACAGCGACGTAGACGACAACAAGATCGACGAGGGCGGAGAGCAGAGGGTTGGCTTCTACTGGCTTCGAACGGAGATTATCGTAAGTCGCCACGCCGTCTTTGCCCATCAGCTATCTTGTTCTTCGGGCGAGCTCGATCTTGACACAGTCTATCCCGTCTCGTGACCCTTTACCTGCTGCTACCACAACACCATCACGATCCCAGCCGGCCGGAGCCTCTGGTGTGCACCGCTACGTTCGTTCGGATGCTACGAGCGGATTCATCAAACTGCCATCCGACTTGCCCTTCCGCTCCGGATCGCACAACGCCGCTGCGATCCTGGAGACTCAATTCCTCAACTACCGATCGCGTTCTTCCGCCATCATTTCTACGTCCTCCCAATCCTCCATCTCACTCCTCTACGCCGTCGGAGGCGCTTCATCGAACTCTACGATTCTTCAAACGCTTTCCGACGTCTTCGGAACGTCGATCGTCAAACCTGTTCAACCCGACGCGTCGCAACCTGGACAATTCAAGGCGGCTCATTATAATTTCTGTTCCGTCGGTGCAGCGTACAAAGCTGTTTGGGGTTGGGCTAGATCGAATGGTGAGCAGGATGATGTCGAGTTCGATGAGTTTATCAGAAGGAGAAAGGAAGGTGTTGCAAATGGAGGTGTACAGGTCGTGGCGAACCCGAGGGGGGAGAGGACTAGGGTGTACGATCAGGTCGTGGAGCAGTGGAAGGAGTTGGAGAAGAGGGCCGTGAGGAACGAGTAAGAGAGCCCGACAAAGGCACTCGTCGTGTCGCGTCGATGTGGGCGAACGGTGTCGATGGACATACATGGCATTGCTCTGCTAGCATTGAGCCCGGCCCGACATCTGGACACATATGTAGATAACTTCGTTGTTGAGGGTCTCGCTTCGTGGCAATTCGTCCGTCCTGGTGTAAAGGAGCAGCCGAGTCGCGGTGGGCTGCGCGCGTCTCTGTCGACGGCGACTATGCGTCAATCTCCATACCGCCGGCCGCGCCGCCGGCCGCCGTCGCCGCCTTCTTCAGCTTGGCCGCGGCGCGCTTCTTCTTCCGCTCGGCCTCCTTTTGCGCCGCGCTGTGTCATGGTCGGGGGAAAACGTCCGAGAAAAAGAGACGCGGGAGGGGCGTCTGTGTCAGCTTTCGTTGCGCGATCAATAGGCCCAGGAGCCGCGACGCTGCTCGGTCGCCCACGTCGCGGCACCGCACACTCACACGTCCGACTTGGGTGTCCCGGCCTGCTGCGCGAGCCTCTGCACGAGCGGTACGGCGATCCTCGACTGAAGCGTGCTCACTCCCTCTTTGGCACCAGCTGCGGCTTTGCCCTTCTTGCCTCCGCCGAAGACGGCCTGCGCTTTTGCCTGTGCCTCGGCCTTTGCCTTCTGCCTCGCCTCGGCGGCGCGCAGCTTCTGCGCCTGCGCCGGCGTCAGCAGGCGGTTGGCCAGGGGCTCCGGGATGCGGTCCTTGAGCGACTTGACGGGCGGTGCGGGCGCCGCCTTCTTCTGCGCCGCCTTTGGTCCCGTCGGCACCTTGGCGCCAGCGCCGGGCCCAGCAGCGACGGCGGCGGGTCCGCCCTTTTTGGCGCGCGGGTCGAGCAGATCGGCCACCTTGGCTCTCGATCGCATCGCGGCGGGCCCCGTGGGCACCGCCACGGCGGCGGCGGGGCCGGGCACGGGGATGAGGTTGTTGTTGCGTTGGAGTGGCCGCTGTGCGATCGCCTGTGCCGCAGCGCGCGAAAATTGGCTGTAGGGGTCGGTAGACGGGTCGGGCTTCTTGATGGAGACCGCGAGAACGCGGCCGTCCGCTAGGGCGCCATGGAACTTTTCGACGGTGAGGTCGGCCTCGTGCCTGTGCTCGAAGGCGACCTCGAACGAGACGGATGTGTGAATGACCCCGGGAGAGGCGCGGGGCTGCAACGGAAAGACGTGAGAGCAAGAGGGATTTGCGTCCGGTGGTTAGCTTGGTCATCCTCGGCGTGCCCACTTGGTCTGCTTGCAAGGACGATGCAGTTGCAAGTTGACCTTTCCTGCCGCGGCGGTCTGGTGGCTGCGCCTTCTCACCTTAACATCGGTCACCTTGCCAAACGAGCCGAACGTCAGCTGCGCAGAAGGGTGCAGGGCGGTTGAAACAGAAACGGCGGAGGTCAGCGACAAGCCCGGCTCGATGGGAGGAGCGGGAGGGAGGGCAGATTGCGCCTGCTCACCTCGATGTCTTCTGCCGATGTCCCGATGGCGAGATTGGAGATGATGACCCATGTCGGACCGCTGGCGCCTTTGATGTTGAGCTGAGGCGGCGGGTAGAACATGCCGCTGGAGGCGTGAACTCTAGCATCGGATGCGGCGGGAGCGTTGTCGTTCCTGGAAGCTCTGGAAGCGGCGGCGGGACGCTGCTTTGCGTCTCTGGCGTAAGGATCGCTGCGGCGAGGACCGGAGGCGGCTCTGGAGCCTGCACCCCTCCTGGAAGGGCGGCTAGAGGCGTCTCGCATCTGCACGTCCATGTCTGTCTACCGTTGCGGAGTGGGCGATGAGTCTGTGTGTGGGGCGAGTTAGGTGGAGGATGTTTGAAGGAGAAGGGTTCTTCACGTTGGTGCTGCCCGAGGACGAGAAGAGAGGAAGCAGGAGGATAGAGAAGCTGTGAGGTCAGTAGTGGTGGTGGTGGTGGTATTGGTGAGGGAAAGAGTTGGATCGTGACGTGAGGTGAGGGGTGAGGTGTGAGGTGTGGCGTGGTGAGTGAGGGAGCGCAAGGGTGCGCCAGCAGCGGCGCAGGTCGTTGCGCTCAGCCTTTGACTACGGACCAGCGCCGAGGGACGCTTTTCGTGCGAGTCAGGAGCGCGGTGGTAGCAAGCCGAGGCAGCAAGCAGCGCGTCGCGCGGGTCTCGACCTGCGCCACCTGCGCCGCCCAAGCACGCGACCGCTGGCCACAGCCATGGCCCTCGTCGTCTCGTCGGGCCGAGGCTGAACGCGTTCGGGACGAGGTGTAGGGTGACGAAGGCTTTCCAGAGGTGCAAGACGTTCTTGTTCGGTCGGACTCGCAACTGGCCAGGCCGGGGCATCGAGAGACGGGCCTCTGGAACGTCTTGCGAGCGGCTGCGAAGGAGGGGAGCGTGTCAGGGTGCGCGGTAGAGGCAGCGGCAGGGCAGCGGCAGGGCAGCGAAGAGCAGCGCAGTGCTGGGTGAGACGCGCCCCTGGTGGCGGGTGCCGGTCGCGCTCGGCGGCGTTCCCTTGCTCTCTGCTTTTTTGGCTTGCGGCTGGCTTGCGGCTGGCTTGCTGCTTGGATACAATTTACGAGTTTCCTTGTCCATTCAACCAACACCCAAGACGCCTCAACGCTACGCGAAAATACATACATACATCGCCGCCCCGCCGCCACCCGCCTCACGGCGACACGATTCGCTCCACCTGGCGCATAGCCCGAAAGCCACCTCGTCGCCCTGCCTTGGCGTTGCTTCACTCCCACACCAGCGAGCAGCAGCCTTGCCCTCTGAGCTTCCAGCCCTCGCCTCCCACACACACACACACACCCACACGCACACCATGACTGCAGCATCAGCTTCCAACACGGCCGCCGCCACGTCGCATCTTCCAAATTGGGGCAGGGGTGAGTAGCACGCTTGGCTCCTTGAGCTCATCGTCCGCACGCTTGCATCGCGCTGACCTTTGCTTGCTTACCCTTTCGCGCGTGCCATGGCGTCTCACCCGACCCCCCTCTCGCGCACGTCGTACCGCAGTGTTGGTCGCCGGCGGCACCGACTGGCCCAACCTGGGACGGAAAGCGACAAAATCTGGTCCGCCACTAAGCGTCAACGCCGAGCAGTGAGTAGTGGTGGTAGAGTGGTGATGGCCAGTGGTGGTGGCCAGTGGTGGTGGCCAGAGTGGTGGTGGCCAGATGACAGCTTGGGGCCAGCCGTGGGCCTTGGTTGGCCTCGCCTCGGAACGTGCTCCTACTCACGCCCTCGCTCCACCCTCCCCCGCCCGCGACAGACCGGACCTCCAGGGCCCGCACATCCTGCGCTCCGTCAGCAACGTCCGCATGTCGCGCGTCCACACCTCCCACTCGTCCTGCCACTCCGTCCTCCTCTCGGTCGACGGCGACGCCTACATCATCGGTCGCAACGAGCAGGGCCAGTGCGGCTTCTCCATCAAGCCGCTCCCCGACCAGCCCAGCGGTCCCGCCATGTGGAGCACCGTCAAGCTCGGCAGGTCCACCCACTTTGCACCGCCCCTCGCGCAAGACGCCAAGGGCGACATCGTCTACGCCGCAACCGGCCGCAGCCACACCCTCCTCGTCACCGCCGCCGGCAGCGTCTACGCTACCGGCCTCAACTCGAGCGGCCAGTGCGGCCTCCCGCTCCAGACGATCGTCGAGGGCTTCCAGAACATCGAGACGGCTCCCTTTATCCGTGAGCGCGACCCCGTCATCGCCGCCTCGTGCGGCGCCACCTTCAGCATGCTCCTCACCGCCTCGGGCAAGGTCTACACCATGGGCTCCTCGGAAAAGGGCCAGCTCGGCAACGGCCGCACGGGCGAGCACTTTATCAGCGGCAACAGGCTCGCCTTCAACACGTTCGACGAGCCCTTCCTCGTCAAGGGCTTGGCCGACAAGAAGATCCTTCAGATCCACTGCGGCCAGCAGCACACGATCGCCATGGACGACGACGGCTACGTCTATACCTGGGGCTTCGGTGGCTACGGGCGGCTCGGCCTCGGAACGCAGCAGGACCAGCTCGTCCCCACGCTCGTCCCGCAGTTTGCCCGCGAAAATACGCTAACGCGCGCGACAAAGATCTTTGCCGGACCCACCAACAGCGCCGTCATTGACGGACAGCGGATGTTCTGGCTGGCCGGAAAGTGGAAGACGTCGGGCGAAGGCTCAGCGGGACAGGGCTTCATGACGTTCAAGTACCTCCCGGACCTGATGGGCTGCAAGATCCGCAACGCCGGCCTTGGCGGCGTCACGCTCTTCTGCACCGCCGACGAGGATGCCAGCGTCCGCGGCGAGCACGACGCCACCATGAACGTGTGCTGGGGTCAGAATGCGCATCACGGCGAGCTTGGTCTTGGCGAGGGCAAGCCGAAGAGCGCCACCAAGCCGATGCGCTGCGAGACGCTCGACGGCCTCTCAATCCTCGACATCGGTGCTGGCCAGAACACGACCTACTGTGAGTGTGCGGCGGCGTGCCAGCGGCCAACTCCACGTGAACGGCAACGCTGAGTCTCCCTTGATTTTTCTTCCTTTGCGTCCGAACCCCGCCTCGACAGATGTTGCGCGCAACTTGGGTCCCACCTACTCTGAGCTCGCTCGGTTCCCGGAGGTCGTCCCCTCTTCCGAAACGTGCGTCGTGTGCAACAGTGACGCGGGCAGCGACGAAAACGTGCTGCTCGAGTGCGAAAAGTGCGAAAACCCCTGGCACCTTCAGTGCCTCGACCCGGTGCTCACCGAAGTGCCCGAGGGAGAATGGCACTGTCCCAACTGCGTCAAAGAAGGCATGGGTAGGTCCGCCCTCGCCGACGCCGCCGCAGCAGCAGCAGCAAAGACGACGACGATGACGACGAACAAGAACGGGTCGAACAAGAGGGAAGTGACGGAAGAGGAGGGGGAAGAACAGGTGGTGCAGGAAGAAACGTCACCGAGGAAGGGAACGAGGGGTGGAGCTAAGCGGAGAAGGGCGTGAACAAGGAGCGAAAGACGGCGAAGTCTATACTCTTCCGTATTCTATGCCATTTGGTTTTGTATTATTCACCCTGAGATGGTCCCCCTTTGCCCCCCCCCCCCTTCTCGTCAGTCACGCACCCTCTGGACCTTGCGACTCGATCTGTAAACTTTACTTTGGCGTACAAGCTAGTGTCAGTCACCTAGGGACTCGATCAACGCATGGTAAAACCAAAAGTGTCGATCTGGGGTGGTGTTTTATCTGATGATGCGTCACGTGGCGACGCGGCGTGGGCGTCTGGGCGCTGCCGGCCACCCACCTTGCCACGTAGCTCGCCCGTCTCACGGCGTCTGCACTCGTTCGTTCCGTTCCGGCGGGCCGGGAGCCTTCCTTGAGCTCAGAGGCCTTCCTGCCTTCTGCCGCAATATATGTCTATGCTTCTCTGGTGGTCGGTCGGAGCCGGGACGCTTGGAGGGTGCTATCATGCAATCGTGGTATGGCATGGATAGGGTGCAACCCAACGCTTCTGTCGGTTGTATGGACAGAGTAGTTGTCGTGATTTCCTCCAATGACGAGCAGAAATTTGACAGGCCAAAAGACGGACGATCGGATTCATCGACGCATGAGATAGCTTATAACGACCCTGCCGATGTGGTCCCTAAATGGAAAATTTGGCAGCGTGACATGTGTCAAGGATATCGTCGTCTCCATACAGACAGGACAGAATGAAAGGAAACGGTATAATTCTCTTGATTTCGTCTTTGTCGTCGTCGTCGTTAGAGAGACTTGATTAACGATGAAAGAAACGGAAGACAAAGAAGAAACCCTCCCCCTGACGAGAAAGAAGGAAGGAATTCATGAAATAGAATCCAAGCAAACTTTTGATTTTTGAAAGGATTAAGAAGAGGAAAAGGCAAAGGAGGAATGATCATGTGGCTAGAAAGAGCATGAGGAGCGACGATCCATGGGAGGGAAAAAGGTACCTATGGACGTCCTGACGACCCATGCAATCTATCTACGCTACTCGTTCCAAACCTCTATATCTTTATCGTTACCGTTGACTTCAATCAAGACAACAGCGTTGTGACTTTGACGGGAGTGGGTTGGGGGGGGGAGGATGGGTATTTAGAACCTGTACTGGCTAGTGACCTGGTCCATACGGGTGATCTGACCAGTGGTGAAGGTGGTACGGCAAGATTCGGCAGAGTAGTCCATGTGGTTGGTGATGCTGTCGACACCGCCACCGCTGCAAGAGTCCTGGCCGGTAGGGCAGCCGCGCGTCACGGCAGACTGAGGAGGCGTGTCGGAAACTCCATCGCCCGAACCACTGCAGCCGCCCTGAAAGACGTGGTACAGTCCGAGCCAGTGGCCTACTTCGTGGACGTGCGCTGTAGAAGTGTGGGCACAAGGGCAAGGAGAAAAAAAAGGGGGGTCGGAGGGAAGCATGGAAAGAATAGGGTCAGAAAAATGAAACCCTGCCGAGTGACAAGGAAATGGCGCAGCAATGTAGAGCAAAAGAGAGGAGGGGATGGGGGGGGGGGGGGGGCACATAGAACTCTCACTCTTTCCGGTGTTGTAGTTGGCAAGGGAACCTCCGTTGTACGAGTTCCACTGAACGACGATACCGTCATTATTGGGAGCGCTCGAGTAGGACCAGGGGAAGGTAGCGTACCCAAGGAGACCGGAGGATCCGAAGTCGACGCTGTAGACGTTGAGCGACTCGGAACCTCCCTTTCGCAGGGCGTTCTTCATCGAGGCCTCGGCGGACGTGCCCTGGTTGACGTTGCGGAACCAGTTGGAGTTGGACGTCGAGTCGGATCCAGCGAGGCGGAACGAGAAGCCCGTTCCAGCGTACTCGGCGTTGAGCTGGTTGATCGTGTTCGAAATGCCAGAAGAGGGGATCGATCCCGTAGAGCCATCCGTGATCGTGTGCCAGTACCTGTTTCATCGTCATCCGCAAAAACACCAAGAAACGATATCGACCATATTGAGTTTGTTTTTATTTATTTATTTTGCACGGGGGGTATAAATGGTCAGCATATGAATTAAAATCAACCTCCGCCGACAAAGGCTGTTGGTAGCGAAACTTACACAGGGATGGTAGCAGCAGCGCGCGAGCTGTCGCCTCCCTTTGCGGCACGCGAGGCAGCGACGCGTTGAGCAATCTGCCTCTCGACCGAAGCGTCGACAGGTCCGCTGTTTCCGCAGATGTGGTAAGGCTCCGTGGGGCCGGCAAAGGCCGTAGTCGCCAGGACGACGACGGTCGAGATGATGACGGTGAGCTTGAGCTGCATCTTGTCTTGCGGGGTTCTGTTCAAGCGTGGGATCACGAGGACCGTGGGGAAAAAAGAAAGAGAGAGAGAGAGAGAGAGAGAGAGAGAGAGAGAGAGAGAGGGAGAGTGAAAGTGGTATGGATTGGGATGGAGAAGAGATGGAGATTGGGATGGAGATGTCGTCTCGAGGGCTGCTTATATCCTTCTGTTGCGTGGGTACGGTGATGTGAGACGATATCGTGGGCCGTCACGCCTTTCTCCCCCCCATGCTGCACACGCCGTTATCGTTGCTGCAGGTGCGCTCATGTCGCCATAGCGTACAGAACAGTACAGCGACGACCTGTCATCGGTTCAGACCCGCCCCCGCACCTTTGTCCACCGTATCCCCGCGCAACAGAGAGACGTCGGCCCAGTCAGCAGTGAGGCGCATCGGAAAGCGTCTCTCCGCATCTCCAGGCCTGGCGGATGAGGAAGTCATTTTCTCACGATTCGACGGAGGTCGGTTGCGCTTGGAGCTTGATTCTTGAGCTTGGGGTAACAGTACAGTACAGTACGGTACAGTACTAGGGCGGGTCGGACAAGGTTGTCCGAGAGGGAACACGGTTCATAGCAAGGCGGGTCGCACGACACTCGTTTCTGTCGCGCAGGGTTATCTTGGGCTCGCGTCCCGGTGTGTGCAGGCTGGCCTCGGCGAACAAGATTCTCGGCATGGTGGTACTTGCATCCTCTCCGCTCGATGACCGTGGTTCTCGGTGGAAGAGCAGCGATACGCTCATCTGTTGGACAGTAGGAGTGTGTGGGAATGCAGAAGGATCACAGAGGAGGGGTAAGTACTGCAACGGAAGGTGTCGTTCCGTATCGCTTTGCACGAACGGCGTTTCCACGGAGAAGGTGGTACAGGTACCGCCAACAAAAACAGGCTCGCAAAGAGAACGTGTGGCAAAGACGGGAATAGAGACGAAGGAGCGTCCTGCGCATCCACGACAGGCGAAGCGGATGGCGACTTTGTACATGTACCACCGGCTAAGCACGTATAAAGTGGTTTCTAGGCGCAGATGGACAGCCGAAGCGAAGTGCATTCGGACATGGTCGACGTCGCGTTGGCTGTCAGTCAAATTCTGCGGCCGTGGCTCTTCTCTTCGCCTATCAAGCTCGCCGTAGGCTCCGTTGTCTTCGAATGCCGTTGATGGTACAGTAAGTATGTAGGAGTACTCGACCGCTGCAGCCTGGCTGAAGCTTGAACCAAGTCAGCCTCACAAAGGAGATCTGCGGTCTTGATCTGCAGTGGCAGAGAGGGGAATGTGACTGTCGTGTGCCACCTTGCACGGCGGCACGCACTGGATAGGACGGTCTTTGCTCATTCAGCTTTGCTGATCGCAAGGGCGTCCTAACAGTACATCGAAGCGGCAGAGTCATCGTCGGGCTGGAATCTTGTCGACAACAATGACAGGCGAAGCGACGAAGCGAGAGGAGCGAGCGAGCGACACCAGCCGGTCAGCAAGCTACAGTAAGTACAGTACAACGCAGTACAGTAGCTCCACGCAAGCGTCGGACCAACGCCTTCCGTACCGTATCTCGTCGGACTGTCATCTGTCTGTCTTTCCGTATGTGCGCGCGCGCGTATGTGTGTGGCGAAAGGGAATACTCCTGTAGCGACGGTAGATCGGTCAATTACTGCTCAGTTGAAGCATCGAGCAACGACGGGACGAAGACGCAGAGTCTTTTTGGCCAGGCAGAGGGGCGTACATACCTACTGTACATCCATCTGCCAAGACATGACTTTGCTTTTTGCTTTCGTTCGTCGCTTTGGCCGAAGGGGGGAGGGGGCGAAGGGGCATTAGCAAGCAAGTGACAACACCGTCCCCCATGGCTCGCTCATCCACTCGCAAGACGGTGTTCCTTTGCATCATGGCCAATCCGACGATGTCGTGTGTCGCTCTCTCGCTCGTCGGTACTTTATGATGACTAATAGTTACAACTCCGTCACCTAGCCCTGCTCATGCTTGCCATCGGAAGTCTGTGGCGCAAATCCGGGGAAAGCACTCACCTACATATCATGTATGTACACTACGAGATAACCGCCTAAATCGCTCATTGCCAAACTTCACCTTCCAGCTTCGCTCCCCTCGCTCCCCTCGCTCCCCTCGCTCCCTCGCTCGGACCAAAAAAAAGATCCGATAACGATACTCTTACATCTCTGTACCTGTACGCTTACCCTCGCTACGTTGCTCGCCCTCCTTGATCGACGATGCGAGGTCTCGAGACGACTGCTGGCCAAGTTAGACATCCTCTCGTACTGTATCTCGATCGACATTGCCGTCGGAAACTAGACCGGTCCCTTGCTGTCGCGCCACCGTCGCGCGATCCGGCGAAGATGCCGACGATGCTGCAGAGTGGTATCAGTAACAGCATCTGTCAGCTTCGATATGAACACCGCCTCAAAGATGAAAGGTGGCTAGTTAAAGGGATTTCACGACTTCGATGGGATCCAAAGCGTAGCGCGTTGTCATCTACCTCTTCCCATCCACGTCCCCTCTTGCTGTCCCTAGACCGACCGCGAGTTGACTCTCGTCTTCACATCACACAAGGTCGATCTGCATTCTCCGTCCCCTTCCAGATCCTCCCCGACCCTCTCTACCACCCTCAACATCAAATCTACACTCTGCCACTTTCGCAGTTCACATGCAAGAGATCCTTCGTGATTTGGCCATCCTTCATTCTCATCCTCAAGCTCTAGACAAGCGACAACAGACACAATACACTTCGCAAATCTTAGATGCCCTTCCATGACAATTGTTCAACTCAGTACAAGACAAAACCGCCACCACTCAGTTCACTCGCGGCGGAAAGGCAGCTGTGGTCTCCTGTCCGTTTGGCCCGTTGCTGCCTGCCTCTTATCCTTCCTGGTGCGCATGCTAAACGCGCTCTTCCACGTCCCCGTCCCCGACTGCACTGCATCGCTCCTAGCGGCATTCTTGGACGCTTCGTCGTCTTGCTTCTTCCCCGCCGCCGGTCGCGCAGGCAGAGAAGGCAGCGTCACCGTCTTGCGTACCTTGACCAGCATCAGGATCGCCAGCGCCACGGTGAACATAGCTGCACAAAGGTATGCATCATCAGCGAAAGGGGACCGAGGATGTCAGTGAACCGCAGCGATCAAGAGGTCACGGGGAAAAAAGAAACGCCTCAGAGACAAGACGGCCGAAGAAAGAGGAGACTCACCCGTTCCGACGACAAAGATTGCACCGACAAACACACGCGTGGTCGCCTCGTAGATCTTGGCGAACAGCAGCGGTCCAACAATGGTCGAGGCGATGGCGCTGATGATGCTCCACGCGCCAAACAGCTTGCCGGCATCGCTCGGCGATTCGAGCAGCGCGAGCGCCAGGCTTGACATCGCTGCAGAGCCTCCACCTCCGAGCGCCGTCAGGCCGCTGCCGAGGAAGAGGAACGGCGTCTTGGAAAAAATGAGGATCGTATAGGCGATGATGTTGATGACGATCGAGATCCTTGACAGCTTCAGCTGTAGGTGGGCAGAGTGAAGCGAGCGCTTCATTGTCAGCGGGGCGGTCCTTTTTTCGCTGTGCTGATCGACAGCAGGAGTGGGGAAAGAGGGGCTCTGCGATCCGCTCGATGCTACTCACGTCGAATTTGCTGTCGTGGATCAGGCGGAGATGCTTGGCGCGCAATGTCCACAGCTCCTCGACGTTCTTCTGCCTGTCGTGCTGTCCCTCCCTTTGCCCCTGGGCGCGCTCCGCCGAGCTGTCCGTCCAAGGTCCTCCCGTCTCCGCCGCCGCAGCAGCATCAAAGGTCCCGTAGGTCTCGCTGTCGACCGAACCGGCGGCATCGCTCAGAACGCGACCTTCCGAGTCGAGCATCGACCGCCTCCGCATGCTAGCATCGCCGTCACCACCGCTGGCCTCGTCCTCGATCACGCCGTCGTGCGGCAGCGAGAGCGCCTTGACGGGCCGGTGGAGCACCTTGATCGCGACCGGCAGGACAAAGCCGAGCGCCAGCACCCTCGTTAGCCCAGCAAACGAGAGATAGATGCCCAGCTGTGCCGAGTCCCAGAGGAACTGCTGCTGAGCGTATTGCATCTTGAATGAGAGGATCCCGATGATCGACGACTCGACAAAATAGGTCAGCGAGAGGAAGAGGTTGGTGTCGTAGCGCATCTTGTGCGAAACGTGAGAGACCGAAATGTGCGAGGCCGACGCCTCCGGGTGGGCGAGCGCCGAGCGGAGCGCGATGCCGGCACGCTGCTCCTCCTCCTCCTCGGTCGGCACGCGCACTTTTTTCGGCAGCAGCGGCGTCAGCGGCTCGAGCGGCGCATAAAGGACGCTGTCGATGAAGGCTACCTTGACCCTCTTCCAGACGCGCTTCTTCCAAGGCTTGGCTGGCAGGTCGGACCGAGGTGCAGCGTCGCCTCCGAGCAGAGGCTGCGTCTCGTCGGTGCCCCGACCGCCACTGGCGACGGCCGCCTTTCTCTCCTCGGCCTTGCGCCTTATCTCGAGCCGGCTGGCCTTGTGCTCTTCCGCCGCCTTTTGCCGTGATGCCGGGCTGGTGCTTTCGGGCATGACAAACGCCGCAAAGATGGCGTAGAGCAGGTGGGTGCCGAGGGCAAAGTAGAAGGGCGAAAGGATCTTGCCGGTCCGCTTGACCAGCAGGCCGCCGAGTGTCGGTCCGACGGCGATCCCGGCGGACAAGATGCCGAGGAAGTGGGCAAAGATGTGGGCGCGCGTGCCCGAAGGCGTCGCGTCCGAGATGTACAGCTGGTGGACGGCAATTGCGGTCCCGTAGCCGCCTACGAGGCCTTCGATGGTTGTGCCAACGAGAAGGAAGTTGACGCCGCCCGGCAGCCTCGAGCGCGGCACCAGGCCGACCGTGATAGTGGCGAGGTCGGTGCAGAGGAAGCCAAGGATGGCGATGCGCAGCACCGAAAGCCGGCCGATGCGCGACGACAGGTTGGACCAGAAGCCGGTCGTCAGTGCCGCCAACAGACCCATCGACAGCGTCAGGCGCAGCTGCAGCGCCGCTAGCGAAGACTGTACCTCGGGGTTGCCGAGGCAGCTCTTGCTGGGACGCTGCGGCTCCTCGAGAATGGTCTCGTTGACGCCGAACCGGACGATCGAGCCATCGCCGTGCGGGGCTGCGGGGAGGAAGGCCTCAAACGCATCGACGCCTTGCCCGTCCGCGCTGCCGGCGGTCTCTATCCAGCTCTGAAACGGCGCCCAGATAGGGACGCCGCCGTTGCTGGCAGACTGAGAGGAGAGGGCCGACTCGGCGCGTACAAGTCCATCGCCCGTGTGGCCCACTCCGGCCTTGCCGAGGACCTGTTCGCAGATGAGGGCGTTGAGGAGCTCGAGCTTGGGCCCCATGCCCATGCCTCCAGCTAGGGCGAGGAAGAACGCAAGCGGCCTCAGCCACTTTTCCGAGGGGCGTTGGTACCAGGGCTTTTCGCGGAACCAGGCGAGATGGGCGTCGTCCGACACGTTGTTGATGCGGTCACCGCCGCCGCTGCCGTCGCCAGAGCCAGAGTTAATTTCACCGTCGTCCACCGCGCCCGCCTCTCCGGTCCTGCCCTCGAGCGCGTCGTCAGCCACTGCCCTGTGCTGGTCATCGAGCCGGTAGACGAAGTCGGCCAGCAGCGGGTCGGCCGAGTCAAGCTGGAGATCCATGGCCGAGGAGAAGCCAGAGCCCTTGGAGGGCAGAGCCTGCTGGCCGTGGCTGGCGGAGCGGTGCATGGGATGGGACGCCTGGGTGGCCACCTGGAGCGAACGGCGGCGCTGGTCGTCGGCTGGCCGAGGCCGACTTGGCGCTGGTGTATTGGCGGTGGGGCTGGCGTTGAGAATCTTGTCGTTGAACTCCTGTGCGACGCGCAAAGAGACGGAGCGGTCGTCTACCTTAAGCCGGCAGCGGTCGCTGGGAGCGTCGAGGCAGAGGAGCCCCCTCACCGCCTCGGCGTGGCTCCCCTCGAAAAATTCGTCGTAGGACCAGAAGAGATCGTCGATGCGTTGCGCCTCGCTGGCCAATGGAGCGGCAGCTGGCGCAAGTTCGGCGTGGTAGTAATGTGTGGAGCCCTTGTAGGGGCAGTAGGTCTCCTTGCCCTCGTGACGCACCAGGCGAAACGGCGGCTGGACCGCCTCGCGGGGAAAGTAGTAGCGCACAGCGTGGTTGGACTCGGCCAAGACAAGGGCGGCGCTTGTCTGGACGAGGAGATGCGAGGCGCCGTCGATTCCGATGGTGATGGAAAGCCGCTTCGCGAGCCGTGTGGTGACGATGCGCGAGGAGAGCAGCGGCTTTGCGCCGGCGCTGGACGAAGAGGCCATGATGGCGGTGGTGGTGGTGGTGGCGGCGGAGGGCCGGGGGAAGGTCACGAGCGGGTTGAAGAAGGCTCAGTCTAGGTCGGCGTCGGACGGTGACTGAACAGAGAAGCAGGTTAGCATGTAGCAGCAGGTGGCGGTAAGAACAGGTATAGGTGGCTAGGGCTACGGCTCTTGTCCGGATGTGAGGAGCTACGACGGAGAGCAGCGCAGTATGCTGTGTAGGAGAGGGCCACCAAGGTTGTTCAAGATTGCTGATAAGGTGAGGCAGATGGCGTCAAAGAGGCTGAAAAACGATAAGACGACGAGGGGCAGAGGAGGCGCAGCGGTCGGGTGTGTGACTTACTGTCGACGTCGCCAAGCGGACGTGGGGTCGACAGAAGGTCGAGGAGGGGTGAGGGGTGATGGTGGAAGAGGAGACAGTCGGGCGAGCTCGACGAGCGAGAGAGGCGGATAGGCCGAGCATGACACTCTGGAGGCGGCGGCGATGCCCGACGGCCCCTTCCAGCTCGAGCGTCGCGCCAAACGGTGAAGCATCGGCCACGCTGACGATAACGTACTGTATATACGGCCTACCAAATGTGGAGCATCGCCCGCTCGCCCGCTCGCCCGCCCGCCTGCTGCCTCGGACAAAAGCCTTCCGTAAGGCAGCCAGATCAGACAAAGATTGGAAAAATGGACAAGCCTAGCCTCGGCCTGGTCTTGCTTGCCCTCTCCCTTCATCGTCGACAACGATCGATGCCACCTTGCTCCCTGTGGGGGCCGACTGGCCTGTCAAACCAGATCGGCGACGTCTTGTTCGAGAATAGGCCATCAGATAGCGCTGCCCGCAAGGTCTCGGTAGATGCACAGCGCCCAGAAGGTGCTGGTATTGCTCGCGGCTCCTCTCCCTCATCTTGAGCTTTCTTCGAGAGTATTTGCAAGACGACCCGGTCAAACCCCACTGACCAGTCGCGCTGTCGTCGCCCGACTGTGCTGCGGCCCGTAGGCGTTTAGAACGTCTCCGCGGTCAACGGCGTGAGGCGCACAGAGTCAAGCACCTTCGAGAGAGGCAAAGGGACGTAGCGGCGGATGGTACAGTACAAGACGAGATCGAGACCAAGACCAGAGGTGGCGCGTGGTGCGTGGTGGCGTCAACGAGGACGGGCGGTCCTCGATCAGAGCTCAATCTTGCCCGTCGCCACCGTAGCCGCCGAGGGTACCGATCCGCCCAGCTGCTGCGAGATGCTCTCGCGCATCGTTCCAAAGAGACCCGCAACGGCGCCGAGGCCGCCCGCCTTGATTGTGTAGTAGTAGTACTGGATGTTGGCCGTGAGCGGGTCGATGCCCTCCTGCGTCCAGTACCACACCGCCATCCACGTAATCAGCGCCATCCCGCCCATCAATACCGAGATGCCCAGCACGATGACCACAAAGAACATGAGCATCTGGTCGCGGTCCTTCTTCTCCTGCGCCTCCTTCTCTTCCAGCGTCATCAGGTCGCGCGGGTGCACCAACTTCGACGGGTTAAGCGTCTTGGGATCCGCCCCCGCCGCGACTCGCCGCTGCGCCACGCTCGCCAGGAACTTGCGCTCCGACGTCCACTTCTTCATCGCCGCCTCGCGCGCATCTGCCTCGCGCCCTTCTGTTGCCGCCGTGACAAACGACGGGAAGAAGTTCTCGCACCACTGCTCGATCTGTGTGCGGGAAAGGCAAAGGGGCACAAGATCAGGAGATCAAAGAGCTTCGCTGCCGTCAGCATTGCTTCAAGGCAGCGGCAATCCGTGGCTCAGACTCGACCGCGCCGCCCGGAACTCACCCTACCCAGCTCCACCGACCACGCCGCAAAGTTGGGGTCCTTGGGCGACAGGCGCTTGTGGATGGTCCGGCTGTATTGGCGGAAGGTGTAGGCGACGTCGCGCGGGTTGACCGCCTTGAGGATGAGCTGCAATATGGGCGGACGGGCGGATTGTTGGATGGCGATCAAGGAAGAGGAAAAGCGGGATCGCTCGGTTGTCAGCGAACCAAACTTAGGTCCGACGCACGTCCGTAGCGCACGGAGCGCCTTTGCTAGCTACCCACCTGCACCGCCTGACCCTTGCGGATCTTGACATTCTTCTTAAAGACGTTAGGGTTGTCAAACATGAGCTCGATGGTAGCGATCGCCATGACCTGGGGGATGGCACAGAAGTTGAAGACGGATTGCTCCTTGAGCAGCGCCAGGTAGTCGAGCGCGCTGGTCGCGTGCTTGAGGGCGTCGAGCAGCATGCTGGAGAGGACGTACATGGCCCGGTCGCCCTTGTCTCCTTCGGGGCGCCACTTGTTCGAGCCGGGCTTGGTCTCGACGATGCCGTCGGCCACCTCCTTTTGCGACGAGAAGCGCGCGATCGAGTCACCCCAGCACTCCTTGGGCCAGAAGAAGCGACCCTCCTCGCAGTCCTCCGCATAATCGCGGATGATGTTGGTCTTCTGGAGGAAGAGACCCATGTGATTGCTGAGCTGGAGCTGGTTGCCCATCCACGGCCGCTCGATCCCGGACTCGGACCAGAGGCGCGAGAGTCCCTCGCCTACGAGACCGGCGACAAAGTGGCAGTAGAGGTCGAAGTCCTGCCACCGCTCGACGCTGAGCGGCTTGGCGGCCGACGCCTCGATGTAGCTGGCCATGCCGGCGCCCATCTTAGCGGTGATGTCCGAGATGACGGTGCGGTAGCCCTGGTTCAGCAGCTGGTACTCTGCGATGACCTTATCGAATCCGACGAGGAGGTGCCTGTCCTTTTCGTTGGGCCCGCTCTCGGTAAAGGTCCAGCCGGGCTGCTCGAGGACCTTGTAGAAGTCGACGAGCAAGGGGATCTTCTTGTCGGCGGCGATCGTCATGTCATCCTCGATGGTGTCGAGCGCGCGGAGGACGAGGTAGAAGATGCAAATGACGCGACTGAGCTCGCCCTTGAGCTCCTTGATGACGGCGGCGAAGCTGCGCGAGGTCTGGTCGAGGAACTTCCAGCATTCCTTCATGTCCTGGCGGTCCCAGCCCGAGGCCTCGGTGTTGCGCGTGATGTCGTTGAGCGGGTCGCGCCAGACCTTGTAGTGGATGATGGAGCGCAGCTCCGAAGGGTGGGTAAGGCCCATCGTGATGATGCTGAGAACGCCCATATTGGGTGTCGGTATGGGGGGTGAGTTGTGTGGTGGGGTGGGCGGTTCTGTCGCGAGACCCAATCTCCAAGGGCGGGCGGCTGGTCTGAGCGTCTGGCTGGCTGGCTGTTGAAGAGGAGACTAGTCGTTGTCGCTGTCGCTGTCAAGATGGATGAGCTGAAAGGGAAAGATGGATGATTAAAGGGAGGGGGCGGCAGGGGAGGCGATAGGAAGAGGGTGAGAGAAGAAGGACGAGCGAGGGGGAGGGTGGGGTTGGCGCAGGCTCTGGCATGCGGGGGAGCAGAGAAAGAACAAAGCCATACAAGCCAGAAGAGCAAAGGAGAACAGGCCACCTTTGTTCGCCGCCGGCGCTGCTTTTTCCTGGCCCGCCCTCACGTCTGGCCCTCAAGGGGCAAGCCCAAAAATCAAAGACAGCCGAGTCCAGCGCGGTCGAGCGCCAGGGCCAGGGCGAAGGAGCAAAGGATTACCGAAGCGCTGCTAGACGGGCGGCCAGGCACCACATCAGCCCAGAAAGGCCGTTGATTTTCGTGTCTCTTTTCCCCCTTAATTTTCTGTCCACGCGGCGGCCCTTTCTCCTCCTCCTCCCGATGCCCACGCCGAAGCCGATGCCGATGCCGAGCCTGACCTCGACGTCGACGCCGACGAGTGGCGACGCACTCTCGTGTCTGTCGACCCAACGCTGGGGCCCTTTGCACGACCTGGAAGCAGCAACGCGGCCATCGTGTGCTCTACGATGGACCAAGGTCCGGGGGCGAAACAGCCCCACCGTTAGCGAGGTCGTCGATGAGATGCCGAGCTCTTCGCCATGTCTTGTCGCGACATCACACGTTCCTCACGGGAAAAGACAAGGTCGACGAGATGGGATGTCAGCAGGTCTTAGAGACTTGCAAGTTGCAATCAGTATGTCGAACAGGAACAAATCGATCTCCATCCCGCTCTCACCTTCTTTCGTCTCGCCGTTTGAAAGCTCATTCTCCCGCGCCCACACTATCTTCTTGCTCCAGCGCTATGTTACACTCAAATATCTCCCCTTCAGGCGAATATTGACAACTGCGAACAATACAATCGTGCCCGGGGCGAGGGGATAGGAGGATACGGTAAAAAAAAAGAGAAATCATCCATTGAAGACTTAAATTGACAACAGTGGGATTCGAACCCACGCCCGAAGATAGCAGATAATTGCTTATCGATCAAGGCAATCGCCTTAATGCTACGCCTTAGACCACTCGGCCATATTGCCTGATTGATATTGCCTGATTGATATAAACTTTTTCAGTTAGATTTATATTTATTCTGAAAGAAGCTCGCATCAATTTATTGCTGTGACGCTGGAAGCCTCCCTTGTTACGGCAAGAGAGGCGCCCAAGAAGACCAACGCAAATATAGCCGCACCTTCTATTCTTTCTGTTCACGACGTGCCGGGTATGGTCGTTTTGGCATAAGACGAACGACGGCGGGTACAGCAACGTTGTCATAGCAATCGCACGGGGCGGGCAAGTGTGTAGTTGATGCAAGCTGGACATTACTTCCGGTTATCATTGTAGTGTATGTACGAGCTCTTCCAATCGTGTGCTAATGTCTGTGAAGATGCTGTACCAGCCACTGCTTCGTGTCTGTGCTCAAGTTCAACGCCGGATCCAACGGACTGAAGCATTTGCGAAGCATCTCCTTCAGCGGCCTTCCTGCTTCGTCCTCTGTCTGTTCTGGGTCGACCGCGTGGGCATGTAATGCCAACGCAGCAGTGGAGAGGTAGGAGTGCATCAGATCAGGCGGGTCTCCTGGCACCTTTGAGATGCCAGCTATCGGTGTGGCGGCGGATAGGATCCAGCTGATATCGGACGAGGCGTCGATGTGGGAGTGTTGACCCAGAATCTGCGGCGGTAGGAGAAAGGCCAAGGATGGTCAGCGAAAGTGATTGAGGGAGAGGGACTCGATGTCAGACAGACTGAACTCACCTCGAGAGTTGCGCCGCACCAGAAGGAGTAGCATGTATCGACTGGCTTTTCTAATCTTCCGTTGAAGCCTGTGCCAGGCTGTTGCCTGTTGAGCAGCCATCGTTCGAGCTCCGCCTTATCTCGCCTCGTTGACGGCTGTGTTGTTTGCCGCCCTTTCACCTCGTCGTCGAGCACGTCGAGCCTCCCTGCCAGCGATAACGCCGCGACGGCGCAGTATGTACTTCCTCCGTGTCCCTCTTGCGTCTCGCTCTGCCCAAACGATCCGTCCCAGCATCTGCTTCGTCGCAGGAACCCCAATGCCATCTCGAGGTCGATGACCGTCCAGTCATCCAGCATCCAGCAGATGGCGAATGCGCAGAATAGAAAGCGACAGTCGTATTCCCTGTGACCTATGGACGGTGCAAAGGAGCCGTCGGCCTGCTGGCAGGTGGAGAGGTGGTGGTGTAGTGCGGGTCGGTCGAGACGTGCAAAGTCGTCACGTAGGATGGAGAGGGAGAGGAGGGCGGTGTACGTCATGGCTAGGTTGCCACATGCGAGCTTTGCCGGCATAGGCTTCGATGTAATCTGCTGCGAAGGCGACGATGACCCCCCAAGGAATGGCAACGCATCAAGTCGAGCCAGTGCCGGGACAGCTTCAGCGACGGCAGGACTGCCTCGGAATCCACCGCCTGCGTCGAGCGAGCACTGTTGGTCGTAGATCCAGTCTGCGTACTCGCCGCGATCGGCTGGCGAGAGATTTTGGTCGACTGCACCCAGCAGGTCGAGAGAAGAGAGGGCAAAGTAGGCGAGAGTGAGGCGCTGGCTGTCTGCTGCGGTGTAGGGCTGCGGCAGCATGGAGAGGTGGCGAAGGTAGAAGGAGATGTGTCTCCGCCTGTCGAAGGTGGGCGTAGCTAGCGAATCGTCCATCTTGCTGCTGTTTTCAGTTTGTCAATAAAGGGGGTGGCGTCACCCGGGATTGAAGGAGGGAGTTAAAGAAGGGAGGAAAGGAGGTTACAGTGAGGGAAGAAGGGCCGGAGGTCCTTGCGTTTTCTTGTCTCTTGCCGCGGAGAGCGCGAGGTGGAGGCCCGAGCGCTTTCCTGATGAAGTGCTTTCTCTGTCCCGATTGGGCGCCGCGTTTTTGTGGAAGCCGGGAAACGAGAATTTTCGTCGGTGGAATTTTTGGCAAGCTGCCGCGCCCACCTGCACATGTACCTACCTCTTCTTAGTGCTCTTGGATCTTCTCGACCTTCCCCACGCTACTGTCCTCCGACCTTCGACCTCTATCACAGCATCGCCTTCGCAGCACCGCCATCGCCATCGCCATCGCCGACATGGCCTCCTCATCCACCCATCCCGCACCTGCCACCTCGGACGGCGGCGAAGACGCCTCCTACCACTCCGACTCGTCCTTCGACTCGCACGACGACCAGGACTGGGCCGACTGGGTCGAAGATTCGGCCCCCGCTACCGCCCTCTTTGCCGAGCAGGATGGCAGTTACCGCACCCTCCCCTCCGCCCTGGCCGCACTCGACGACGGTGCAGAAAAGGGCTGCGATCTCCGCACCATCGTTGCGAAGCTCCAGCTCGACACGTTAGGCGCCATCCGACTCGTCAACCGCATTCGACGACACAAGCTCACGCCCGCCCAGGTCAATGAGCTCACGGGCAGCGAGGAGTGGTGGCAGGGAGAGGCAGAGCTCAAGCCCGTAGAAGGTGGAGACGAGGACCCGCTCCTTCAATTTGACTTTGATGAGGAGGACCAGGAGGCATTTGGACAGGCGGGAGCGGCAGGTTCGAGCGCCGCCGCCGCTGGAGGGGGCGACGATGTCGCGCAGCTGAAGCGCGAGCTCGAGGCTACGCGCGTCACGCTCGCCGAAGTCCAGTCGCGCCTGCTGGCCAACATGGGCCTCTCGACCTCTTCGCTCGACTCGGACCGCAAGAGACCCATTGCCGGCCTCAAGCCCACCACCAAGCTCACACCGGGCGGCAAGGAGGGTCGCGATGACGACAGCCACTACTTTGACTCATATGCCAGCAACGACATCCATCAGGTCATGGTTTCGGACCGTGCGCGCACCCTCTCGTACGCCCGCTTTATTCTGTCGCCGGAGAACTCGCACCTCATCCGCGGCAAGACGGTCATGGACGTCGGATGCGGCAGCGGGATCCTCTCTCTCTTCTGCGCCCGTGCCGGTGCCAAGAGGGTGGTGGCCATCGACGCCTCGAACGTCGCCAAGCGGGCGCGCGCCAACGTCGAGGAGAACGGTTTCGGACACGTCATCACCGTCGTCCAGGGCAAAGTGGAGGACCTCGACGACCAGCTCGCCCCGTACGTCGGTCAGATCGATCTGCTCGTCAGCGAGTGGATGGGCTACTTTTTGCTGTACGAGTGCATGCTCCCCTCTGTCCTGTACGCGCGCGACCGCTACCTCGCATCCACGGGCATCCTCGCTCCCAGCCACTGCAGAATGACTCTCGCCGCCGTGAGCGATGAGGAGCTGCTGCACGAGCGCATCACCTTCTGGAACGACGTGCACGGTTTCAAGATGAGCGAGATGCAAAAGGGCCTCTACGACGAGGCCTACACCGAGGAACTCAAGAGGGAGTCCATCGTCAGTGATGTTTGCGACATCTATGTGAGTTTTCCGCGCTCGCGCCCGGCCCTGCTCTGCTATGCCCTCTTGCCTCTCCCCTTGGCTATCATGTTGACGCTTTCGTCTTTTTTGATCTCATTTCGTCTTCTCACGTCGACCGCCCGCGCCGATAGGACCTACCGCTCCAAGTGCTCTCCTACCGCCAACCGACGTTCACCTCGTCCTTCACGCTAACGATCACGCAACCTACGGTCGTCCACGCGCTGGCCTCGTGGTTCGACACGTGGTTCACGGCCGACTCGAAACCATGGCCTCTCTCTCCTTCTGGCATTCCCGAACGACGCGACACCATCGGTGGTGAAAAGCTAATCGGTCTTCCCTCGTGCACCGTAGAAGCACCGACCCTTTCCGACGTCCACGGTATCGACCTAAAAGGATCGAACGTCGTCCCACCTCCTACGCAGACCATGACGCACGGTGAGACGGTCAGTTTCACAACGGGTCCACACGGCCTGATGACACACTGGAAACAGACCGTTTTCCTCCTCAAGGAGCCGATCAAGGTGGAGAAAGATAGCGTCTTGCTCGGCACCATCGAGGTGTTGCAGTCAAAGGATAATTCCAGAGAGTTGGAGGTGGAATTACATTATGAAGTCAGGACGCCAGAACAGGGTCCCACCAGGAAGAAAGGCGAAGGTGTCGGTATGAGATTGGTTCAGTTGTACAAGGTTCGTTGATCGGCATCGTCCGGACGGCTGGAAAATGCGAATGGTAAAAAGTGAAAGCGATGCGGTTCCTTTGGATTCCTTTGGAGAAGAGGGAAAGACGAATCGCTACAAAGCGAGATACACCACAGCGTTACAGCTGAAAGATACATTCGGACTCGGCATGAGTCCATGATGGAAAGAAAAAGGAAAAGCATCATCTACCCGTCTGTTCTACCGTCCTTCCACGCTCCTCGCTCCGTCCCATCGTACTTCGTCTAGGCAACGACAACAGCCGCGACGACGCTCAACAACATCGCATCGACCTCCGGATGTTTCTCCTGCAACCACGAATCCATCTTCTCGAAGTTCTCCATGGCATATCGTCCTCTTGCCTCTTGTCTATGTTGTGGGAACATCTCATCGACCACCAACCCGCTCATGTCGATCCAAAGTCTCGACGCATCCCTCACCTCGTCTTCATCCTCTCTTCTAACCAACTTTCCATAATCTGCCCGAGATCGTTGAGAGGCAGACGAAAGTGCTTCCGAGTCAAGTCGAAGTAGCAGATCGACAGACCAGGTCGATAGACCGTATCGACCGACTTGCTTGATGTGGTGTTGTTGATGACCGGAAGGTGGGGCAGAGGGGAGAGACCATTCCAATACATCGCCCCAAAAGGCAATCACCGGCCAGATGATACCTGGATGGTGGATCTCGAGCGTCACCCGACGCGTAGAGGCGTCCAAGTTGATCGTTTCGTTGGTCGCGACCAGCGTAAAGTGCTGCGAAGTGGGCGCGGGCGCCGCGTACCGTGCAACAGCAGACAAGGGTTCGGGACTGGGCACTTGGAACTTGTACGGCGTAAGAAAATCCGAGACCGGGTAAAGGATGTCAAAGGCCGTGTACTGGTCGTTCATCTCGTGCAACACGGCCGTCTCGCCCTGCCTTCCCAGCAGACCCTGCACCTCGTTTGCCAGATCGCCGAACCCGGGCGCCGGGTCGGCAGAGCCGAGGTTCATGAACCAGTCGCCGCTCGTGATGTTTTGCACCTGGTGCACGAACAGCCGCTTCGGGTGGAGCGCATCGAACGGCGCACGCACCGCGAAGATAGCCACCATGGCCGTCGAGAGCGCCACCAGGCCGAGGATGGCCCGTCGCAGCGTCGCCGTCGGGAAGCGATGCGAGAGCGGGAGCATCACGGGCAGCGAGAGGAAGAGCAGCACCGACACGATCGTCGCGAGGATGTTGTCCGCCGGGCTGATCTCGCCCATCCGGCCCGTCAGCGGCGTAAACAGGTCCAGGAACGACGCCATCCCCTCGAACCCGATCGTAGAGGGGACCAGGATGAGCAGCAGGTACGTCCACGGATGGACTCGCACGTCGGGCGCCACCGCCTTCATCTCGATGTTGCCCATGCCGATCAGAATGAAGTCGTTGACCGTCACGCTGACCAACAACGTGCCGGCCGCCAGCACCATCAGGTACGCCGAGCCGATCGAAAAGGCGTTGAGACAGAGCAGAGTGAGCGTAAAGATGATCTGCATGCCTGCCAGCGTCGCGCGCTCAAAGTAGGGGCGCTGGTGGGCGGGGACGAGATGCGCCATCGCGTACTGTACGCCCAGTATCGAGGCGAGCGCTGGCGGACCGTAAAGCGCAGCAGGGGCCCACTCGTGCGAGAACCAGCTCATCCCGCGGCCCAGCACCTGCGTCATCAGCAGCGCGACGGCGTTGGCGCCGGCGATGGCGGCCAACAGGCTCGCCACCGTCCCGCACGCCGAGAGCATCGTCATCTTGAGCGCGCCCAGGTGGCTCTCAGCGCGCGTTACCGATGTTAGCTGGATCTGGGCGATCGTCGAGAGGCCGAGGACGATCGACTTGAACGCCTTGTTGCTGATCAGGAAAAACTTGCGGCCCGCGAGCGAGAAGTAGACGGGTAGCGAGGCGCGCGACTGCCGCCGACGCGGGATGCCCGGAAGCAGAGCGGCGGCGTCCCGGTTGAGGCAGAGGTGCTCGAGAACGGCAAGCACGTTTTCGCCAAAGTGCTGCGTCGCGCCCGGCTCGAGGTAGGCAGGGACGTCCTTGCGCGTGTGGTAGAGGTAGGAGCTGCCGACCAGCGCCATGTCGAGGCCGGTGAAGCCGTTGCTATACTGGACAAACTGGCGGAAGTCGGTGTCGCTGAGGATGAGGCCGGTTGAGAAGACGTCGTTGGCCAGCACGGTGCCGTAGGGGTGCGGGACCTTGCTGTAGGCCTCAATCATGGCGTTGCTCGTGGCCTGGAAGAAGAGCTCCGGCCCGCTGGTCCCGCACGCCTCGAGGTTGACGACGGCGCGGACCGTGTCCTCTGTCTCGTTGTGCTGGGTGATGTAGAGGTGGGAGGCGTCCTGGAGCGACTCTTCGACGTTGTTGAAGAGGAGAATGACGCTGTTGTGGAGGCGGCGCCCCGTGTTGGGGAGCGTGAGGATGCGAAGGGCCTCCAGGAGGATCGAGACGCCGATGCCGTCGTCGGCGCCGCCGGGCGAGGGGAGCGTCGAGTCGAGGTGGGCATTAAGGAGGAGGGCGTTTGCCTTGCTCTCGTCGGTGCCGTCAGAGAGGCGGACGACGAGGTTGGACATGGAGTAGTACTTTTTCCAGACGACGCTGCTCATGAAGTCGAAGCGGTGGGCGCCGTCGCCGATCTGCTTCCACACCTCGACCTGGGTGCGGCGCGCGTTGCCGCTCTGGTTGTCGTCGGCGGGCTTGACGGTGTGGTGCCAGCCTTCGTATCGGCGGAGGACTTGTTCGAGCCAGTCTTCTGCCTGGACGTGCTGCTTTGTCCCAACGATGCGGTAGCCGATGCCGACGGACAGGTGGTGCATGACGGAGACGGCGTTTGCCTCGCTAAAGAGGGTGCTGATGGAGGCGGGCGCGGCGTGGGCATCGCGGCTGGCGGTGGTGGCGTTGAGGATGACGGGCGACGTGGGATCGTACGCCGTTGCAAGCTCCGGACCGACTCCTGCGGCGATGATGGAGGTAGAGGGTTTGGGGGTGGGGAGCTTGTAGTGGAGGTACAGGGTGGACGAAGCAAGGAGCGTGATGAGCGCGAGAACGAGGCCGGCGAAGCTGAGGGGTTTGGGGGTGCGTCGGTAGTTGACGGGGTCAGTTTCGCTTGCTTCCATGGCTGCTGCGATTCTGACTGACTCTATGGAGGCGCCATTGGAGACATTGTCGGTGGTGCGCTTGCTGGCGGTCGATGAGGCTGTGGGAGTGAATGGAGCAGCCGGAGGGGGAGCGGCGGCGGCGGGCTTGCTCTGGCGGGCCCTTCTCGGCGGCATAGTCGCAAAGCCGCGAGGTGGTGGATAGCGTGCCGGGAGAGGGGGCGGGAGGGGAGGCAGGCGGGTCTGCGATGCTGCTGGCGCTGACGCTGGGTTGCAGAGATGGAAGAGAGGAAGGAAAGGGCCAAAGGGCGGGCGGCCTTGAGTTGGTCCGTGTGCGTGCTTGTCCAGAAGAAGAAACGACGGCCCATCCGGCCACGGCCAACGAGATCATCGGGATGACGCGCGCGCGCGCAACGACGACGGTCCATATATCGGGCCGCTTGGCGCGCTGCCCGTTAACCTGGCCTGGCCTCTCTGCCTCAGCCTCAGCCTGTGGCTGCTCGTCGGTGTCGTTTGGCGGCTAGTTAACTATGCCTCCACTTTGGCGGTGCGCGCGCTGCTGGACCCTGGCGCGGACGCACAAGCACAAGCACACGCACACGTACACGCACACGCGCGCCCAACGCTATCAGCACCGGCCGCCTCGCCCTTTCACACTCCCTTCCACCGCTCCTTCATCGAGCTCCACCAGCATTCTTGCCATCAGCAACATCCACAGATCTCCTCGCCATGGACCCTTTCGGTGATCCCGACCAGGATCACAACACCAACCCCGCCCCCTCGCCTTCCCCCGCCGTCCAGCAGCAGCCGCAGCAGCAGGGCCAACGTCAACCCTTCGGATCGCCATTCAGCAACGACGTCACCAAGAACGACGACGGCAACGACGTCGGTAACTATCATCAGCACCAAGGCCTCACACCTACCCGCCCTGTTCTCGTCGATGCCATCGATCCGATCACCCCTTCCGCCCTCGCTGCAGCAGCAGGCGCAGCCTACACCGGCCCACGCAGCCATCGCAACGGCCCCGCTCACGATGGTCTCGACGACGAGCCACCCGCTTCCGTTATGCTCGAAATCGACGCAGGCTTAAAAAACATCCCCCGTCCTGCTGCCGCCTCTTCGTCCCGCCGCGCCGGGAGCGCTCGAGGGCCTAAGATGTCCATCTTTGAGCAGTCGCGCATTCCAGACCAAGAGCCGCCGTATCCAGAGCAGCAGCGCAGCAAACACAGAGCATCGTGGCAAGACGAAGCTGGCGCGCAAGATGGCATTGAGCGGCTCTCCTCCGACGAAGAGGCGGTACTCTTGGCGCGCCACGAGCGCGCACGAGGCTACCCGGAATCTTCATCCAGGGCAAGCAGCCGGGGGAGCAAGCGTAAGCCCAAGTCTCGCAGCCGGCGTTCCAAATTCGACAGCAATGATCAAGAACGGCTTGAGGGAGACGAGGAGAGCGGCCTAGGACATCGCACGGCGAGCTCCTCGAATCGATCGGACCGCAGCAGCCATCGTCACCGCCGGCAGGGACACGGCCAGAGGTGCGGCTGGGACTGGGCCTCGGCCTGGCCCTCGACGTCGCCGAGGAGCCGCCGCATGGCGCTGGGCGGCCTCGATCCCAGGCAAAAGGCCCTCTGGATGTGGGCCAACGTCGATAATATGGACGCCTTTCTCCAGGAGGTCTACGCCTACTACGTCGGCAAAGGCGCCATCTGTATCGCCCTCTCGAGAGCGCTCAACCTGCTGTGAATGCGCGGGCCGGGCCGGGGTTGAAGGAAAAAAATCGGACCAAACGTCTTTGCTGACCCACATTCTCTCTCTCTTTCTCGACTGCCCCCTGCGCTCCTCTTCTGCCTCATCACAACCGGCTAGGACGATCGCCTTTGTAATAGGCTTTTCCACCTTTTTGCTCGGCTGCGTCGACTACTCGAGCATCCGCCATGATGGACAGCTCTCTCAGGTCATTGTGGGCCACTGCGTCTCGCGCTTTTCGAACCTCTCGCTGCTGCTCTTTGTCAGCTTCGCCGTCTTCTACGGCTGGCAAGTGGTCCAGTTCGGCTTCGGGCTGTCACGGCTGGCGGCCATGCACCGCTTCTACACGCACTTGCTCAACATTCCCGACGTGAGTGCACGGCTGGACCTGCCTGCCCCACCGAGGTTCCGCGCTGGTGATTGACGTCCTTGCCCTTCTTCTGAAACTGTGCTCTTCCCCGCAGGCCGACGTCCAATCTATCCCCTGGAACGAGGTCGTCAACCGGATCGCGACGCTACGCGAAGAGCATCCGATCACCTCGCTCAGCTCGCAGGCTGAGAGCGGCGACGCCGACCAGACCAAGGAGAAGCTCGACGCCCACGATGTCGCCAATCGGATCATGCGGCAGGAAAACTACCTCATCGCCCTGTTCAACAAGGACACGCTCGACCTCTCGATTCCCGGCCTCCGCCATCGGAGCCCGGCGCTGACCCGGAGCCTGGAGTGGAACCTCAACTTCTGCTTGCTCGGCTTCCTCTTCGACTCGCGTGGCCAGGTACGGCGCCAGTTTCTGACCGATCGCCACAGGGGCCAGCTGATCGACGGGTGAGTGCCGAGTGGGGGCAACGACCGATGGTTGAGGCCGCGCAGTGAGAAAGACAGTTCTGTATCTGGCGAGATGACTCCAACCACACCATCGCTTCCTTGCCTTGTCTCGCTCCGCCCTCTTGCTCGATCGACTGGTTGGCAGGTTGCGGCGGCGCTTCATGTTCATGGCCATCATCAACGCCGTTTTTGCGCCGTTCATCGTCCTCTACCTCTTGACCTACTCGTTCTTCCGCTACTTTGAGGTGAGTCCGGCGCTGTCTCTGACCCAAAGCTACGGCCCCTGTCGAGCGAAACGAGTCTCACTTCGCTTCACCGGCCCACCCTGCTTCCCCCTCTCGCCCTCTCTGCTCGGCTCGTCGCGCCTTGCCGCGCCCAGGAGTACCACAAGGACCCGTCCAACCTCGGCTCGCGCCAGTACACCCAGTACGCCCGGTGGAAGTTCCGCGAGTTCAATGAACTGCCGCACCTCTTCCGCCGCCGCTGCCACAGCTCGTATCCCTACGCGCAGCGCTACATCGACCAGTTCCCCAAGGAAAAGACGGCCGTGATTGCGCGCTTCGTCGCCTTCATCGCCGGCTCCTTCACGGCAGTGCTGCTGCTGGCGTCGGTCATCGACCCGGACCTCTTTCTCCATTTTGACATTACGCCGCAGCGCAACGTTCTCTTCTACATCGGCGTGTTCGGAACGGTGCTCGCCGTGTCGCGCGGCATGATACCGGACGAGCACCTCGTCTTTGAGCCAGAGATTCTGCTGCGCGCCGTCATTCACCACACGCACCACATGCCCGAGGGCTGGCGCGGCCGCTTCCACTCGGCCGACGTTCATGTCGAATTCGGCCAGCTCTACACGCTCAAGGTCTACATTTTCTTCCAGGAACTCTTCTCGGTCGTCACGACGCCGTTTGCCTTGTGGCTCTCGCTGCCCAAGAGCGCTCCTGCCATCATCGACTTCTTCCGCGAGTTCACCGTCCACGTCGATGGCATCGGCTACGTCTGCTCGTTTGCCGTCTTCAATTTCCGCCGCGATGGTACCGCCCATCCCCCCGGCGGAACTTTGGACCAGCAGCACGGGGTTGGCGAAGGAGCGAGGCGAAGGGAGCCTCACGCCAGCGGCCATGGCGGCGGCGGCGAGTCGAGGCAGGCCAAAATGGAGCAGAGCATGCTCGGCTTCAAAGCCAATCACCCGGACTGGGAGCCGACGGACCCCATGAGCTCGCTCTTCCTTTCGCGGATGGCGGCGATCGGTGGGGCCGGGGCCGGGGCCGGGGCCGGGGCTGACGACACGCTACCGGCTCTCGGACGCTCGCTAGATGGCGGCGGCGGCAGCGGCGTTGCTACGCTTGACTCCGGCAGGCTGCAACCAGGGGATTTGAGCGGCAGTCACGGCAAGCACTTCTCGCCGATCGACTCGACGCTGCTGACGACGCGGTCGCAATTTTACGACGACGCCTTCTCGCGGTCGATCGCGCTGGCCCGCAGCGACAACAAGAAGAGAGACCTGGACGGCTCGCGCCGATCGCGGTCAAAGGGACGGCCAAGGGCGATCAAGCAGGACAGCTTCACGACCGGAATTGCAGAGGAAGACGAGAACGAGGACGTCGGAGACGACGGGAATTCGTACGTGGCAGCGGCGGCTGGCGGTGCCAGGAGGGCGGATAGCAGGATAAGTAGCAACTCAAACGGCGGAGATCTTGACGGCGAGGGGTCGACGTCGACATCACGAGTGGGGGATGCTCAGGGAGGAGCGATGGAGCAGAGCCACTTTGACGCATCGGCCGCGGGCGGGAAGGCGGGCGTCCGCGATCTGCTCCACCACATCTACGCGGGTAGAGGGGCCCCCGGCGGGCCAAGGTGGTGAACGGCAGGAAGCGGCCTTCGCACAGCTGTGATTTCAGCCCTATGTTAGACCCGCAGCTCCCTCTTTGCAATCATTAGGCGCCGTTTCAGTTCGTCCAGGACAACTGCGGGAGGGCGCCCATCGGGTCTGAGTGACAGCCTGTTTGACTGAGTGAGCGAGCGAGGCTTGGCGATGCAAAGGCGGTTGGATCGGGCCTTTTTCGCCTGGCAGCCTGGGCACTGCGCGCCCGATGTATCCGATCGCGCGGTCGTGGCCAACGAGTTGGAATCGGCCCTCGCCTGCGCACTCGCGGCGAAAACAGAGGCGAGAGAGGCGCGACTGACCGACTGACTGACTGACCCTGGGCCTCCACGACGTTGCCAGGCCAGCAGAGTCCCCCGCAATCAGAGAGGCGGGCGCGAGGCAGCTTTCCGAGTCGCGGCCGGCGCTCGGCGCGGATGGCCCAGCCACGAGAGAGTGTAGGGTGGGTGAGGTGAGTGCGAAGCCCAGGCCCAGCCCAGGCCCACGACTCGACTCGACTCGCGGCTTCCTCGCCTCGACATCTCTACACGATCCCACCACCACCACCACCACCATCTCCTCCTCCTCCTCCTCCTCTTCGTCTTCCCTTCTCCGACCGTCACGTCGCGAACCGCACGTTGTTCTTCCTTCCGTCTCGCCCCGGCATCAGCGGCTGCCATCGCCACCAAGTACGCCTTTGCGTCGCGACTTTCTCGACTTCTTCCTAAACTCTCCTCCGCCTCGACTCGATTCGACTCGACCTGGCGCGCGGACCGATCCAACCGACCGTGTCTGCGCCTTTCTCGGCTTTGCTCCGCATCTGGACTCGCCCTTTCTCGCTTCCGGCTCACCATACGCATCGCGTCCACGACGAACGGGTCCGACACCACCGTCGCTCTTGTCGTTAAGTCACCAGAGTACCGCTTCTCCCCTCGCCGCGACGACCATCGACTCGCGGATAGGAAGGCTCAGCTCGTTCTCCTATCTCTTTCGCAACATTAGCAACGACGACTGCGACTCGGTTACCAGGTGTAAAGCACGCCGTCGACTTCCCCGGACCGCCCCATCGCCTCCTTCTGCGGCGCTGACACGTTCTCAGGACGCTTTCGTGCCCGGCTGTCCTGATTCATCCTTGGCCATCGCACCACCAATCCTCGTCGCCTCTTGCCGCCGTCGCCGCCTTGGACCCGACGGCTAAGCCCCCTCGCAACGGCCACACTTCCGACGCCCTCCACACCTCACCGCCATTCCGCCGCGTCAGCACCGGCTTGAGTCTCGCGCCGGCGTCCCGCCTCGCCTCGCTGCATCCGCTGGCCCAACCTTCGACGCGCCTATCTGTTGGTCGGTTTGTTCGAACATCCGATCCCTGGCTCGTCTTGCACCGCCGTCCCGCGACATCCCTTCCGACTGAAGCGAGACGCGTTACGAGAGAACGTATTCGCGCGACGCTGTTCGCAGTTTGTTCGCAGCTCAGCATCGATAGACTGCTTCTGGGTCGCACCTCGGATTCGCTATCATCTTCTCTTCCTGCGCCGCGCTGGACGTCATCGAGATCTGCCTCAGCTTCGGGTCGTCCCTGCGCCTAGCCAGCTTCGCTCTCTTGTCCGGTACGTCCTGTAACACGTCCCAAATTCGCACCGCTTCTCGACGCAGATTCTTCGACCGGCTTCCCTCTCTCTTACTCGCCTGTCAATCGAGCATTGGCGCTGTCCGACTCGCTGCTCGTCGACTACGCGGCTCACCATTGCTACGGCCACGTCCCTTTGCAGCGCGCGCTGGAGCGGACGACCATCTGACCCCTTCCTTTCGCCCCTCCTGGTCGCCTCCGCGCCTTCTTATAGCTCGGCCCCTGGTCTCCGATGCAAGCGTCCTGAGGAGTGCCCAGACCATCGACCTTTACCTCCTCGCAGACCACGTTCGACGCAGAATCCCGCCAGCTCGGCCTCCGCAGACCTCATCCTCGGGCCCGAGCTATTCATTTTACTAAAAGGTCAAGCATCCCGACTTCTTCCCTCGACACACGCGCCCCGACCTCCGAGGCGCGCCCCAGGTTGTCAGACGAGGTTCGCACACGGGACTTTTGATCGATCGATCGGTCGCTGCTCTTGACGCGGAGGGCAGGCTGACACCGATTCACTGATCCCGTCCCGCCCACTGCTGTCGCCTCGCCACAACCCGCCCGCCAAAGATGGATCCATCCATGTTCCAGAACAACGTCTTTGGCAACATCTTTGCCGGCAACGGCAACGGCAACGGCGATGGCAACGGCGATGGCTCCAATGGGGGCGGCGGCGCTGCGGCCGACCCCAACAAGGGCTTCCCAATGAACATGGCCAGCCTCGGTATGAACCTGGCCATGTTTGGTGGTATGGACATGAGCAGTTTGGGGGGAGCCGTTGGCATGTCTAACGGCCTACAGCAGCAGCAGCCGCAGCAACCGCCACAAAAACCACAACAGCAACATCAGCAGCAGCCACAGCAGCAGCTCGGCCAATTCGGCGGCGGCGGCGGCTTCAATCCGGCCATGATGGGCATGGGCGGCGCCAACCCGAGCGTCGGCGGCTTCGACCTCCAGGCGCTGCAGAGGGCTGCCGCCGCTAATGGCATGAATCCGGCCGCCTTCAACCCCCAGATGTTCCTCCAGCAGCAGCAGCAGCTCCAACAACAGCAACAGCAGCAGCAGCGGCAGGGTACGCCGCAGCAAAGCCAGCACCCGCAGCAGCAGCAACTGACGCAGCAGCAGATGCAGCAACGGCAGCAATCGCTCCGGTGGCCGCAGCAGCAACAACAGCAACAGCAGCCACAGCAAACGATGTCAGGTATGCTCGGCCAGCACTCGAACAACGCCATGTTCCCCGGCCAGAACATGCCGCAGGGCCAGGCGGGACCATCGACACCTCAGCAGCAGCAGCAGCAACAACAGGGTCAGATGAACCCGAACGCCTTTGGCGGCGTCAATCCGCAGGCGATGGCGAACTTCGGCCAGCAGATGTCGATGCAAAGCTTCAACCCGATGCTTCAGAGCTTCGTTCAACAGAACGGCGGCGGCAGCGGTCAGGCTGGCTCGTCCTTTGGCCAGGGTCAGAGCCAGAACCCGAACCTGTCTGGTTTAATCGATCCCTCGGCGCTGATGGGAGGCGGCACCAACAGCAACAACGCCGCCGGCCCGTCCGAGCAGCCGTCGATGGCCTCGCCCGTCCGGCCTGGCAGCGCGACGCAGCCCAACGGCCTTCCCTCGTATCTTCAGACGTCGAACCAGTTGTCGTCGCCGATGGGGCAGGGTATGCCCGCCTCCGCCGCAGCCACACCGCCGGCCTCTGCCGCCAAACCCAAGGCTGCGCCGCGGAAGAAGGCTGACAAGAAGGCAACACCGGCCAAGAAACAGACGCCCGTGATGCAAGCGGCGTTGCCGCCCGGCCACGAAAACAGCTCGCCGTCCGGCACGGCCGGGCTTCATCATCAGCAGCAGCAGCACGGCGGCCTACCGCCGCACGGCGCCCAGCCGCCCAACCTGGCCAACCTCGCATTCGAGCGCTCGCGCAGCCATACGCGCAGCCCCAGCATCAGCCACGGTGGACACGGTGGCGGCACCGGTGGACCAGGAACGCCTCTGCAGATGGCGACCCCCCATCCCGGCCAACAGCAGCCGCAGCAGCAGCAGCATCGAGGCTCAGTCCCTCCACAGATGCATGCACAGCAGCAACAGCAAGGTGCGCCGCCGACCCAGATGCAGCAGATGCAGATCCAACAACAGATGCAGCAGCAGCAACAGCAGCAGCAGCAGCAGCAAATGCAGCAGGGCGGCGGACAGGGCGGACAGAGCGGACCAGGTGGCAGCGCAACGGGCCAGAATATCCAACAGGTCGTCCCACCTAACTGGACGCCGAGCCTGAACCCGCAGCAGCAGCAGGCGATCCTCTCGCGCGCCCTCGCGCTTGCCAAGGCACAGGAGGGTTCTGGCATCACTCCGGTTCACACGCTGATGCAGATGGGCTACCTCTTCCTCAAGGCGTCGAGCCTGCCGGGTGGGCAGCACGCCTCGATGATGCCAAACGGCGGGATGGTGCTGACGATCAACGAGGCCCGCGGTCTCGGCCTTATCCCGCAGATCGGACCGAACGCGGCAGCGCCACCACAGGCGCAGCAGCAACAACAGCAGCAGCCAACGCCGTCGGCCAACATGACGCCGCAGCGTCAGCAGCAGCAGCAGTCGTCGATGATGCCCGGCCAAGGGCAGTCTCCTAGCCACGGCCTGCCTGGGCCTCCGGACCAGCAGCATCAACCGCAACAGCAGCAGCAGCCGATAACGCCGCAGCAGATGCCGATGATGCCGCCAGGCATGGCGCAACAGTTCCAGCAGCAGCATCAACATCAGCAACAGCAGCAACAGCAGCAACAACAACTCCAGCAACAACAGGCTCAGCAGGCTCATCTCCACCACCTACAGCAGCAGCAGCAGCTTCAGCAGGGCGCGCCGGGCGGCATACCGTCCCAACATCATCAGATGCGGCCGATGACGCCTTCCACCCAGCACGGCTCGCCGCTGCACACCACCCATTCGCCGCACCATGGAGCCACCTCGAGCCCAGGCATGATGAATCAGGCGCGGCCGCGCCAACCGAGCGTCGCCCTGAGCGCCTCGGGACGGCCAGACTCTCGCTCCGGTCCGGTCACGGGAAGCGGACTGATGGCCCCGCCGCCCGCACCCGGCCACCAACAACAGATGCAGCAGATGCAGATGCAGATGCAGCAGCAGCCGCAGCAACAGATGCCCCCCGGCGGCTCGATGCCGCTGCCGTATACGCTCCATGGGCCCGGGCCGATCCACCCTCAGGACCAGTCTGCCCACATGGCGGCGATGGCGGCAATGGCGAAGCAAGGGCGGCAGCCATCGATGGTCCCCAGCGCCGTCGATCCCAGCGTCGCTATGAGCCCAGGGCACGCAGGCAGGCGGCCCTCGACGGCTGGCGTGTCGCAGGCCAATCTCGTCAATTCGGCGTTCGAGAACCTGCCCCTGACCGACCCGCTGTTGGCGGCCGCCGGTGCGGCCCCTACCCAGACGCCGGCGATGGCGCACGCGATGAATCAAGGCATGCTCGGTGCCTTTGGCCAAGGGCAGCCGCCCCACCCGCCGACGACGCCGCGGCGCCCGAGCCAGGCGCAGATCCCGCAAGGAGGAGCAGCAACAGCGGTTGCGGCTGCCGGCCTTGTGCCCGGAGCCCCTCCGGTCGCAGAAGGTGCGCCACTGACACCTGCCGGAACCGTCGCTGTTGGCGCGCCTGGATCGCAGCCTCAAGCGCCGCCTCCGCCGTCGCATCCCGACCTCTCCCACCTTCCCATGGTCCGGGGCGGTCCTCCGCCGCGCGAGTCGGCGGTCGGCCTCCAGATCAACGGCTTCAACACCCGCGTCCGGAAGGTGACATCGTCCAAGTCGAAGCCGAAACCCCAGCCTAGGTCGGACTCGCTGCAGGACGGCGAGGAGGGGCAAGCTGCAGCGAAGGTATCGGCAGCCGCCGACGACGACGGAGACGAGGTCACGTGGACCGCGCTGACGGCGGAGCAGGAGGCGGAGCTGCTCGGCTTCATGCAGCGCGACAAGGAGTACGAGACGCTCTACCGGCAGCAGCAGGCCAGCATGGAGCGCCAGATCAAGGAGCGCATCGATGCAGTCAAGCCGCCGCGCCGCAAAGTGTCCGACGGCACTCTGACGCAGCCTAAGCCGCTGGCGTGGTGGGAGAGGGCCGACGAGGAAGATCTCTCGGGCCTACACCGCGAGGGGCTTTTCGAGCCATTCCGGATCCTGCTGCCGTCGCAGAAGCGTCTCGAGCTCGAGCAGGGCCAGCGGGGTACACGGCCCGTCATCTCGCTCGACCGAGCCAAGACGGCAGCCGTTTCGATTCTCGACGAGGATCTTGTCCCAATCCGGCTGGAGATCGACCACGAGCACTGGAAGCTGCGCGACACCTTTACTTGGAATGCGCTCGACTCGCACATTCACCTCGACACGTTCGCTGCGTCAATCTGCGAGGACATCGGCCTACCCGCGGCCGTCTTTGTGCCGCAGATTAAGGAGCAAATCCACAGCCAGATCCAAGACCACCTCGCCACCAACGCGGTGCGGCCGAACAAGAAGGCCGGCAGTGCGGCAGCCACGGCGGCGGCTGTCGGCGGCAAGGAGGGCACCGAGGGCATGCTCGACGGTAAAGACCTCCAGTGGTGGACCAAGTGGCGCAAGACGCTCGAGCAAGGGCCGCAGCAGGCGTCCAAGAAACGGAAGCGAGACGCCGCTGTCAAAAACCAGTCGACAGCAGCAACAGCAGCAGCAGCAGCACCGACCAACGGCCAGCGGGATTGCGAAGCCGTTGACGGCGACGCTGCGATGCAGGTCGACGACGGAGCAGCAGCTGTCAACGGCGTGACTGGAGGCGATGCCCAGAACGCGGTCGAAATCTCGGACAGCGATGAAGACGATGACGACGACGAGTCGGTGCCGCAAGAGCCGAAGGATGTGACGCCGGCCGAGGAATTGCGCATGGTGATCAAGGTGAGTAGTGTTTGTTCCCCTGTCTTTCCTGTGAGCGCAGTCTCGAGACCAACTTGGAAGCTACACCTTTGCTTCCACTTCCTCTTCCCTATCATCTCCCCGACCCAACCTCTCCGCAGCTCGACATCACGGTCGGCAGCATGAACCTGGTTGACCAGTTTGAATGGGACGCCGGCGAGACGGATCCGACGGCGGCCGAAAAGTTTGCCGAGGCTTTCGCGGCCGACCTCGGCCTGCCCGGCGAGTTCAAGACGGCCATCGCCCACTCGATCCGCGAGCAGGTCCACGTCCACATCAAGTCGCTGGTGATGACGGGTCACCCTTTCGATGGACGGCTGATCGCCGACGACGAGCTGCGGACGGCCTTCCTGCCGCTCATCTCCAAGGGTCATGCCGCTCGCCTCGACCACGAGGCCGACGCCTTCACGCCGCGCCTGCTCCAGCTCACCGAGTCCGAGATCGAGCGGCTCGACCGCGAGCGGGAGCGCGAGGCCCGACGCAAGCGTCGGCAGACGCGCGGGCGGCGCGGTATCAACCTGCCCGATCGCGAGCCGCAGAAGACTCAGCGCACGCCGGCGGTCCACGGGATTCAAACGGCGTCGGCAGCGGCGGCATCTTCGTCGTCGTCCTACCTGGCCGACGGCGGCGCCGGCTCGCGCACCCTTGCCGACCCAGCCCTCGGTGCCGCCTACGGGGCGGGCATGTCGACACGACGTGCTGCTGCGGCAGCGGCCAATGCGAGCATCGCGCCGTCGCAGCAGCCGATGTCGATGTCGATGGACTACGGCACGCCGACTCCGGGGCCCGAGTCGTCGCTGCTCGGCGGGCCGTCCGACCGCAAGAAGGCGCGCCCCAACAGCCACGCGACCCACTTCCAGTTCCCCGGCGGGCTGGGCCGCAAGTCAGACCCGGGTGGTCCCCATTTTGCGCCCGGCTACACCGAGGAGGAGGCCAAGAAGCGGGCACGGTCGCCCGACGGCCACGCGGTCGCCCAGCCGCCGCCGCCGCCGCCGCGCGATCCGGCGGCCGTCCAGCGCGCTAGCCAGGCGGCCTACGCGGCACGCAACAACGTCCGGCCCGAGGACCTCGAGCGGCAGCACCCTAATATCCACGACGGCATGTGGCACTGCTCCAATTGCGGCATTCCGGGCACTCTGGCTCCCGGACGCCGCAAGGGCCCGCTCGGCGACAAGTCGCTCTGCGGTCCCTGCGGAAAGTACTACCACCGCCACCGCAAGGTGTTGATGCTCGAGTATACACGCGACCTAGCCCACCACATGAAGCAGCAGCAGACGAACCAGACGCAACGCAAGCCAAACGTGCCCAGCATCGTGCTAGACAGCGGCCTGCTCGCCTCCCTCGGCGGCGGCGAGCACGAACACGACGACGTCACCGAGCCCAACTCGGCCGGCGACACGCCGCGCGGCGACTTTGCCAACGATTCCTCGGGCAGCGCCCTCAACGGCAACGGCGACGAGACCGGGCTCAGCGTGCGCAGGGGCGGCGGACGTGGCTCTTCGCGCTCGCGGACGCCGAGGGCTGTCTCGCCCGATTTGCCGTTCGAGCTCGTCGGCAGTCCGGATGACAGCGACTCTTCGTCGCGATCAGAGAGCCCGGAGCCGATGCCGCCGGCGCGCAAAGACTCGACGGGGCGTCGCGATGCTTCGGCTTCATTGCACCGCGGTGCCAGCCTGGGCCGCGGCCGAGGCGGTAGCGAGGAAGGCGAGCTGGTCGAGCAGGGCGACGTCCGGGATGGCGGAAGAGGTACGAATGCGAAGCCGGTGGCTGCAGCTGCGGCGATCGCTGCGACGTCGCCTCCACCTGCTTCTGCACCCGTTGCCGGCGCCCATGCCGCGGCGCCAATGACGCCGTCGCTGTCGAACGTCACGGTGCCCACCGGCGCCAAGGGGCAGCCGCTGACGCCGGCCGAGTGGCTGCTCCAGTCTGCGGCGACGCTGCGCGCGAGGTATCCCAACGACCGCTTCGAGATCCAGCCGCGCCCGATCCCCGCCAGTGCACCCGCCCCGACGGTCGCCGAGTGGCGCGTCAGGTGCCTCGACTGTCCCGGCAAGGTGAGTTTGCTGCCCATCGGGCTCGAGACGCGATAAGCCCTCCTCCTTGGCGAGAATGATCATGGCTGACGGAATGAAGCCACCTTGCTCTTCTCCTCTTCCCCTCTTCTCCCTTGTCTCTTGCTTCTCGGGACGTGCAGCTGTACACGCCAGGACCCGGCGAGTCGCTCAACAACTTTGAGATCCACCTGCGCAACCGACAGCATCGCGCCAACGTCAACAGCCGCGTCTACGGCGGTTCGGCCACCTCGCCGCCTCCCGGTGGCGGCGGCGGCGGCGGTGGCTCGGTGGGAACGCCCGGATCGGCCAGGAGCCCTTCGATGTCGGCGGCAGCAGCACCGGGCACGGCCAGCCCTACGGGTCGTCACCTTTAATGCGAGGTCTAGTACGAGGCTGGCACGACTCTGCGCCCCCGCTCGGACCTCTTTTACTTATTGGTATGCGTCCTCATCCGCTTTGAGGGTGTCCGTTCCTCCTACCGCTGAGGAATCGCTTGCGCAGTCTGCCCCACCCCACTCCCGTTTGGTTTTCCCTTTTCCTTTTCTTGTTCTCTCCCACTTTCTTGCCATGACGTTTATCTGCGTTACGTCGTCCTGTTTCATGGCGTTGTTGTGTTGGTCGACGCTTGTCTCTCTCGCTCATCTCATTGCAAGGAAGAAGGCGTATAGTGTCCTTGTGTCGTGGAGATGGGTATGTCTGTCTGGTGGGTTGTGGATGGTCAACGTGGCGAGATGAAGGTAACTTGCGCTGTGGAAGTGCGAGCGGATGGGCGGATGGGAGTGGTTGGAAAGCGCAGGCGCAGAAGGGAGATATAAATGTATCGTCACCGAATCGGCTTGGACATGGGAGGAAAAGGCACAAAAGAGTGTCTACTCTGGATCGTAAGATATGATCCGATGCCGATGTTTGCTGGTTTTGCAAAAGGTTTATGAAACCAAGAAAAGAAGATAGTACAAAAGACAAAAGATATTTAGGTATCATCGTCTCGTAGCATTGTAAACATACGGCACCACCTTGTCGTCGTCGTCATCGACGATGAACTTTTCCGAACCTTGTCGATGTTGAGGTGAATAAGTTGTCCTCTCAATCGTCGGATCCGTTATATCACCTGGATTTTTCCTACCGCACGCAGTCATGGTCGGGTGTGTGGTGGTGATGAAAGCATTGTGTGATATCCTCCCCTCCTCTTCCTGCTCGCCTGCCGCTGCTCGCGGCGTTGCAAGAGTCATTTCTCCCGCTTGCCCACCGACGCCGCCGACGTGATGAAAAGAGGTACCCTTCAACCTCTCCCTCCCAATACGATCAATGCGAACCTTTGTTTCGCGACTGTAACTGTACATTGGTATAGAATTGTCGCTATCGTGTGTCTCTGAGGTGGAGATTTGCGCTCCTTTACCGCTAATACGGTGGAAAAATATATTGATACCCGGCGCAGAGAGGGCGATCATTGTCGTTCCCAGTTCGATTACTTCGATGGCGAGTAAGGGACTGTAGAGCCATGATTGGTCGGTTGCCCAGCCGCTTTTGATCACGAAGATGAGTCGGGTGATGGAAACTCTGCGAGCGGTCGCGCGGCGGTGGGCGGTAGAAGAAGGAGAAGGAGAAGAAGAAAAACGGAATCGACGGTGAGTCGAGATTGTTTTCAGAGCCTGGAAGAAAGGAGACAAGGAAGGACTGGGGCGAGACTTACAGCGTAGTCAAGATACCAGGACACAGAATGAAGATGAGCTTGATGCGGACGGACGACTGACTACCCTTGAGCGAGTAGATGACCCAAGCCGGTATGGTAAAGACGAGCAGATCGCTCGCGAGCGATATGGCCGAGTTGGTCGTGTAGATGGCCTGCCAGAGTATGCAAGTGTAGTTCTCCACCTCTGGTTGCCACACGTACGGCCACAGGTCGGTGACGGGCAGACAGTGCAACACGATCAGCAGGAACTGCATCACGAAGCCGGCGCTGACCAAGGCGATCGTCAGCCAGATTGCCGTGTTCATTCGTGGGATCTGTCGACATAGGCGACGGTAGAAGGCGAGTCCGCTCAGACGACACACGTACAGCGCCGTAGTGTAGAGGAGGTGGGCGTAAAAGTCGAGACGTTCCGAGAGAGAGTTGGTGGATTGCGTCATGACGTACTGGATGTACTCGATGTGTTTGCCCGATCCGATGTTGATGAGCATGATGCACAGAGCGCCAAAGGCGACGTAGATGGGTATGGTCAGCGCGGCGAGGAAGTCGTCCGGTCCGAAAAAGTGGGCGAGGAAGGAACGGGAAAAGAGTCGGAGCAGCACGAGCAGCGTCGCGAACACGAGGAAAAAGTAGATGAAGCCGAGCGAGCCGGCGTCCTGCGAAGCGAGTAGGTGCGGGATGGGGACCGAGGGGGGGATGCGTCCTTGGTTGTAGGCCGTCTGGATGGCGCCGGAGACGTTGGTGGCAAAGACGGTAGGGGTGAACGAGTACGAGGTAGGGTGGATCACCTGGATCGACGCCATGGTGGGCCAGGCGCGGTAGAGGGGGAGACGAACGGGGGCCCGGAGAAGGGAGGATGTTGAGGATGCTTGGAGTCTTGCTGTCGAGTCGGGCGAGGAACAGAGGGGAGCGCCGTTTTGTGATGGCCTATATACGGACGGCCGGATGGATACGGCGGTCAAGGATGGACACGATGTTGCTCGCCAGTCGAGCAGAGCCGGGCTCGGGTATGGCCGAGGAAGGGCTGCGTGGATGGATGTGCGGCGGCTGTCAGGCAGCTGGGAGGGTGGGAAGGTGTCTCGTAATAGGTGTGGACGGTGTGGACGGTGTGGACGGTGCGGTGCAATGATTGGCGGCGGTTGGCATGGTCGGGAAGCTATTGGGCCGTCGATGGATGCGCTGACGGTGGGCGATGGGCGGTGAAAGATGGAGTCGAGGTGGATGAGGATGAGTCGAGGTGAGGAACGAGGAGAGTGGAATGAGTTTCGGGGTTGGTATTGCACGGCGTACGTACATACGTACGAGGGGGTGTTGCCGTCTCACCCGGCCGGCAAAGTAGCGATCACTCCCGATCACTCGAGATCACTCGAGATCACTCGAGGCGACGTCAGCTTTCGTCAGCTCTCGAGCGCTGCGCCAGCTGGCCGGGTAGATGGCCTATATATGTAGCTCGCAACCTTCCTCCTCCTTCCTTTTGAATCCCATCCATCCTGACACACTGAATCTTGCTGAGGGGGCGTCTTTGGGCGGTGGTGATTGGAATCTTGAGCCCGTCGACGACGGTTAGAGTACCTTGGACGTCGAGGGACGGGCGGGACGCTGAGCGGCTACTTTTTGCTCCTCCTCGTCTGCGGCACGTGCGCAGGGCGTGCGCGTCTGGGGTGATCGGCCGTTGCACGGAGGCCTCTCTCCTTGCCCCGCTGCTCGACCCTCTTCCCCTCCCTCTTCCCTACCATCTCTTCCTCTGCATCGCCGCCGCCATCGGTGTGCTCTTTGTCGTTTGCCCACCCTGTCCCTCGCTTGCGTTTGCCGCTCTTTGGCGCTCGACCGGCACGCCAGTTTTCTTCCGGCGTGCTGGGAGCCCTCTCGAGCTCAGGTCCTCTGCCATTCCTGCCCGCAACCCATTATGTTTCCTCCTTGCCTGTCTGTGCCTTGCCTGTGCGGCGGTCGATCTCCGGGACTCGTTTTTGCTTCTCTAACCTGTCATTTCTTGTTTGACAGCGGCAGTGGCAGCGGCCCTTTGATGCGTCATGCGGCTACGGAGATTTCTTGTTCTTCCTCTCTGGTCGGCGGCCATGTTTTTTTGTTGGGCAGGCGCAGACGCTTGGATACGATGCAAAGATTCACATTCGATTCTCTTGTCAGAGCAATCAAGTCTGTGCATGGACGCACGACTCGCTGTGCGTCCATGTGTGCGCACGCGTTCGCCCTTGCTCTTTCTCTGCGGTACGCTGTACCTCTTAGCTAAGCACTGTATGTACGTACACCTACCGACGTCTGGCGCGCGGCAGCCGTGTATGTATGTAGCGACTCTTGACTGCGACTCGATTCGTCAAGCTGCGCGCGCTCCTCAGCAGGTGACAGAACAGGGCGACGTGCGTCTGCTACAACGGCCTGTCAGCCACCGCCACCGCCGTCGTCGCCGCCGTCGCCAACGTGTCGGCACCGCTACAGTATGCTACAGTATGTAGCGGTGCAAATATCGGAGATCTGCGCAGGCATCCATCGTCGTTTTGGGACCTTTCTCACACTACTGCCGACGTGCAGCCAAGCAGGTGTGCTTGTGCTGACTGACTGTACAGTACATAGTTGACACGGCGTGGCAGAGACCCATGCGTTTGCGTGTGACGTCCCAACATGACCGGTCACCGCTTCGTTCGCTCGCTCGCTTGCGTTCCACGTTTGTGCGGCAGCTTCCCTTTTGCCTGTTGGCCGCCGCTGGCAAGGTACTTACGGTCTGTGTGCGTCAAAAACAATCAAACGCCATCTACCATGCGCCGCCGCCTGGGCCCTGCGCTTGACCGGCTTTCTCTGTACCCCTGCTTTGGTTGCGCGCAACGTAACAGCCAGCGGCAAGCAACGATTGTCACGCTACGCACCGTTGTTGTGCGCCAGCCGTTTGTCGTTGTCTGGCTTTGCAAGGAAAGCATCAACGCTACATACATAACTACATTACTTCTCTTTTCTTACGTCCCGCAAACAGCCAGCGGGCGGGCGGGCGTGCAGCACACCTGTGTCCGGTCGTGATTTCCTTTTTTTGTACAGTACATAACTAATAGTGATTGATTCTTGATTGATGCTGTGGCCGCCCCGGTGACCGGTCAACGCTGCCCAAAAGAGCGTCACCTAGCCGCGGGCCCACTGGCGGTGTCGCAACGTGAACAAAGATGGCCATTCGGCATCCGTTCAAAAGGAGGTGGGCGCGCCGCCATCCGTCCTTGGCTGTGTTCAGTGGTACAACCTTACAGCACGGAACCACCTGCTAGACGGTACAGCAGCGCAACCGCAGGGCGACCTGCCTCGTTGTTTGTCTGTGACCGACCATCCCACCGTCGCCCAGCGCACCTGCAACACAGTATAGTACTGCTCTCGGAGACTACTCCCTCGCACGAGCGCCCTCGCTGCGCTTTGTCCTGTCAGCGACGCCGACGACGTCGGCACCGGTTCTCGCCACCTCGCTCTACCCTCTACCGTACCTGGCACCCTACGCGACAAGGCGGTAGGCAGCGCGCCGACGAAGCCACACGGCTCAGCCCGTCCACAGTCACACCTGCAGGGGTGCACAGCGTGCGTCTGGCTGCCGTCTGTTGCGCCCGCCGCGACGCTTAATGCCGCTTCGCGTCGACACCCTTGCGCGGTTCCTCGCTTCTTCCCTTTTTCGTCCACCACCAAATCCCCCCAACGCAAGCCTTCATCCTTTCTCTCCCTCCCTCCCTCCCTCTCACCCCGCCGTACTCGCTTCAACATGGTGCGGCTCACCTCCAACCTCCCGCTCGCGGCCGCCGCCCTCCTCGCCGCCTCCGTCTCGGCCTCGAGCGGCTTCGCTCGCCGCAGCAGCGCAAACAACCAATCATCCTCGCACCTCGTCTCGTCCCAGATTCTCTCCAACCCATACCCGTACTCCTTCCCCAACAACACCCAGCAAGACGGCTCCAAGCTCTTCCCCGTCCAAGACTGCTTCGGAGTAAACTTCCTCGAGGTCTCCATCGACACCATCCAGCGCTGGATGTCGTCCGGCCAATTGTCCTCGCTTCAGGTCGCCCAATGCTACCTCCAGCGCATCCAGCAGGTCGACTGGTACCTCCACGCCATCATGGAAATCAACCCCGACTGGGCCCAGATCGCCGCTGCCCTCGACGACGAGAGGAACAAGGGACGCGTCCGCGGGCCCCTCCACGGCATCCCCTTTATCGTCAAGGACAACATCGGCTCCAAGGACAAGATGCAGACCACCGCCGGCTCCTGGGCCCTCCTCGGCTCCGTCATCCCGCGCGACTCGCACGTCGTCCACCAGCTGCGAGACGCCGGCGCCCTGCTGCTCGGCAAGGCTACCCTCTCCGAGTGGGCCGACATGAGGAGCAACGACTACTCCGAGGGCTACTCGGCCAGGGGCGGACAGTGCCGCAGCTCCTACAACCTCAACCTCAACCCGGGCGGATCCAGCTCCGGAAGCGGCGTCGCCGTCGGCGCCAACATGATCCCCTTTGCCCTCGGCACAGAGACCGACGGATCCGTCGTCAACCCGGCCTCGCGCAACGCCATCGTCGGCATCAAGCCCACCGTCGGCCTCACGTCGCGCGCCGGCGTCATCCCCGAGTCGCTCAACCAGGACACCGTCGGCGTCCACGCCAAGACGGTCCGCGATGCCGTCTACGTGCTCGACGCCATCTACGGTGTCGACAAGCACGACAACGCCACAGACGCCCAGGTCGGCAAGACGCCCTCCAAGAAGCAGGGCGGCTACGCCTCGTCCCTCGCCGACAAGGCGGCCCTCAAAGGCGCCCGCTTCGGCATCCCCTGGGAGAGCTTCTGGACGCTCGCCTCGGCGACGCAGCAGGAGCAGCTGGGCGAGCTCATCCGCCTGATCCGCGAGGCGGGCGCCGAGGTCATCAACGCCACCGAGATCCCGACGCGCGAGCTGCTCGTCAGCCCCACGGGCTGGAATTGGGACTACGGCACGACGCGCGGCTACCCCAACGAAAGCGAGTACACCTACGTCAAGGTGGACTTCTACAACAACATCCGCACCTACCTCTCTCAGCTCGACAACAGCGACATCAAGAGCCTCGAGGACATTGTGCAGTACAACTACGACAACGACGGTTCCGAGGGCGGAAACCCCAAAGTCCACCCGGCGTTCGCTTCGGGGCAGGATGGATTCCTCGCATCGCTCAAGAGCAAGGGCGAGATGAACGATCTCTACTGGAGCGCTTTGAACTTTTGCCGTCGCGCTTCGAGGGAGGACGGGATCGACGCGGCACTCTACAACAACGGTACCAAGGTCGACCTGCTCCTGGTGCCGACCGAGGTGGCACAGGCTCCCCAGGTCGCTGCGCAGGCTGGGTACCCGCTCATCAACCTTCCGGCCGGCGTGACGCCCGAATCTGGCATGCCGTTCGGACTGGGTCTGATGGGTACCGCCTTTTCCGAAGCTACGCTGGTCCGGTACGCTTCGGCCATCGAGGATCTGCAGCACACATCTGGGACGCAGCAGAAGAGACAGCTGCCGACATGGAGAGGATACAAGATCAGGAACATCCCCGTGCACTTCTAGGCCCGTTCTAGACAACCAAGATGGGGATAAGGGGACGAGAGTGGAGGAGATAAAAGATAGATGGTCGAGACAGACCTGCCGGCCAGACGACAATGGTGTTCCTATATTGATGGATAGATTCGTCAATAGAGATATAGTCTCCAACGGATGTATGATAGCTACGAGCAGGAAAGGTCGGGGCCTTCTCTGACCGACCCCCTCCTCCTTCTACAAGTCACTCACGATGGCGTCCGGAAGAAGGTGTGACGACGCTTCGGATCCGACCCGAGACGTTCAGGTGAAAAGGTAGACGTTGATGTTCTTGGTCTCCGACGAAAGGACAGAAGGATGTCGGTTCCCTTTGGCATTTGTCGTTGCCTCGGCGACCACGAGATCCAGACCGAGGTGCAGAGGATGCGCCTCGGCTTTTGACTCCGGACGCGCGTACGCCTGCGCGACGGACTCGAATTGAAATCAACGGAAAAAGGAAAACCAAATCGAAATTACTTAGTTACTGTACCCTCTCGGGAGCATTCGAAATTCAAACCTGTTTGAATTCGAATAATTTAGACGAGGGATTCGGCTGCACCGTTTGACAGCTAGCGTAGCATAACGACACTAGCACGGATACCTGCAACTGGTTATCGTTACCTACCTACCTACCTACCTACCTACCTACCTCTGTTGTCCTGTTGGACCTGCTGGTCGATATCATTTCTCTATAGGTACGGGATAAGGTGATCCTCGCTCATACGTCGACCCAAAATCCAAAGAAAGTCGTCGCAGGCGTTCTCTGCGCAGAAGGACAAGGAGGATACTGTACGGGGGTGCCAGGGTAAACGACAGACGGCGATGGGTTTGGAGCATTGCTCCCCGCCTTACTTCTCCAGTCCCGAGCGGGCTTCTGATCACCGTGCAGCAGTGAGCATCTCCCTTCCTCTGTCCACCTACAGATACCCGCCGTCGACTTCAGTACTGCTTCGGGCAGAGCGGGAGTGGGTGGCAGCCTCGGCGTTCGGCGCTCGCCTCCATTTCACGCCGTTCTGCCCCCATCTCTCGATGCGTCGACAAGAGGTAAACGTCCATCGCTGTTCGTGTCGCCATCGGCCGTTCTTGGTGTCCCAGCAAAATGATTACACCGACAGCCGGACGACGCTTTCTGCTACATTCTTCTCAGTGCTACCTATTAGGTCGGATTTCTTGCCGCCAGCCAGGTCTCTAAGGAAGCAACTTTACTTGACCATCAAGAAGGAAAGATCGCAGACAGGGCGGGCGGCAGCAGACGTAGGCGGGCCAGGCTCTCGAAAAGTAACACATACAGGTAGAGTCGTCAGCGCCAAGCCGGCATTGGACCTCGAAATACGCGCGTTTCTCCGGTCCCATGGCATACAGGCTGACCGGCGCCTCCTCGTCCTCTCCACGAGGCCGCACCCTTCCTCCCTCCCTCTCATCTCCTTCCCGTTCCTCCACCATCCTCTTCCTCGTTCCGCGCCTGGCCCTTTTGGTCCCGCTTCCCGTTCCCATTCACATCTCGCAACTCCCAAACCTGCAATGACGATCTCCCGCCCTGAAGAGCACTCTCGGTTTAAGCATCCCCAGCCAGCTCCTCGGAGACTCCATCCCCTTTCGTTCCGAGGCGCCAAGAATCTCTCTCTACCTTTCCTGCTGTCGCGCTTCACGTGGATGCAGAGCGATGCCCAGCACCGAGACTCCACCTGATGGCCTACTTGGGCACCATTCCACCCGTCCGTCTGGGAACGATGATTGATCCAGCTCTCCTCTCTTCCCCTTCCCCCTCTGGCCGCCCTGCCCCCTCGGTGACTTTGATGCCGTTGCCAATCGTCCCTCTAGCCTTGGCTGACCACGCCTGGCTCACTTGGTATCATACGGTCGGGACGCCTTCCCTCTCTCTTCGTTCTTGTCCCGTCCCTGGTGCGGGCTGATACATGAGGCAGGTCAATGCAAGATGCCCTGATGGGCCTTTATGGTCTTCCCGTCTTTCTCTCAACCTCACCCCTCTCACTCACCACTCACCACTCCCGTTCCCCTTCCCCCCTTCCCCCCTTCCCATCTCGTTCCCCGGACGCCTTCGTCGCTCTCTGCACCTTGCCCCAGTCCCTGCCTGTTCGTCTTTACTCCTTTCCCCTTCCCTCTGCTGCCAGACTTCCAGCTGCCCATCACGGCGATTCACACTCCTTTATAGGCCAACGCATCCGCCGCTCGACGGTCATAGACGGATCACCACCTCTTCTTCCAAAGATCAGCCCTACAGCTTCGCCACCCACCCTCGTCACTCGCAGAATTACAGCTTAGGGACATCGACCTAGGACACGACGTTAACCCGTACCACGAGTCGCCAACATGAGGTTGCTACGCATATCTGCCTTTAGCGTGTTTGCCCCTCTCCTGCTGGCCACGGCGCCTCACGAGGCGGGTCACAGAGAGACGGTCGACGTCCAGCGCTACGTTGCCGCTTCAGTCATCGCGCCGGCCCGCTTTGACAAGAGGTCTGCGGATCTCGAGGAGTCGACGAAGCTGCTTGGCAGAGATGTCGAACATCGCCACACCAAGAGAGACGATGATGTCGTCCGCGAAGAAGCAGACGCGCCCGTCCATTTTCTCGCCAAGCGCGTTCTGCAACGGGATGACGAGCGCAAGCTCAAACGCTGGATCAACACCTTCACTGCCCCGACTGGATATCGCTTCAGCTGGGGAATCGACGCGGCCCGTGTCTCATTCGGAACGACCACGAAGCAGTACCTCACGCGTACCACCATCGTCGGCGCCACCTCGGTCGGACAGACTGAGCTGAACCGATGTGCAAGTCGCTGCAACGCCGTTCCGGCCTGTGGCTTCTTTCATCCGATCCAGATGAGAGGTGGTAGCGACGGGTCCGTCATCTGCGCTCTGTACACCGTCAAGCAGCCCAAAGCTGCTGCAGTGTACAAGGAGGGTACCAGGATGAACGGCGGTATGATCGTCTTTTCGTATGGATTTACAAAGGGCCTATTGCCTGTCACTTCGTTGGAGACCACGAGTACCACTTCGACGAGGATGACCACCACGTCGCGCAGCTCGACGAAGACCACCACGTCGAGACCTGCGTCCACGACGACGACCTCGTCCAGGGCTACTACTACGTCCACCCCGTCCAGGGCTGCCACTACGTCCACCTTGTCCAGGTCGTCGACGACGACGACGACGACGTCCACCAGGCCCACCACGACGTTGAGCTCCACGAGCTCCACCACGACCAGGTCGTCGACCACTAGCTCCACCACTTCGTCGTCCGTCAGGCCATCTACGACAACCAACAGGACCGCCTCGACGACCACTTCGTCGAGCGTTCCATCGTCGAGCACCACCACCTCCTCCTCACTCCGGTCCTCGACGAGTAGCACGACCTCGACGACCACCACTTCGTCCGTCCCAACCAGCCCCTCCACGCTCACCATCACCTCTGGCACCTCGACCTCGACGGACACGGCGACAACCGCCACGACGACGACTACATCCTCGACTCCGACGCCCACGACGTACAATCTGATCAACAACTACTCTGGCAGCACGTTCTTTGACAACTTTTACTTTTTCGCCTTTGACGATCCTACGCATGACTACGTCGACTATGTGAGCAGGAACGAGGCGAGGTCGTTGGGTCTCGTCGGCATGTCTGGATCTCAGATCTACATGGGCTACGCGACGACAAGGATCTGGCCCACGACGAGCTCGACCAGTATCGTCACGAGTACTGCGGCGGCGTCGGAGACTACCTCTTCGTCGACCCCCACGGCGACAGTCACTGCATCGACTGGAGCGGCGACGTCGACGGTTACAGGCACACCTACTGGTAGCAGCAGCAGCGGCAGCTCCAGCTCCAACTCCAGCACGAGCAGCAGCGCCAGCACGACGACCACCTCGGCCGCGCCTATTCCAACGGTTCCGGCGTACAAATCGGTCCGTATTTTGTCGTGGGACAGCTACACCGAGGGAATCTTCGTGCTCGACGCGACACATATGCCGGTTGGATGCGGACTATAGCCAGCCTTCTGGACGGTCCCCACGAATCCCATCGGAGCCTGGCCTAACGGCGGCGAGATCGACATCGTCGAAGGAGTGCACGATTACTCGGTCAACACGTACTCCGTGCACACTACACGCGGGTGTTCTATCAATTCTACGACCAACTCGCAGTCTGGCACGTATGCCCTTTCGAACCTGACGCAGGCTACCAACTGCGCTTCGTTCGATACGGATAACTAGGGATGCGGAGTTCGTAGCAACCTCCGTACCGATTTCGGAACAGCGTACAATGCGAATGGCGGTGGAATCCATGCGATGGTGTGGGACTCGGACGTAGGTATCAAAGCGTAGTTCTGGCCACGCTCCTCGGCACCCGCCGACCTTATCGCCGGATCTCCCGACCCGAAAGGATGAGGTCAAGCCATAGCTTCCTGGCCAACTGCGAACTGCGATATGGAAGCCTTCTTCCAGAACCACGTCGCCGTCTTCACCAATACCATCTGTGGATTTTGGGCAGGCGATAATTACCTCTGGAATAACCCGATCAGGACGTTGGGTCAGACGAAGAGTTGTGCGGCCCAAACTGGTTTCTCGAGCTGTAGGGCTTACATGGAGAGCAATCAGGTAGATATGAGTCAGGATTATTGGTTGATCAATAGTGTAAAGGTCTACCAGACCGAGAGGAGGGAGTAGTGAGCGTGCTGGGCCGGTCCTAGTTTTCCTATCTTCTCTTTAGACATCGTATCCTTAGATTTTTGTCGTACCGCGGACCTTTCCCCTCTTCCTCACTCCTTCCCCCTGCACTTGTCTCTGCCCTTTGCCTCCCACCCCTCGTCCATCGCCTCTCATCACGTCACTCTCCTACCCGTTCGTTACTGTATCATACCACCCAACCCCTCTTGCCTCATAGGTCGTATCACTTCCCTCTCCGCCACGTCCCACAAGGACGGGCAGAGCAACTGCGGAATGATACATCTTCCTCCATCCCTCTATCCTTTCTTTCCCCTTTCACTACTCTCACTTGTATTCGATGCCGGAATATCATTGTAGCCTGTCATTTTTCTCGTCGGGATGTCCGAGGACGTTGCGTTACTCGTCCCTTGAGAAAAACGTCGCTCTGAACGAGACGAGATGGTAGATGGTCAAGACATTCCTGAACCTTCCTCTTTTCGAGATAAAAGGAGAACTGTAGATACAACGGCTTCATTCTTCGCAGGAGCTTTTCTACATTGGACGTCATGAAGAGACTGGGGCGTGTTTTCGTCCAGTTAGGTATCCCCCTTTGGCGTAAGTTAGTTAGGAGCATAAAATTAAGTGTATATATTATAATAATGAATCTATCGATATAGATTCTCCTGGTTAGTACAATGGTCAGTATAGGACATTCTCATTACCATGGTTGCTATCACCTGCTTTCAATGTAATCTGTTCAGATCGGGGTTCGATTCCCCGGCCGGGAATGTATTTTTTCTTCTACGCTTTGACTCTACGCCTTTCGTTCCGCCTCGGGGGACCACAATAGGCTGAAGTTCATTGGAGGCTGCCTCCCTTGTCCACTAGTGTGGTGGGATAGCCGAGTGAGTGGCCACTTAAGGAGCAGCCGTCGGGCCAAGGATGACATACTGAAGGATCATGGAGCATGGCCGGGTAGCTCGGGGTGAAGGGTTCGTGCTGTTACATAGGGCGGCCCCGGTGCTTGCGCTGTCGGCCGCAAGGAGCGGAGCAGTTGGGACTGGCTGGCTCTGCTGTGGGGGATCGGACTTGCGTCGGCCCGTTGGCACGTTGGGCCGTCAAAAGCGTGACGGGCGACGGGCGACGGCTTCGGGCCGACGAACAGGCCGGAAGGGCCGACCGGCCTGGTCAGGGCAACCCCGCACGCCCGCACGCCCGCACAGGTGCGCCGGGTGCGCCGGGTGCGGGGTAAACGGCCCAAGCGTCGCCCCGCGCCTCCAGCTAACTTGCTCTTCTTGCTCTTTCTCTCTTTTCTCTCCTTGTCTTCTCTCGACCTCCCGACCGGAGCCCCGTCCCTCCTCTCTGCTCCTTTGCCTTCTTTAGACGGTGCCTCGCCCTTATCTTTCTTTCCCTTCCACCGTTACCACCACCACCGTCGCCTTCTTCGCTCCCCCTCACCGCCCCCGCCGACCTCTTCTGACCCTTCCTCAACACCAACTCCCACTCACGGCCACCACTCTTGGAAGAGGACCACAGCCTCAGTGACAATGCTGCCTTCTGCCATCAAGGCGCAGCTTCGGTCCTCTCGGTCCGGCGTCACCGCCGCCGCTACTGCCGCCGCAAGCAACGCTGCCAAACTGCCATCCGGCCTCCCTGCCCACGCCCTCACCCTCGCATCGCGTCCGACACAGAGGGCGGCCGCTACCGCGCTACCCCAATCTGTCCGAGTCGCACGCCTCGCCACCCTCTCCGCAAGCTCTCCCAGCACCAGCGCGAAAGGCCTCCCCCTCTCCTCCCCCTCCTCAGGCACCACCACCGGCGATGCGCCCAAGCTCCCCCTCCCGCGCAAGATCCTCATCGCCAACCGCGGTGAGATTGCCTGTCGCATCATCCGCACCTGCCGCTCCCTCAGCATCCAGACCGTCGCCGTTTACTCCGAGGCAGACGCAAACAGCATGCACGTCGCTCTTGCAGACCAGGCCTACTGCATCGGCCCAGCCGCATCGGCCCAATCCTACCTCCGCATGGACCGCATCATTGCCGTCGCGCACGAGACGAGCGCTTCCACGATCCACCCCGGCTACGGCTTCCTCTCGGAAAACGCTGCGTTCGCCAACTTGCTGGAAAGAGAGGGGATCGAGTTCATCGGTCCGCCCGCTAGCGCAATCGAGAGCATGGGCAACAAGAGCAGGAGCAAGGAAATCATGATCGCCGCCGGCGTCCCCTGCGTCCCCGGCTATCACGGTCACGACCAGAGCATCGAAAGGCTCAAGGAAGAGGCAGACAAGTGCGGCTACCCGCTCCTCATCAAGGCCGTAAAGAGCGGCGGCGGAAAGGGTATGAAGGTCGTCGAGCACAGCGGCGAGTTCGAGGAGCAGCTCATGAGCGCCCGGCGCGAGGCCGAAAAGGTGAGTAGGCGACGCTGCAGGTGGCTTCTAATCAGCTACGTGTCCATGGCGGCTGACATCCCCTAGGGACGATGGCGCTCTCCTTTCGCGACCCTGCGCAGTCATTTGGCGACACCGACGTCTTGCTCGAGCGCTATCTGCAGCGTCCGCGCCACGTCGAAGTTCAGGTCTTTGCCGACAAGCACGGCGACGCCGTCTACGTATGGGAGCGCGACTGCTCCGTCCAGCGCCGCCACCAAAAGATCATCGAAGAGGCGCCTGCTCCCGGCCTCCCTGAGGCGCTACGACGTGACCTCGGCGAGAAGGCGGTCGTGGCAGCTAAGGCGGTCAACTATGTTGGCGCGGGCACCGTCGAGTTCATCCTGGACGCCGAGACGCTCGACTTCTACTTTATGGAGATGAACACGCGCCTCCAGGTCGAGCACCCGGTCTCGGAGATGATCTCAGGGCTAGACCTCGTCCAGTGGCAGCTCGAGGTGGCTGCCGGCAACAAGCTGCCCCTGACGCAGGAGCAGATGCCGCTCAAGGGCCACGCATTCGAAGCGAGAATCTACGCTGAAAACACCCGCGCCAACTTCCTCCCGGACGTCGGAACGCTGAGACACGTCAAACTGCCCACCCTCTCCGAAGACGTCCGCGTCGACACCGGCTTCGGCAAGGGAGACGACGTCTCGGTCCATTACGACCCCATGATTGCCAAGCTGATCGTCAAGGGGCGTGACAGGAACGAGGCGCTCCGCGTCCTCACAAAGGCGCTCGAGGAGTATGAGGTCGTCGGACCGCTAACCAACATCGAGTTCCTCAAGAATCTCGCCCGGCACGAGGCGTTTGTCGAGGGCAAGGTCGAGACCGGCTTCATCCCGGTGAGTTCAGAGCGAGGCCGGGCGGACGAGACAGGGTAGCTCAGGGATGCTGATGGCGAGATCGTCTCTGCCTTTCTTCCCGACGCGACAGAAATACGGACACGAGCTACAGCCGCCTGTCCCCGTCCCTTCGGCCACTGAGCTAGGCCAGACGGCTCTCTACCTTTTCCTCCGCGACCGCGAGTCTTCCTCCTCCTTGCCCTCCTCCTCTTCCAGATCATCGGTCGACTCGCCTCCCACCGCCAGCGCCAACCCATGGCACGTCTCCACCTTTTCCTCCGTTCGCCTCTCCACCTCTCAGCCCTGTCAACGGACCTTCCAATTCGGCTATACCCTCGACAGCACCAAGAGCGGAACGCAAGAGATCGCCACGGTGGTCGTTTCACCTATCTCGCCCTCTCTCTTCGACCTCTCGATCACGCCCAGCGAAGGTGGTAAAACGGTGCACCTCTCGTCCGTCAGTGCGACGCTGGACGGTTCGGAATCGGTGCTTACATCGGGACTCGTTTCGCCCACATTGACGGATAAGGCAACGCCCAGGTTGAAGAGCACCATCATCTCGCGTCCCACGTCTACGACTGAGAAGCTCGATCTGTTCCTACAGGGTAAACAGACTACGCTTTCCCTCCTTGCGCCCACCTGGCTCGCCAGCCTTTTGGGCAAGAGCGAAGCAAAAGGTGCAGTCATCTCGCCCATGCCCTCGAAAGTCGTCGACGTTCGAGTCAAAGTGGGAGAGGAGGTGAAACAAGGTGATGTAGTCGTCGTCCTTGAGGCGATGAAGACGGAACATTCCCTACGAGCTCCCAAGGATGGCAAGGTCAAGAGTTTGAATCCAAAGGCGAAGATGGGTCAGATGGTCGGTGAGGGTGTTGAGTTGGTCTTGTTTGAAGAGGAAGAGGGGGATGCAATGGATAAGTAGAGGTCGCTGGTCGAGAAGAGGCTGAAATGGGGAGGAAGTCGGTCGGGAATGGTATGGACTTTTTTTTTTTTTTTTTTTTTTTTTTTTTTTGTTTTTCTACATGCTGCGCAGATGGTGTGTGTGTGTGTGTGTGTGTGTGTTGAGGAACATGCCTGGTGATGTTGCGCGCAGGGAGACAATGGCAAGACTGAGCAATTATCTTGACCTCAAAGTGCCAGAGACGGGGGCATACGACGACTCAACTCCAAAGTCGAGCCGCCTCCTGTTCAGCCTCGGTCAATTGTGGCTGTCTGTTCTCCTTCATCCACTTCTCTCGATCTCCCACCATGTCAACGTTCTTCTTTGTCGACACTACGGTCGTCTTTGATTTTTTCGTCTGCCATTTGTTCTTGACTGGCGGAGGAACGATTGAAGAGCGAGAAGATGATGATGATGAGGGTGTGTATGAACGTGGAGCTTGACGAAGTTGGGTTGATGTAGAGGTGGTGGTGGAGGGGATTTGGCAATCGGAACGAGACGAAGAGGGTAGATCGTACGTCTCGTCGTCGAAGTCGTTGATGCCTTTCGAGGGAGGGTGGATGTTCATGGCTCCGCCGTGGACCCGGGCGATGACGCATGACGGTGCTTCGACGGGGAGGGATGTGGCGGGGACAGGTACAGGTGTCAGCGCGGGTGCGGGTGCGGGTGCCGCGACGGGTACGGACATTGGCGGAGGAACGGGTGAGGCCAATGCCGAAGGGCTCAAGGCGCCGCCGGCATTGTTGTTCGCCGGGTATAGACCATGTAGCTGCGTCAAGGCGGCATTGGTACGTGCGCTCGACAGGACGACATTCGTCAGCGCGTCGAGCTGAGAGGTGAGGTTGGCTACTTGGATCTCTAGCATTCTGATGTGCATCTCTGCCTCGGGTGAGATCGGGAGGGGGCCAGCGGCGGACGTGGCTGAGGAAGAAGAGGCAAACTGCATGGAGCGGGATTCGATCGTGTCGAGGTTCGACTGAGCTCCGGTGGGAAAGGGCAAAGGCGATAAGTGTGGCGGTGGGTATGGGTCAGCTGCAGTATCGGGATGAGGAGCAGGCCGAGCGATGTCTTTCGCTCGAGACTCTGGGAGCGCAGGAGAACGGGAGGTCAAAGAGGCCGAGACGTCTTCGTGACGACGACTGGACGACGGGTGGAGGTCGTCCTCGTTTCTGCGCCACGTAGTCTCGTCGCTTCTCTCCCCCCCGCCGCAGTCATCCCGTGTGAATCTCTCGCTAGCACCGCCCTCAGCTGCCTTCGCCTGTTCCTCATCGCCAAAATTCTGCTGCCGCCTCCACTCCGGCTGCCTTGTCGTCGAGGGACCGGATCGCTTGCCGTTCTGCTCCTGCTGATGCGCCGCCGCCAGCGACGGAGAAGAGTCCCACTTGTCGAGAACGGCCTGCTCTTCCAGCTTCCGCTTCTTCTGCTCATCATCTTTGCTGCTGACTTGCTTGTTCTTGTTCTGCCACGCCTCCTTGCACGCCTTTTTGTCGTCCAGAGCCTTTTGGCGGAGTGCGTCGAGCGCATCGAGCCTGGACTGAACCTTCTTGCGCTGTTGCTGCAGCGACGGGCCCGACGCCATCACGCCGAAGCTGAGCAGAGTGTAGAAGGCGTCGTTGGCCGCGTTGTGGAGGCCCGGGATAATTGAGCGGCTTGGCCCCGCACCGATGTCGGTGAGCGCTGCCGTCTCATCTCGATCGCCATCGCCGACAGCGGCCTGGAACTTGGTCGCTTCGGTGCGCTGGCTCTTGGAGGCGTGCTTGCCTTTAGCTCCCAGGTTATCCCATAGGCTCGTCCAGCCTAGCGTCCGCATGCCGAGGTGGCGAAGCAGCTTGAGGTCGGCCGAGTAGTCGTGAAACACGATGTAGACGGGGCCCTCCTTCCTCAGCCTTCGGATCGTGTCGTCGAGTTCCGAGGCAACTTGCTGCATATCCTGCACCTGCGTCTTGTTGGGCCAGGTGGCACCGAGCTGCCAGGAGATGCGTCGTCATCGATGTGGACGCGCGGCAGCCAGGTGGTGGTCGACGTGGCGAACGCTTCGGGCGACTCGGCGACAATGTGGGCATCGTCGCCGAAGAGAAAGTTGCCGCGGGCGTCTGCGACCTACCTGCCATTGTTCATGCCGAGGTATTCGAAGATCATGCGGTGCTCGCTCTTCTGCGTCCACGAGACCTTGCCTGCTCCGCCACTCTTGTGGGTCAGGTCGCGAGCAGGCCGCTCGATGGTGCTCCAGCCGATTTCAATTAGACTGGTCGGGTCGCCGCGCTCCCAAGATTCGGTGTCGATCGAGACGAAGGAGCAGCCGCCCTTTTGCCAGATGTACCTGACCTGCTGGAACTCTGCGCCTCCCTAAACGGTCGTCTGCTTTTGGTCGACGGCTTTGTTGGTGGTGCTGACCGCCTTGACGAGCGCCTTGAAGTCGTCGACCCGACGCAGGAGATGCCTCTTTGGCGCCGAGCCGAGCTGGCGTATCCCGGGGCTGAGTGAGTTCTCGCTCGACGTTTCGAGGGGAGTGCCGGCCCAGACAAAGATTTCGCCGAGGGGGATGCGTGCCTCTAGGTCTTGGAGCGACTTGCTGGCGCCGTCCGACTGCGAGAGGCGCGGGAAGACGGCGCGCAGAATCTTGCGGGCGTCTTCGGCCGCGTTGACGATGGTGGCAGCTCCGTCGTTGACGTTGCTCGCTGGAGGCGCGATTCAGTCAAATTGAGAGGAGCGGAAGCGAGCATAGGTGGGTACACTGTCAGTCACTGCAGTCTCGCTCCAGACTGATGGCGAAAGTGGCTTGGTTGGGCTGGGCTGAGCCGGGCGGGGACACGGCATCTACTCACAGACGTAAAGCGGGACGGCTCGCTGACGGCTGGCCCGATTCGTCCTCGTTCGCATCAGAATCGGTCCGCAGCGCCCTCCTCACCTCCTGAAGGTCCTTTTCGGTCGCTCTACTGTGGAGCTTGTCGTCCTGCTGAGGCTTGGAGTTGCCGCTGCCGCTGCCCGGGGCGGTTGCCTTGTCCTGCTGCTGCTCCTCCTGATTCCCGTCCTTGAACCACCTCTTCGGCTCGAGGCAGTACGAAAGGCGCTAAATGTCGAGCGGAATGATCAGGGAGCGAGGCGGGAGGTTCTTTTGTAGGTCCTTGCACCATTTGTACGAGATGTAGTTGAGCTTGTAGTGGGCCGCGCTGCCGA
>UWYS01000025.1:15000-17833 GCA_900291925.1 Thecaphora thlaspeos | reverse complement strand
CCTTGCGGCGGACCACCCAGTCGGGGCCCAAATTCAACTACGAGCTTTTTAACTGCAACAACTTTAATATACGCTATTGGAGTTGGAATTACCGCGGCTGCTGGCACCAAACTTGCCCTCCAATTGTTCCTCGTTAAGGGATTTAAATTGTACTCATTCCAATTACAAGACCTTTAAAAAGCCCTGTATCGTTATTTTTTGTCACTATCTCCCCGTGTCGGGATTGGATAATTTGCGCGCCTGCTGCCTTCCTTGGATGTGGTAGCCGTTTCTCAGGCTCCCTCTCCGGAATCGAACCCTTATTCCCCGTTACCCGTTACAACCATGGTAGGCCACTACCGTACCATCAAAGTTGATAGGGCAGATATTTGAATGAAGCATCGCCGGGACAAGCCCATGCGATTGGTAAAGTTATTATGACTCCCCAAAGCCCAAAGGCATTGGATTTAATCTAATAAATGCACCCCTTCCGAAGTCGGGGCATTCAAGGCATGTATTAGCTCTAGATTTACCACAGTTATCCATGTAGCTTTTCCTTCATCAAATAAACTATAACTGATTTAATGAGCCATTCGCAGTTTCACTTTGTATAACGCTTATACTTAGACATGCATGGCTTAATCTTTGAGACAAGCATATGACTACTGGCAGAATCAACCAGGTAACTAGCCAGAAAAACAAGTTTGCTTCGGCCCCTCCCCTCGATTGCAAGCAAACGAGGCTTGGTTGGAATCTGTTATGCCTTCCTGTCAGTTGTTACACTGAAAGGTTGTGTTTCGTTCAGAAAAAGACCCATTTGGACAGGTTCCGAAGATCCCAGTCCGCAAAAGCCAGTTTCGTCCCTAATTCTATCGCGGTCTTACTCTGCTCTGGAAATCATCAGCACAGCCTGAAAGGATCGATCAAAATCGGTACCCTAACAGTCTGACTTCAGATACCCTTTGTGAAATTCGAGAAGCATCCCCTTCCTTTACAAATAAAGGCTGAAGACAACCCCTTCCCCTTTCGATCTTGTTAGAATGCTTTTGATTGGGTTTAGCCAACGGCGAGCGATTCCACAAATTTCCCCCGGCCAGCCTGAAGGCGCCCGTTGGGCCCAGACTGTGATGTTTTTTGGTCTAAAAGACCAAGGACCTCATCTCATAAGAGTCGAGCTTGCCTCCAAGGAGACGAGCTGCAAAAACCCTTTCGAAAAAAGAGACCCCGTCATTTGGGTTGGTTTTGTGTCCTACTGACCAGGCCTGCCTAAGCGGACCCACTGTTGGGAGCACGGGTGAGATCAGAAAGCATTCGAATACAAAGAACGCCAATTCGATATCACTCATAGAGCGGCGTCGAAAAGATGAACCTCCTATCAGAATGCCTCCTTAACTCGGTTGATCAGGTTGGTAAGTAAAGGTTGAAAGCTACATGGAAACAGCGAAGAAATAGAGGCCTGACGTTGCTGATGCGCTACGCCCGACCTTTTCTCTGTTCGCCGCCTCTTTTCCCTTTCGCCCTCCAATACTGCCCCCTCTCGTAGTAGTACCGAGATACAGTAGATCAGGTTGGTAAGTAAAGGTTGAAAGCTACATGGAAACAGCGAAGAAATAGAGGCCTGACGTTGCTGATGCGCTACGCCCGACCTTTTCTCTGTTCGCCGCCTCTTTTCCCTTTCGCCCTCCAATACTGCCCCCTCTCGTAGTAGTACCGAGATACAGTAGATCAGGTTGGTAAGTAAAGGTTGAAAGCTACATGGAAACAGCGAAGAAATAGAGGCCTGACGTTGCTGATGCGCTACGCCCGACCTTTTCTCTGTTCGCCGCCTCTTTTCCCTTTCGCCCTCCAAAACTGCCCCCTCTCATAGTACCAAGGTATGTGGGTCGCGGAAGGTATTTAAAATACGGGAGCACGCGAGCCATAGATCGAAAACGTACAGGTTTTTGACACGCTGCAGCAGATTGCGGTTGAACGGGCAAATGAATACAAAATTAGACTTTTGTAATCACAGTGTTTACGCGTTCTAATGCAAAAGTCTAAATTTGTATTCGAGGCCCATTTCCACCTAATTTCCTAGGCATTTTTCGTTCTATTTTTGCCTGCCATTCCAGCGCATCCTGGAAAATGCTCGCCTCGCCTCCACCCTGCCCGGGCTGACCACCGCCCACTTTGACGGCCGCCGTGTCCTTGGCCTCAAATTTACCGTGCGAGTGTTTCAACCCACCTTGCCGGGCATAGATCGAAAACGTACCTCTGCCTCGATTTTTAGCCAGAACCTCGGGCATAGATCAAAAACGTACCTCTGCCCCCACTTTTAGCCAGAACCTCGGGCATAGATCAAAAACGTACCTCTGCCCCACTTTTAGCCAGAACCTCGGGCATAGATCAAAAACGTACCTCTGCCCCATTTTAGCCAGAACCTCGGGCATAGATCAAAAACGTACCTCTGCCCCCACTTTTAGCCAGAACCTCGGGCATAGATCAAAAACGTACCTCTGCCCCACTTTTAGCCAGAACCTCGGGCATAGATCAAAAACGTACCTCTGCCTCTTTTAGCCAGAACCTCGGGCATAGATCAAAAACGTACCTCTGCCCACTTTTAGCCAGAACCTCGGGCATAGATCAAAAACGTACCTCTGCCCCCACTTTTAGCCAGAACCTCGGGCATAGATCAAAAACGTACCTCTGCCCCACTTTTAGCCAGAACCTCGGGCATAGATCAAAAACGTACCTCTGCCCGATTTTAGCCAGAACCTCGGGCATAGATCAAAAACGTACCTCTGCCCCACTTTTAGCCAGAACCTCGGGCATAGATCAAAAACGTACCTCTGCCCCCACTTTTAGCCAGAACCTC
>UWYS01000025.1:5000-10000 GCA_900291925.1 Thecaphora thlaspeos | reverse complement strand
ATGAAAGGGACTATCACCCTCTAAGGTACCTTATTCCAAAGGATTTAAAGCTTGGTCCGGCGCGGATAATGCTTCTCGAGTTTACAATGCGGACACCAAAGGTGCCAGCTTTCAAACTTGGGCTTTTCCCTCTTCACTCGCCGTTACTAGGGGAATCCTTGTTAGTTTCTTTTCCTCCGCTTATTGATATGCTTAAGTTCAGCGGGTAGTCCTACCTGTCTGAGGCCAGATGTCAAATATTGCAAAGACACGATCCTCGAAAGGACCGGCTTCCTCGGTTAGAAGCGAAATCGCAATCCGACCGTCCACTCTGTAGCTTCCAAATTTTGTAAGGCAGACCACCAGCAAGATACTTATCACGCTGACAGTGCACCCAACTACTTTTAGGAAAAGTGGGCGAGCATATGGAAGGGAATTCCAGCTAATGTATTTAGAGCGAGCCCGTTTTAAAGGGCAGACACTCAAGACTAAACCCAAGCAGGCTTTAATGGTGAAAAAAAAAGACCCCCCGAGGTTTAAAGGTTGCTCGTGACACTCAAACAGGCATGCCCTAAGGAGTACCAAAGGGCGCAAGGTGCGTTCAAAGATTCGATGATTCACTGACTTCTGCAATTCACAATTACTTATCGCAATTCGCTGCGTTCTTCATCGATAGGAGAACCTAGAGATCCGTTGCCGAAAGTTGTATTTAACTTTCACCTTCCTTCGAAGGATTTTTTTTTTTGGTTTACATTCTATAGTATACTTTGCGTTTGAAAAGATATTTATGTGTGCACAGGTGTGTTTGGTTTGTGGATCGCAGCCTCTATATGAACGAGTGAACGTATCTTAGAGACCGCTAAGTTTTACAACAATGATCCTTCTGCAGGTTCACCTACAGAAACCTTGTTACGACTTTTACTTCCTCTAAACGACCAAATTTGAATAAGTTTTCAGCTTTCAGGTGCCGTTGCCAGCTCCCGAATACCAATCCCAAATCCTCATTAAGCCGTTCAATCGGTAGTAGCGACGGGCGGTGTGTACAAAGGGCAGGGACGTAATCAACGCAAGCTGATGACTTACGCTTACTAGGAATTCCTCGTTCAAGAGCAATAATTGCAATGCTCTATCCCCAGCACGACAAAGTTTCACAAGATTACCCAACCCTTCCGGGCAAGGAAAAATACTCGCTGGCTCTGTCAGTGTAGCGCGCGTGCGGCCCAGAACATCTAAGGGCATCACAGACCTGTTTTTGCCTCGTGCTTCCTTGAGCTTAAAGCTCAAAGTCCCTCTAAGCGGACCAATTCCTATTGCTAGATGCCAACCCGAAGGTCGACCGGTCCAATTAGCAGGCCAAGGTCTCGTTCGTTATCGGAATTAACCAGACAAATCACTTCACCAACTAAGAACGGCCATGCACCACCACCCATAAAATCATGAAAGCGCTATCAATCTGTCAATCCTTCTTATGTCTGGACCTGGTGAGTTTCCCCGTGTTGAGTCAAATTAAGCCGCAGGCTCCCGTTTATGGCGGTTACCAATTCCACTACCTTTCGATAGCGGCACGGACTATACCTTAAGCAATCCATCGGTACGATGAATCACCCACAACCATCTAGTCTCTGAACCTTCCACTCTTACCTTTAAAAGGACTAAGAGAGGCTTGGCTGCGGATCGTCCAATCCCAAGCGTTTTTACCATCCCCGAGGCTATTAACCTGGTGCTGCACCTCTAATCTCACGATGAGGCCGCGGTAGCTTGGGCTCTAAGGAGTTTCCCGCAATTTGGATGTGTCGCCCTTTCTCGACCAAGGTCGATACTCAGACTAGCCTTTGGTTATTTTCCAAGGAACGCCACCAACCCTTTCAGGCGGCTTTTCGGAGCAGAGTTACTGCGGCTAGACTGTAAAAGTTTACTCCTGGTGGTGCCCTTCCGTCAATTTCTTTAAGTTTCAGCCTTGCGACCATACTCCCCCCAGAACCCAAATGCTTTGATTTCTCGCAAAGGTGCCGATCGGGCCATAGTAAATTAAAGCGCCGACCGATCCCTAGCTGGCATAGTTTACTGTTAAGACTACAACGGTATCTAATCGTTTTCGATCCCCTAACCTTCGTTCTTGATTAATGAAAACATCCTTGGCAAATGCTTTCGCAGAAGTTAGTCTTCACAAAATCCAAGAATTTCACCTCTAGCTTGTGAATACTAATGCCCCCGAGCTGTCCCTATTGATCATTACGGCGATCCTTAAAACCAACGAAACAGGATCGCAACGTCCTATTCCCTTATTCCATGCTAATCTATTCGAGCCGTTAGGCCTGCTTTGAACACTCTAATTTTTTCAAAGTAAATTCCCTGGTTCCCCCTAGCGAGCCAAAGACTCACCAGAGTTCACCAATGGGAGTAAGCCCCAACTTGAAAGGCAGTACACGCCTTGCGGCGGACCACCCAGTCGGGGCCCAAATTCAACTACGAGCTTTTTAACTGCAACAACTTTAATATACGCTATTGGAGTTGGAATTACCGCGGCTGCTGGCACCAAACTTGCCCTCCAATTGTTCCTCGTTAAGGGATTTAAATTGTACTCATTCCAATTACAAGACCTTTAAAAAGCCCTGTATCGTTATTTTTTGTCACTATCTCCCCGTGTCGGGATTGGATAATTTGCGCGCCTGCTGCCTTCCTTGGATGTGGTAGCCGTTTCTCAGGCTCCCTCTCCGGAATCGAACCCTTATTCCCCGTTACCCGTTACAACCATGGTAGGCCACTACCGTACCATCAAAGTTGATAGGGCAGATATTTGAATGAAGCATCGCCGGGACAAGCCCATGCGATTGGTAAAGTTATTATGACTCCCCAAAGCCCAAAGGCATTGGATTTAATCTAATAAATGCACCCCTTCCGAAGTCGGGGCATTCAAGGCATGTATTAGCTCTAGATTTACCACAGTTATCCATGTAGCTTTTCCTTCATCAAATAAACTATAACTGATTTAATGAGCCATTCGCAGTTTCACTTTGTATAACGCTTATACTTAGACATGCATGGCTTAATCTTTGAGACAAGCATATGACTACTGGCAGAATCAACCAGGTAACTAGCCAGAAAAACAAGTTTGCTTCGGCCCTCCCCTCGATTGCAAGCAAACGAGGCTTGGTTGGAATCTGTTATGCCTTCCTGTCAGTTGTTACACTGAAAGGTTGTGTTTCGTTCAGAAAAAGACCCATTTGGACAGGTTCCGAAGATCCCAGTCCGCAAAAGCCAGTTTCGTCCCTAATTCTATCGCGGTCTTACTCTGCTCTGGAAATCATCAGCACAGCCTGAAAGGATCGATCAAAATCGGTACCCTAACAGTCTGACTTCAGATACCCTTTGTGAAATTCGAGAAGCATCCCCTTCCTTTACAAATAAAGGCTGAAGACAACCCCTTCCCCTTTCGATCTTGTTAGAATGCTTTTGATTGGGTTTAGCCAACGGCGAGCGATTCCACAAATTTCCCCCGGCCAGCCTGAAGGCGCCCGTTGGGCCCAGACTGTGATGTTTTTTGGTCTAAAAGACCAAGGACCTCATCTCATAAGAGTCGAGCTTGCCTCCAAGGAGACGAGCTGCAAAAACCCTTTCGAAAAAAGAGACCCCGTCATTTGGGTTGGTTTTGTGTCCTACTGACCAGGCCTGCCTAAGCGGACCCACTGTTGGGAGCACGGGTGAGATCAGAAAGCATTCGAATACAAAGAACGCCAATTCGATATCACTCATAGAGCGGCGTCGAAAAGATGAACCTCCTATCAGAATGCCTCCTTAACTCGGTTGATCAGGTTGGTAAGTAAAGGTTGAAAGCTACATGGAAACAGCGAAGAAATAGAGGCCTGACGTTGCTGATGCGCTACGCCCGACCTTTTCTCTGTTCGCCGCCTCTTTTCCCTTTCGCCCTCCAATACTGCCCCCTCTCGTAGTAGTACCGAGATACAGTAGATCAGGTTGGTAAGTAAAGGTTGAAAGCTACATGGAAACAGCGAAGAAATAGAGGCCTGACGTTGCTGATGCGCTACGCCCGACCTTTTCTCTGTTCGCCGCCTCTTTTCCCTTTCGCCCTCCAATACTGCCCCCTCTCGTAGTAGTACCGAGATACAGTAGATCAGGTTGGTAAGTAAAGGTTGAAAGCTACATGGAAACAGCGAAGAAATAGAGGCCTGACGTTGCTGATGCGCTACGCCCGACCTTTTCTCTGTTCGCCGCCTCTTTTCCCTTTCGCCCTCCAATACTGCCCCTCTCGTAGTAGTACCGAGATACAGTAGATCAGGTTGGTAAGTAAAGGTTGAAAGCTACATGGAAACAGCGAAGAAATAGAGGCCTGACGTTGCTGATGCGCTACGCCCGACCTTTTCTCTGTTCGCCGCCTCTTTTCCCTTTCGCCCTCCAATACTGCCCCTCTCGTAGTAGTACCGAGATACAGTAGATCAGGTTGGTAAGTAAAGGTTGAAAGCTACATGGAAACAGCGAAGAAATAGAGGCCTGACGTTGCTGATGCGCTACGCCCGACCTTTTCTCTGTTCGCCGCCTCTTTTCCCTTTCGCCCTCCAAAACTGCCCCCTCTCATAGTACCAAGGTATGTGGGTCGCGGAAGGTATTTAAAATACGGGAGCACGCGAGCCATAGATCGAAAACGTACAGGTTTTTGACACGCTGCAGCAGATTGCGGTTGAACGGGCAAATGAATACAAAATTAGACTTTTGTAATCACAGTGTTTACGCGTTCTAATGCAAAAGTCTAAATTTGTATTCGAGGCCCATTTCCACCTAATTTCCTAGGCATTTTTCGTTCTATTTTTGCCTGCCATTCCAGCGCATCCTGGAAAATGCTCGCCTCGCCTCCACCCTGCCCGGGCTGACCACCGCCCACTTTGACGGCCGCCGTGTCCTTGGCCTCAAATTTACCGTGCGAGTGTTTCAACCCACCTTGCCGGGCATAGATCGAAAACGTACCTCTGCCTCGATTTTTAGCCAGAACCTCGGGCATAGATCAA
>UWYS01000024.1:0-46301 GCA_900291925.1 Thecaphora thlaspeos | reverse complement strand
GTCGATCTGGTCCTCTGCAGCAATGTCCGGTCGATCGTTGAGGAACGAGAAGGGTGCAGGCTGCGCGTCGCCATGCAGCACCTCGAACCGCTTGTCCAGCGCCGTTGCCGCTCCGTCCTGCGCGCTCCACTTTGTCCCCAGCGCGACGGTGTTGGCATCGATCCGGGCGGGTGTGCCCGTTTTGAGCCTGGACAGTGCGAAGCCAGCGCGGGTCAAGGTGGCGCTGAGATCGTCCGAGGCGGGATCGTCGCCTTGAGAAGGAAGCGGCATCATCCTGCCCGCTGGCCGGACGGAGAGGCCGATGTGCACAACGGCCGACAGAAACGTTCCTGTGGCGAGAATGGCCTGACTGCAGCGAACCACGTCTCCGTCCGCCGTCTTCACACCGCGTACCCTCGCCTGTGGACCAAAGGCGGCGGCGGCGGCGGTGGCGGTGGCGGCTGCTGAAGCTGATCTTGTGCTGCTGAAACGGCTGTATGTGAGAGGTCTCTATTCGAGCTGTATGCTACGTGGTCTACACCATCTTTGGACCTGGTGGGAAGCGTTGCAACAGAGGAGCGTGCGTCAGATTGCCTGCCGAGGGAAGGAAGGTGATGGTGGTGGGGAAGGCGGACGGGGCCGCCACAGCGCAAGCACATCTTCTTGGCCAAGTCAAGAGAGTGCCTGGCCTCGGCGACATTTTTGGCGTGGACCCTCGCCCTGGCCACGCTTGGTCGCTGCCCGGCTTCCGAGGCTGTACTCAGCGCCCGCACGTGACGACCACTGCACTTGCTACTCGCTGGCCCGACTCGAGGCAGAGTCATACAGAGCATAGCGGCCGCCAGCGAAGAAACGCGCGAGCACACGCCAGCCACGGCGGGTCGAGCCGCCTCTGCACGGCACGGACCGCTCCTTATCACTCGCGAATCTCTTGCTCTTCATCCATCATCACCACCACCGCCAGGCCGAGCACCGCCACACACACACACCACCCTTCCACACCGCTGCTTACATCTACGCGCCCCTACCACCGCGCTGCAGCACCTCCGCCACACCGATAGAGGCCACGCCCACCATGGCCGCCATCAAGGACGCCCTGACGTCCGCAGCAGAGAAGCTCCACATCTCCGGCGCTGGCTCCACAGACAACACAGAGGGCGCCGGCAACGGTGTCAGCGGTGGGTAGTGCGCAGCTTCCACCTCACGGCCATGCGACGAGCATCGATAGCTGACACTCCATCCTTTCCCCCTCCCGCCCGCCAGTCTACGTCGATGAGGTAAAGGGAAGCGACGACAACGGCGACGGCTCAAAGTCCGCCCCCTACGCTACCCCGCTCGCCGCCCTCCTCGCAAAGGGACAGAACGCCTCCGTCTTTGTCAACAAGGCCGACGCAGCCCCGGGCGCCGAGGGTGTCGACGCCGACGGCTACGCAGTCATCACCTCGTCCGCCTCCAAAAAGGTCTCGAAGCTCTACGCGGCCGCCGTAAAGAAGCGCGAAAGGGCACACGAGCAGGCGCTCAAGGACAGCCAAAAGTCCGGCGATGAGGACAAGAAGCTAGAGGACAGCAAGAAGATCGTCCTCGAGCAGCCCGCTGAGCCCGCCAGGAAGATCAAGATCAGCCAGGGCGCCGACTTTCGCGACCAGCGCGTAAAGATCTCTGGCTGGGTCCACCGCCTCCGCTCGCAAAAGGGCCTCACCTTCATTGTCCTGCGCGACGGCTACGGCTACCTCCAGTGCGTCCTGTCGAGCAGGCTCATCCAAACCTACGACGCCCTCACCCTCACCACCGAGAGCACCGTCGAGATCCAGGGTCACCTCAAGGCGCTCCCGGAAGGCAAGACGGCGCCTGGCGGCCACGAGCTCGTGGCCGACTACTGGAAGTGCCTCGGCAAGGCGCCCGGCGGCGATGAGGCCTTCACCAACGTCGTTGCAGAGACGGCCGACCCCAACAGCCTCGCCGACAAGCGTCACCTTGTTATCCGCGGCGAGACGGCCTCGGCCGTGCTCAAGGTCCGCGCCTACGTCCTCCAAGCGTTCCGCGCCGAGTTTGAAAAGCTGCAGTTCACCGAAGTGACGCCACCCTGCATGGTCCAGACGCAGGTCGAGGGCGGCTCGACGCTCTTCAGCTTCGACTACTACGGCCAGCCGGCCTACCTGACGCAGAGCTCGCAGCTCTATCTCGAGACGTGCCTCCCCTCGCTCGGCGACGTCTTCTGCATCCAGGAGAGCTTCCGCGCCGAAAAGAGCCACACGCGTCGCCACCTGAGCGAGTACACGCACCTCGAGGCGGAGCTGGCCTTCCTCTCGTTTACCGACCTGCTGGAGCACCTCGAGCAGCTCATCTGCGGCACGCTCGAACGCGTCCTGGCCAACCCGGCGGCCAAGGCGCTCCTCGACCAGCTCAACCCGGACTTCAAGTTCCCCAGTCGACCCTTTAAGCGGATGGACTACACGGAGGCCATCCAGTGGCTCAACGACAACGACGTGCTCAACGAAGACGGCGAGGCGCACAAGATCGGCGACGACATTGCCGAGGCGGCCGAGCGCAAGATGACGGACGCGCTCAACGTCCCCATCTTCCTGCACGGTTTCCCGCGCGAGATCAAGTCGTTCTACATGAAGCGGATCGAGGGCGATGAGCGCTTCACCGAGTCCGTCGACGTGCTGATGCCCGGCGTCGGCGAGATTGTCGGAGGAAGCATGAGGATGTCGGACCAGACCGAGCTGCTCGAGGCGTACAAGAAGGAAGGCATCGACGCCGCTCCGTACTTTTGGTACACCGACCAGCGCAAGTACGGAACGTGCGAGCACGGTGGTTACGGCCTCGGCGTAGAGAGGTTCCTCGCCTGGCTCACCAACCGCTGGACCGTCAGGGAGGCCAGCCTGTACCCGAGGTGGACCGGCAGGTGTACCCCCTAGTCGCCCTTTCTTCTGTCGCCCATGTCCTTTTGGTAGATTTAGAGACGGCCACGCTCGTCAGCGCAGGCAGGAAGGTGGAGTTGTAAAGGGAGAGTGTCTCCGAGAAAACTGTCTTCTCTTCTGTTTCACGACTCTTCCACACTGTTTCCATTGGTTTATGAAGACACCGCGACCGCCTTACTCTCCTCTTGTTCAGAGAGAGGGAATTGGACGAGGTATTCCCCGGTTGTTCTCTGCCCGTTGGTCCGTCCATCGACGACGGCCACGGGCGCCGACGCCCTTTCTGCCCTCGCTCCTTTCCGGCGCGCCAGGGCCCGCCCTACGCCCTCCCACTTACTGTGCCTTGACGGCCTTCTGGGCCTTCCTGAGCGCCCTCTTGCGCACCTCGACCTGGTCCCTGAGGGTGATGCGGAGGACTAGGGCACGCGGCAAGACGTGTGCAGTGACCCAGTCGAGGAGTGCATGGCCAGGGTAGACGGTGCTGGTGTAGGGACGGCCGATGGCGCCTCCTGCCCGTCCGAGCCTGGCGAGCACCTGGGCGACGTACGCCTCAGGGGTGGGGATCATGATGGACGAGCGTCGGATCTTACTCAGCTTGGACGTGACAAAGGACGTGTTGATGAGCGAGACGTGAACGTTGTGCTGTGCGACTTCCTCACCGAGTGCCTGGGTGAAGCCGATCAGGAACGACTTGCTGCCGGAGTAGGTGGCGAGTAGCGGAGCAGAGAGCTCTCCGGCGAACGAGCCGATGTTGAGCACCAAGCCGCGCTTGCGCTCCACCATGCCGGGGACGACCATGCGCGAGACGCGCAGCGTCGCGACGACGTTGATCTCGACAATATCCTCCATCTCGTCGTGCGGCTGTTCGGCAAAGGGTACCGGCATGTCGTGCGACTTGCCGACATTGTTGATGAGCACGCCGACGTCGAGCGAAGAGACGGTCTCCTCAAGCGCGGCATACTGCTTGTCGTCGCCGCTGGCAAAGTCGATGGCCTGCGTCTTGGTCATGATCCCGCCGTAGGCCAACTCGATCTCTCCCGCGACCGCGCCAAGCTTCTCTGGGCTGCGGCTGACGAGGAGGATGTTGAAGCCCTTCTTGGCGAGCTGCAGGGCGAACTCGCGGCCGATGCCGTCCGTGGCGCCCGTAACGACCGCCCAGCTGCCGCTGCCCGGCTGCTTTTTGTTGGCGCCGAACTTGGAGAGCTGCAAGTACATGCCCATTGATGCGCAAGAGGGTTCGGACAGGTGTCAGAAGAACCGTTGACGGTGATGATGGTGCTCCTTTGAAGCCGGGACAGAGACCACTCACGGAGATGCCGGGGAGGAGGAAGCAGTCAGCCAGGACCTTTGCGAGGCGGAGGACAAAGGTTCCAGCCGAGAGAGCGCCGAAGGCAGCGAGGACCAGGATAGCGGCGGACAGCGGCGTCACACCGTGGTCTGTTTCGAGGAGATAAAGGGAGATGGAGGAAGAGTATGGACGATGAGTTGGAAGTCAGCAGAGGACCAACGAATGGTGCGACACGCATCGTTGCCAAGAAATCTGTAAAGGCGGCTGCTCTGATACTCACTGACACGTAGTCCAACGTGGCGCAGAGCGTCGTCGATGATATCGGAGGCCTTCATGGTGCTTGGGGATGAGCGGATGGTTGCGAAGTGGGATAAAGCGAAGGGAGGGGGAAAGAGAACGGCGAGGAAGAGGCCGGCAAGAAGACTGAAAGGTGAGGTTGGTCGCAAGCGCGTCTCTTTCGGAATTTCCTTTGTGACGAGGGCCCGCGTGCCCATGCCCCACCCCGGCCAGGCTCGGGCCGTGCGTGCCTCTCGCCTTTCCTCCACACCTTTCGGCCGCCTTGCGTGCTCGCGACACGGCCGGCGTAACGCCGCGCCGCCAAGGCCATGGGGCAGCGTCTCGCTTCATCCCAAGTATTGTACTGTACCGTCGCCGCTCAGCTGCCAGTTCTGCTGCTGCGCCGAGGTGCTCGCCATCGACGTGAGCGGCCAGTGTATCAAGCTTCCCCGATCGACTCTTCACCTCGCACCCGACGTCGACCGTCCGCGTGCTGAGCTTTGCGCGCCGCTGGAGTCGTCATCGACGCCCCACTCCCGCCACCTATGTACGTCAACACTGTGACCTCCACCACAGCTTCCTTGCTCGCGTCGGTCGTGACTTTGTCGTCCTCCTTTTGACACTCTCGCACAAGCTCCTCTCTGACGCTTCAACAGGACGAGTTCGGACGATAGCCGTCGCGGAGCCGCGACCGATTTGAACGCTCGGACCGCCTCGTGCTCGGTCCCTCTCGGGCACCTGCAATCACGATCTAGGTCGAATGGTGACGACAACCGGCTAACTACTTACAGAGTGTTGTTTCTATCGATGTATGTAGCAGTAGCTCCCACTCATGTCTCGAAAAGAAGCGGCGAAATTGCGACCAGGAGCTTTAAAGTAGATGGCGATCGGGGCTAGGGATGGCTTTCGTACAGTATCCGGTCGCAAGACGGATCTGGAGGCCGTCCGGGTGCAGCTCCCTTTGTCGCAAAGAGATTGAAGCGCCGAGCATTGTCAACGTCGTCATGACGGGTCGCCAAGAGTCGAACTTAGCCAAATGACTGTGGCGTTTGCATAGGTATCATATTGACAACACATGCACATCTCAACCGGATCATACCACCGACATGCACGTAGTCGCCGGGTCCATGCTCTCAGACATAGTTACGGCATTTCGACGCCATGTATCCACAAAGGACTTCCGACGCCGTGAGGCAGCAGCTGCGAGGACGAGGACCCGACGTCGACATGCATCCGGCCCACGCGACGATGCACGGGAGAGTGTTGCTTGGCGTGGGACAGCCGGACAACTTCCGCCTCACGAAACAATCGCCCTTGTAGAAAAGCTCATGAAGGCCAGAAGGGGCAGGAACGCCCCTGTTATCTTTGTCTGTCCGTACCGCTTGTCTGCTCGTCCCCTTTGTCGTCGCTCCGATATGGCGCCCAAGCTGCCCTTTTGTCCCGTGGAGCCCAGACCCAGGCGCGGTCAACAAAGGAGCCGAAGAGCCATACGTCTTGCACCCATACGAGTCTTGAGGTCGGATGTGCTCGTACCCCTCGTCATTGCCGGAGGGGATCGGTTGGCCCCGCCTTGGTTCAGTCCTCTTTTCTCGAGTGCACGCCACTCGACCCGGAACATCCGTTGTGCCGCTTATTTGTTTGCGTGGCGACGTGAGCAAGGTTTCTGATCCGGATGACATTCGCAATCGTGAGACTAAGCCAAGCTGAGCTTACTTGGCCCCTCGGCCGCGCTAGCGGCTCGGGACCTTGGCTGCAGTTGAGCCTTTCGTGATACTGTTCGTGAGTCCTCAAACTTAGAGCCTACTCTGGCTACCTATCTAGTGTGGGGAATTCTCGTTCGTCCATCTGCCTTGAATAATCACAGGTTAGCGTGCAGCACCCGTGCACATAAAGTAGCACGAGACACAAGGCTAAGCGCGGGGCAGTCGGAGCGGCAGTCCATAGAGCCACGCTAAAGCATCAGTCTTACCGTTACCCGTCTCGACTGCACAGCCTCTGCTTGAGGCTTCGAATACGAGAGGCAACTTAGTTGCTTGAGCGATGGCCTCACGACATACAGCGATGGGACTACGGTAGACTACTTTCCCCACATTCACACGCCACTCGGTGCTGTCCACCCTGCAGGCCATCTGAGCGCGGTCAAAGGTATGACTCTCTCTAGCCATAAGGAGCACCAGGAGCGCTGAGCGCGTATGCGCGTACTTGCGCAACGGTGCTCCGCTCTCTGGCGGTCACGATCGGGGCGCGAAAAAAAAAAAAAAAAAAAATCGGTTTTCCTTTCCCCTCCCCTTTATAACGCCCACAGATACAGCTCCCACAGACAATGGGAGCCCGGCGAAGAAGAAGAAGGGGGGGGATGGGGTCGATGTGATGGAATTTTATCCTGATTTTCGACCCTGTTTCTGTCCGTTCTCGCCCGTCTTCCATCCCGTCTCACCGGGATGAACGGTCGACGTTCCAGCCTTCGGTGGCGTTGCCTGACAGGCCGAACGCACCGGAACGACAACGCGCCCTGCTGCCACCGCGCCAGGCATCCCTCGCAGTGGACGACGTTTGCCACGATTGAAGTGCACTTCTACCGGTCAGGTCCAAGGTACGAACATACGGACAAAGCGACGTGGCATGCCACCGCTTCTTCAAGCTCACCGCCCGCTCGCCCACCTTCCTGAGGCCGGGCGGTTGCGAGCAACCACTTGCATACATAGCTACCGTGCCTGGATGCGGTAAGGCGCAACACGGACGGTTGTCATTCCTACAAGCCTGACAACACTGAGTAGACCCTCGTCGAAATGGTGCAACCCTTGCGCCCAGGCTCGCTCTTTGGGCAGGAAATTGCCTCAGCTCAAGCGACAACCGCGCCATCGTCAACCTGTCGGCCGCACGCCAGGGGGAGAGAAAGGTCTAAGTTGCCGAATCCCTGGCAGGGGTCGCTCGCTTGTTCCCAGCCTGGGCCGGATGGGCCAGCTGGACGAGCGCCGCGTGACGAGCGGGGGAGGAGTTGCTAGCGAGTACAGGAGTAGCGGGGGCATGGAGCTAGGGATGAGGCGACATGAGAGAGAGAGAGAGAGAGAGAGGAAACGAGCATAGCGAGAGAGGAGGGAGGGCAGAGCAAGAGCGAGACGGGAGTGAGCTGCCGCAGCACTGACGGCGGCGGCGAGCGAGGAGAGAGAGATGGGGAAGAGGAGGAGGCAGCTGGCAGACTGACTGTCAGCACAGCAGCCTGCTTGCCAGCTGCCAGCCGAGCAGCGTTGCTCCGGCAGACTGACGACCCTCACGGCCTCTCGGCCGTGAACCACCGCCACTTCCATCATAAACAAAAGCCGCGGCGATTCCGGAACCGCCATCACCGAATCGAAGCAGGCACGATGCACAGAGGCTTCAATTGCGATATGCCATGCGGGCGAAGACGTACACGCCACTCTGTTTGGTAAATCATCACCAGCATCAGCACTGTACAACCGGTGTGAGGTTGCGACCAGCCGCGCCGCACGTGCAGCTAGAGGAGGAGGTTGGCCTGCTGGTCCGTCTGGGATATCTTGGACATGTCTACGTACTCGACTGCGAGCATGCCCAGACACGATTGTTTCCAACAACGTCCGTACTGGCGTATATGTCAGCATCACCGAGCCGCAAAGGACCACGGCAGGCGGCGGACCAAAGCAGTTGACCGCTCGCATTTGACTATGTGGTGTCCTGAGGTCCCCGGTCCGTCTCTTCCCACCGTGAGTGGGCGGTGGCACGCATGACAGGTGCTGCAGAGCACCCACGGCATGGTAGACCATCCTGTTGTCGGAAATGGAGGAGCAAACAGGAGGTAGAGATGCCGCTCCTCGAAAGGATGGGCAGGGGCGGTGTAGGCGTATTACCACAGCAGTGTGCTTCTTCGATGTTGAAGCGGACGCGCCGGTCAGGATGCATCATCTAGCCACGTCGTGACCTTGTCCGTCTGACTACTGTACGCCTCTTCCCGCCCTCCCTCTGCCAAGCACGCGGGGCAGCGAGCCACAAGTCTTGGCCCACGTTACGTAAAGTACCACTCTGTAAAGTCCGTCTTTGATCGACGGTGGCGGCACCGAAAGTACCACGGAAGAAAAAGCTGGAAGGGCAAACAACTCCAGTACACGGGAGTACGTAGATCCAGGAAACGGCTGCCGGTGCAGAGGGCTGCAGCTGTGCGTGTGCTTGCGTTTGTGACCAGAGAAGAAGCAGGGTGGGGGTGTGTGTCTGAGGGTGATCTCAAGATAGAGTTCGCCCCCCATGCACGTACAGACCAGAGTATGTAAGTGGACAGTACTCTAAAATCACCAACTCCGGCCCGCCTTGTCCGTCCTCTCTGCTTTGCTTTGTTCTTAGGCTCCATCAATTTGCGCACAGCACGCGTATTTACAGTACGCGGCGCGGCGCAGCGCAGCGCATAGGGGCTTCTCGCGGTATCTGGCTATCGGAGCACGCTGGCAGGCGTGCGGGCGTGCTCCTCTTTGCCTTTTGTTCGACACCGCTGTGCAAAGCGGGGTGGCACATGTACATTACTAGTTGTGTACATACACTGGACAGTCTCCTCACCACATCGCTCGGGTCGAGCAGAGACATTCATATATACTGTACATACTATACATACGTACTCAGCTGCGCGCGGTCGTGCTGTGGCGAGCTCGGTCAGGCAGCTCGAGCAAGCCAAGGACGCGAGAGGGGACCATCAACGCAAGCGGCACCTCTTTACGTTGCAGTAAGTGTGTTGTACTTATTCATGTCGACAGACCGTAGCGTGAGAGGGAAGCATGCCGCGCTCGTCGCTCCTCGTGGTCATGTATGCGGGGATGTGACCGTCATCGGGTGCTACTTAAAAGGGGGACCGGCCGTGACAGACGGCCATGGCTCGGACCACGCTCATGTACAGTACGGTGGGCGAGAGATCGGCGAGGCCTACTGCAGTAGACCGGTCACAGTCGCGGGAGCATGGCAAGGTGGTCTCGCCAAGGCAAGGTAAGGGATGGGTTTCTGTTGCGCGACGCCGCCCACTCACCACTCGCGTCTCAGGGCAGGCCAAACAAAGCAGAGATGCGTCAGAAGCGCGGCGGTGAGGTGGGGTCGAGCAGCGAGCCGGCATGACACATGACACGGTCGAACTGCCGCCCCGCTTCGGCTCACCCGCCATCGTCTGCTGTTGGCCGCTCGGCGTTGTTTGAGCCGATGTTCGGCTACGATGAAAACGACTGGCAAACGAGCTGATCTCCGAGCGATAGCCTTTTCGCCGAGCAGGCCACGCGTATCTTCTTTGGGGCGCCGCCGCTCCCTTTCGCGGGCCTTTCGTCTGCGTCTCGGCTCGTCTACTTACTGTAGCTTGCCTCGCCGTCGAGCAGACTGGGCAACACACCGAGGGAGGGACAGTACATAGATTGCGGAGGAGGCCAGAGGCCGGCTCGGCGAGTTCCCTGGCGTTGGCACAGGGAACAGCGCCTAAGAGCTACAAGCGCGACGAGCGGCAGCGCCGTACGAAGGAGATGGTGGTGCAGAAGGAGGACATGACTAGTAACGAGGAGACAAATGACGTGGCGCATGGGGTGTGTGTGCTGGCAGTTGCTCGACGGCGAGCGCTCGGATCCGGCCGGCTCGTCTCGAGCTGGCCACTCTCGTCCGAACGCTGACCGCATGGTTTCTTTGTGTTTCCATCCCGGTTTGCGGCTCATAAGCCAGAGCTAAACCACCCACTTAGAGCCAGAGAAGCCACGCCGCCCTCTCTCTTTGCGTAAAGTGCTGAGAGGCGTCTGGTTCTCGCCCCGCGAAAAGACTCTGGCTGCGGTGGGTTCGGGGTCGATGACGGCGTTGCCATGTCACCCGTTCGTGTTAAGTACTTATGCAACTTCGACCGCGCTCGCCAGGTACGTAACTTAGGTCGTGCCCTCCCTTCCAGTCGTGAGTGCTCCAGATGCCGACCGTGCGCTGTGAAGGTCCCACACCAGGGGTGAGTACGTAGGCACCGAAGTGAGCTCAACAGCGGATGTGCGAGAACGGCGCAACCATCTACTCCTGGTAAACTCCTACATATGACGGGGCAAGCTTAGCGTCGTTCTGTCATGCCACTGCCCATTACTGGACCCACGGCGAGACGCCCCTACATTCTGTATGTGGTGAGGGAGATCGTGTCGAGCCCCCAGACGGGGAGCTGCGCATCTCCGTCGGATGACGGACCCGGGAGGGAGCTGGGTGTATGCCTTGTCAAAGTGGCAGGAGTCGGGGACACACATAAATACAGAGTACGCTTGGTATGTACATTCAGATGACTGCAGCTTTTCGTTCCAGGGTAGGTGGAGATACATACACTAAGAGACGGAGGGAGAGACCCGCCAAAGGCAAGGTAGCTGATTGGATCGCTTGTTTCGCCTTCAGGTCGACCGCTACGGTGGTTCCGTTGTCACTCGCCTCAGCCTGAACCTTAGCCCATCGGCGACGGGGACAAAGAGAAAACATCATGCTGTGATGCCTTTGGGCGGGCGCAACGCTGTGCTACTTATGTACACTGCATTGGTTGAGAGGGCAGGGTCGCAATTCCAAACTTTGTCCGAACATAAGTCGCGAGTACAGCCGTCAAATCGCCTACTGTGCAGAACTCTTCGAGACGGCCGGGAATATCCGTCGCATCTTGCAGAGTGCGGGCAGCGAGGGTCTCAAATGGCTCGGTGGTCTCTCCCATTTTCACGTTGAAGCGCTGTCGGCGCGGATGAAGGGAAAGATAAGTGTGTACTGAAGATGACGAGTCGCCTTAGCTCGAGCCCTGTAGCTGCAATTGGCCGGTCTCCGCCGTCTTCATATACATTGTAAAAGTAATACATCAGGCTGGTGCGCCTCCACCTACCTGTACGTACTTGTTTGGACTGTACACCATCATCGGGTTGCGGCGACAGGCAGCTGAGCGTTTCATTGGGCCATCAAAGCGTGATACACCGCCAATAAACATAAGGATAAAGAAATCAGCAACAAAAGCCCAGAAAGCAAATCAAGCAAAAGATCGGAATTGGGTGGAAAACAGGGCAAAGACAAAGCGGACCCGCTTGATTTGGCTGTGTGTGTGCAGATATTTTAGGGCCCTTCTGATATTACGACCCCCTTCTTTGGCCCGATCACATCTTGATCCCGATCGGTAATGGCTTTGGGCTGCGTTTTGGATACGTACCGTGTCTGCCTTGCCCTTGTCGTCATCGCGGTCAGAGCCCTTGCTTTCTTGATTGCTCATCTCTTGTTCATCTGCTTCTTCCTTGCTTGACAGGTCTGCTAGGCGTGGCCCTCGGGGTCTGGGTACCGCGGGGCGGCCGAGGACGGAAAGGGGCTTGCTGGAGAGGCTGAAGAGTGTGCGGGTGTCGACGTTGCACCGGAGTCCTAGTAGACTATGTAGTACATTCGACAGGGGCAAGACTCGGGGACTACCTGGAGTCCCAAGCTATATATATATCACGCCGGGGGCTCTCGGGGGTCCTACCAACCCTACCGAGGGACTTTGCACCTTGGCCAAACTTTGCCTGGGCTCAGAGCCAGGGGTCCTTGCGGCTCCCGTGTTCCGGTACTTGGCCCGTTGGCATGCGGTCCAACAGTTAGAGGTCGGGGCAATGCTGTCTTGATTGCTGTTGCTGCTGCCCAGATGTCCCTCATCCTCAGCCTCGTCCTGGGCCAGTCTCGGGTCCTCCTTGGCGTCGTCGCTCTCGGAGGATCCAGCACAAAACGCAACCAAACCCGGCACTAAACGCGACCGGACCAGACCCGCATCCAAAATGCAGCCCAAAGCTGTTACCGATCGGGATCAAGATGTGATCGGGCCAAAGAAGGGGGTCACAATATTGATAAGGCGGTTGTTTTATCAATTCCCATACTTTATTGTTCGACTACAAAAGAGACACAAGCAAGAAGTCGTATAACGTGATCGGCGTAGACCCCGGACGCGTGTACTCGTTGGATGCGGACCGCCTGCCTTTTTTGCCTTCCCACCACCACCTCCCTGCACCGTGATCACCTCCAGCTCCTTCGTCAGATGGCCTGCAGCACCTACAACACCATCTGCAGCACCGCCAAGACCGCCTCTACACGCCACACCTGCTTCCTATCTTGCTGCGTCACTCTCTTTGCCGCCACGCCACCCGCTGCCATCCCACCATCTCGATGCCACGTCGCAGGTCTCTCCCCGCCGCAAGTCGACTAGCGTTGAGGCAGCCCGCCAAAGGCAAGAGCGGGAGGTTAGGATCAAGCACGCCATGCGGCAGCTGGCCAATGGCGTGCACACCAGCGCCGTCGCCGCTGCCAGAGCCAACTCCATCGCGCCTCAAACGTTGCACGACAGGCTGAAAGGCCGCGTATCGAACATCAAGTCCCACGAGCACCTCCAGTCACTTTCACCTGCCGCTGAGGCCGCCTTAGCCAGCCACATCACCCGTTGCGCATCGTGCGGCTTCCCTCTCACCGCCGCCAGTGTACACGACCTCGCCGAGACCATCATGCAGCCAGCAGAGAACGGACACCGCCAGCGCCGGCAGCTTGGCAAAGGGTAGCTTCGAGGCTTCCTGATCCGCCATCCTGACCTCAAGAGCCGCTTCTCACGCTGCCTTGACAACTCTCGGCTCAAGGCGGTCACGGTGGAGGGTTTACGGGAGTGGTTTGCAGGGCTCGAGGCCAAGATATGTGAGTACAGCATCCGGAACGACACGATCTTCAACATGGATGAGACGGGATTCATGATGGGGGTGGTGGTGCCGGCAGGGCCAAAGGAGCGTTGCTTCAAGGCACACGCTGGCACCAGGGAGAGCACCACCGTGATCGAATGCATTGGCTCAGGAGGGCAGGTGCCGGCGCCGATGATCATCTTCAAAGGCACCTGGCACCTGCTCGGGGACCAGAGGCGGCTCGTCGGCGTCGAGGCGGACTGGGCCTTTGGCGTCTCGCCCAACGGGTGGACGTCGTGCGATCTGGCGTTGCTCTGGCTCGAGCATGTCTTTGATCCGCCCACGTAGCGCAATCCGGAGGACTGGCGGTTCCTGGTGCTTGATGGCCACTCCTCCCACGTATCGGTCGAGTTCCTTTCAGGTTGTTGGTCCCGCAAGATTGTCCCTGTCTGCCTTCCTCCGCACAGCACGCACTTGATGCAGCCTCTCGACGTCAGCATCTTCGGCCCCGTCACGATGGCGTACCGCAATCTGGTATTGGAGCTTGGCATGCAGGCGGACAAGATCACTTGAGTCATGTTCGTCAACATGTACGTCAAGGCGCGCGCGGCAACGATCACACCACGAGCGGTTCGGAAAGCCTTCCAGGACTGCGGCATGACCAACTATCCCGACGCCACAAAGGTCCTTGTCCGCCTGCCTGGGTACCGCCCCAACAAAGAGCTTTGACAGACGCCGCCGCCAGTCATCCCGGAAGACTTCACAACGCCATCAAGCCGGACCCGCTTCCAGAGCATGCTGGATCGCTTAATCAATGCCGGCACGCCACGCGAGCAGGCCCACCTTCGCCGGAAGCTCACCAACGCCTACGACGGTAGGGACAACAACGCGCGGATCTACGAGCGGCTCGAGGTTGTGCGCTGGGCAAGTGCGCCGACCAAGCGGAACCCACTCCCAGGCGATCGCAAGTGCCTGAGCAAGGAGCCAATGGCGCTGCGGGCAGAGCTGTCGGTGAGGGCGGAGGATCTCGAGCGGGTAGTCCAGAAGAAGGAGGCAGCACGGCTTCAGAAGGTGGCACGGGAGGCAGCGGCAAAGGACAAGCAGGCCGAGGCAGCTGCAGCCGCTCTGGCGGCAGCAAAGGCAAGTAAGGACGACCCAGAGACGTCGGATGGCGAGGTGGATGCAGATCCGGGGTCAGTGGCGTCGACGCCGGCACCTCCCAAGCTCACCAAGGGCAAAGAGCGGGCCCAGATGGCAGCCAGCAATGACAACTACCTCTCTGAGGCTGCCATCGATCCACTCCTCTGGCCTACGGCGCTGGATGGCATTGATGTCGACGCCATCAACACGCAGATGCTCGTCTGGCGCGGTTTGGGCGGTTTGGGCGTTGATCACCTCGACGGAGCAGTCCCCGGGCCAAGTCTTTGGCGCAGCTGGTAGTGCTCCATCAACCAAGTCATACAACACCCATTTGAAGCATCCTGCGACTGTGTACGGTGAGCAGGCCATCATTGCAAGGTACTGACACCATCCCAAAAGCACCTCGCAGAGCATCCGAGGTCTACACGTATCCGGCTTCTACGTGCATCACGTTATGTAGCTTCAGCGCCGCCATCATCGAGTGTTGCTGACAGTGTAACGTCGCACTTCGTCATCGACTTTCGAGACATCATCAAGCGCCCCCCCCGCCCCCCCCCCCCCACCATCGCCTATCCCATCATCTAAGTACTTAGCTCGTTCCCTAGGGGCTAGCGAAGGTCTTTACATCCAGTATCGCGTCCAAAGCTTCAACGCTAGGACAAAGCTCTAGGCTGTGCTCTGCAATCTAAGTGTACCCACGACCCGCGGCCGGAACGGAGGGACGAAGATGGTGTTGGACTCGCGCTACCCGCCAGGCAGCGAGGGACTTCTCATCGCAGAGGACTCCCAAAACGGTCAAGGTCCGAGCGCTTGGTGGTGAGCAAGTCTTGGCGAGCCCCCGCGGCTACCGACGTGAATCTCCCTCTTGCTACAGTAGGCTCTGTGACACGGCAGCCCTAGAGGTGTCTGGTCGCGCTGACGGTGGTGATGACGACGACGATGACGGGGCTAACAATCAGCGGGCAAGGCGCCGCGAAGCCGCCTCGCTCAAGCGATATCGAAATTTCCACTCCAGCTCGCCAACAGGGAAAAAAGAGCGAGCTCCAGGCGCTTCCCAACCAGCCCAGCGGCGCAGCAAGGTCTCCCCTTGGCCAAGGGAGCAGGCAGACGAGAGGAAGCAGGCGCCAATGCACGGCTGTGGACAGGCTGCGTACTCTGCCAGATGGGGCGAGCGAGCGAGGGCCTAAAAGGGAAGGAAGCTGAGAAAAGGGCGCGGCTGTTGAGCGCAGAGGGTTAGGCTTAGGGGTGCCAGCCCTGCTTTGTGGCTGGCTTCGACCCTCCCACAGAGCAGGTCAGCCCAGCAGCAGCGGGCAGGCGGGCGGCTGCAACAGTGCTAGCCCCGGCCCATCAGCTGGGTCTCGCTCTCGTCCCCCTGCGCGGGCTTCCTTGTGCGGCCCTTTATTTCTCCTACTTACACCTACAAGCAGGCTACGTACAGTAGTAGGGTAGGGCTGGGGAATCCCGCGGCGGCTGGTTGCGAACAGACATTTGATGCAGCCAATTCAGTGGGCAGATTTGGGTCTAAGACTCGGCTGAGACGGGGAGCAGGACCTGGGCCATGCGGACACGCTCGACTTCCCCATTGAGACAGAGCCTAGCCCTTACTCGAGAGGGGTTGCACCCCCCCGGTTTTGCGGCGCAGGCCCGGGAGGCAGGGGCCTATGCGCCCGCAGAGCTGACTCACCCAGGGCCAAGCATGCTTTCGCTAGGCTGCGGACCTGGACCGCTGTCGTCTCGGCTGTTCCGGTCGGCGTCGGCGTCGCCGTCGGCAACCGCTTGCTGGCCTGGCTGTTGTCCGCCCTGCCGCTGCCCCGTTGCGGTGGAGTGGCTGGTTTGAAGGGACAATGCTGGGCGCTTGCAAGCGAGGAGAGGCTCGCTCGCCGTAGTCCGCTCCTGCGACATGCACCCGTAAAACGTCCTGAACTGCCTGCTCCAGCCTGGTCGCCCCTGCGCCTGCCTGCCAGCACTCCTGCCTGGCTGGCTGTAACTCTGGTGAAGCCACCCGCTGTCGCAGCGCCCTCTGTCCCCTCGCTCTCTGCCCTCTCTCGTCTGGACACCTTCCACCTTTCCCAGCCTCAGGTCTCGCCCGGTCGCAACGCCCGGCCATCGGACACGACCGGCCAACCTGCCCAGCCCAGACCAGCCCAGACCAGACCAGCCGGGACCTCGTCTCTCCCCGCTCTTCATATAGATAAATCCTTCCTGGCCCTTTCGACCTTCCTCCATTTTCCTTAACCCACACACTGCCCTCCGTCGCCTTCCTCTGCTGCTTTCACCGTCGCCATCACCAGCATCCTCACCTAGGTCCTCCTTCATCCTCCTCTCCCTTTCAACACCTTTACACATCATCCCGGTCGCTCTTGCTCTCGCCCTGCGCCACCGCCCCCCCGCCACCATTCCGGACCTTGAGCCTTCGGCATCTTCCACATCAGTGTCGCCCCATTAGCTTGGCGTCGACAACTTCTCCCACAATAGCAGCATCACCTCCATCTCACTTTACAGCCGCATCTTTCACCTCCTCTCTCGGCAGCCTGTATTTCCTTGCTCTAGACACCCGCACGTGGATCTCACAGTCATCATCTTAGTCTCTTTTTGATCTTTCACCCTTCAAAAGCATTCTTCCGCTCCACCCTACTCCCAAACTTCGGCATTATCATCGGTCAAAATGGCAACCGTAGCCACTAGCACTTCCTTGATCTCCTCTGGCTACAGCCAGCAGCAGCAGCACCACGCCGCGACAAAGGTCGAAGCCGCCGCCACTGCCGCTCAGGCTTCGTCGTCGTCGTCGTCGTCATCATCCTCGCGACGATCGCAGCGCAGCGAGAACGCTGACCCCTTCTTCGGTCACCGAGGTAGGTGACACACCGTCTGACGAGCCAACACACGATCCGAGCCCGAGTCTCTCGAGCCCGGCGCTGATGTTTTCCTCCTCCCCCTTCCTACTGCGTCATCCTACAGACACGGCGATTCTTTGCGAAAAGGTCATCAAGACTCTCTTTGCTTGCCCCCTCGACGCCACCGGGCCCGGGGTCAGCGCCCTCACCTCGTCGGGCAAGCCCACCCCCAGGCTCGCCGAGTTCATCGCCTACGCTCTCTACCGCACCAGGCTTCCCGTCTTTGTCACCCACCAGGCCCTCTACTTGCTCAAGCGCTTGAAGTCACGCTTTCCTGCCGCACGAGGGTCGTCGGGCCACCGCCTCTTCATCTCGGCCCTCATGCTCGCCAGCAAGAGCAGCTGCGACGACACCTACAGCAACAAGAGCTGGGTCATTGTTGGCCAGGGCCTCTTCAGCCTGCGCGAGATCAACCAGATGGAGCGCGAGCTCTTCGGCTACCTTGGCTACAAGGTCAATGTCGAGCCCGAGCTGCTCGACGCCTTTGTCCACGACCTCGACCTTGGCCGCGTCGTCACTGCGCCCGAGGGCAGCCTACCCTCGTCGCTGGTCCAGACGCCGCCGCCCAGTGCCCCTTGCGACGAGACGTACGCCGTCGCCGCCACCGCCGCCGATCCTCGCCGATTCTCCATCGCCAGTGCTGGTTTTGACTCGCCTCTGTCCGACTCAATGGCCGGACCGCACCGAAGCAGCAGCGCCGCCTCGATGCGACGAAGCAACCCGGCTGCGACCGCCTTCAGCGCCCGCGCTAGCTTCTCGGGCTACCTGCCACACGCTGCCTCTGCCGGTCTCGCCTCGTCCGCGGCCGCGTGCGCCAGCGTCAGTGCTTCGGCTCCGTCATCGGTCAGCATGGTCAAGAGCGCCAGCTTCCGCCACGACAGGCAACACTCGAGTCACCTCGGGCACCACGTGCAGCGGCCGTACCCGCACCAGAACCTGCAGCAGCCTTTCCTCGCCAACCTGCGTGACCGCAGCCGCCCCTACACTACGCCGACCCACAGCATGCCGCTCTCGGCTGCCCAGCAGATGACTCCTCAGCACGACCGCTCCTACACCAACTCGCCGACGGCCTCGTCGGTGGCGTCGTCGTCGACGAGCTCCTTTGCCAGCTCCTGTCCCGAGTGGAGCGTCGGCCGCATGACGCCGAGCCCGACGGCCTCGCGCCGTTCCGCCGCTAGCGGCGGCCGCCTCACGCCCGACACGCCTCCCTCGGACATTAACGAGGACAGCGCGTCTTGGCAGGAGGCCTACTCGCCCTGCTCGGACCCGCACTGCGCCTCGCCCAAGGACAAGAGTCACGCTGCTTACGCTGGCGGCTACCATCAGCACGCCCAGGCCAAGGCTGCCGCCTACGCTGCCTCGCTCTCGTCGCACCACCAGCATCAGCAGCACCAGCAGCGGGTTGCCGTCACCGTCGACTCGCACCTGCATCCCTACACCTGCTGGAGGCCCTGAGCGCTACGCACGCGCTGCTTGCCCCTTTGCCTTTGCGGTTTTGTTGATCGTTCAGTACGCCACGATCAGGACTATCGTGGAAGCCTCTCTTACTTTTCTTTCGGATCACCGTCATCACCATCTGCAGCCTCGCCGTCGGTCGTCCCCGTCACAACTCAACTTGAATATCCGTGTATCTTGTCCCCGCCAACCCATCGCATCGCGCATCTTCTACGTTCTTTTACTATCCGGAACCTTCTCTCTCGCGTAGAGCCCGTCACTTCCCACACTGCATCCGGCTTCTGCTGCTGCCGCTCTCCCGCCACATCTTTTCTTTGTTTTTCAAGCGCCCTCTTCTTATGATAGCGCTGGCTCGCCAGCATCCCCTCGCGTCGCGTATTAGTTTTTTTTCTCTCCCTATCTCTTGCCGTCCCACGCATCACTTGTACTAGAAGGCGATCTCTGAGGCGCTCGATCCTCGACCTTTCGACGCTGTTAGGATCGCCACACCCGGTTCCAATATACCCTTCTCTCGCCTTGCCCTCCCCATCCCGGTAGAATACTTTTTTTCAATTATGAAAGAAATTACAGCCAGCGGCGATCGAGACCAGCTGCTACAGTACACCTCCCTTTGCCTCTACCCTCTCGCTCGTCTGACTGTCTTGCTCGGTCCCGCACGGTGTGCACGCTGACCCGCTGGACGTCCACCTGTCCTGCTGGTCTAGACTCTACCTACGACCACTCTGTGAATGGCGAGAGGGGTCTGGCGCGGTGACTCGGCAATGCCAGCATGGCGTGCTATGTACGTCCGCCCCAGTCTCCTCGCGAGGCGGATAGGACAAGGTTCACTGCGTTTGTTCGGCGACGAGCACAGAGCGTCGTCCGTCTACTGTAGCGAGATTGTTGGCTACGCTCCTGCATCTCCGGAGAGCAGGCCAGAGTACTTACTGTATGTACAGTACTACTCTGTACTATTACTAGCATCGACTCGGCTTTCGACGGTTCGCATGGTGGCGAACAGCAGGCAGCGTTCCAGGTTTTCACTTGTTATTGCTCCTAAGAAGGCTCGCTTCTCTGCGCTTTACCCATCTCTTCCATCTCTAGCTGATACAGCATGTACGTTCGTTGAAGAGGTAAGGAGGGGACGTTGCTATTTTGTGTCTATCAAGCAAGATCCATCCATCTCGGCGTTGCTCGTGTGGTTTGTGGTGAGGATAGGAACGGGCGTTGACCTGGAGATGGGTAGACATGGTCGTGGAAAGGGCTACGACCGAGGTTTGCGGCATATGTAGCTTGTCCCCATGCCGATTGCAGTTGGTGAGGTCGTTGGGTCGTTTGGGTCGTATCTGTATCTCTCACTACATCATGGCGATGGCAAGACGTGGTGGTGGAGCACAGTGAGTAACTACACAAGGTTCTTCTTTCTCCATGAATGGACCGCGATCTTCGATTGCTGTCCCTAGAAAAGGATGATGGACCTAGTCAGTTGATGGAGAACCTGCATTGATACAGTGGTGAGTAGTTAGGTCCAGGTTGGGTGCCGAAGAAGAGCAACAAAGTGTTTATATGCAGCCAGACGAACGAGGAACGGGAACCGCCTTTCACGACATCCTTTGCGTTCTGTCGTCCAGAACACCATGTGATGTAAGAGAGGTAGAGGTTGGGAAGAGGGGCAAAACATCGTCGTCAAGCGACCACCTCTTTTCGCTCCAGCTACCCCGCAATCGGAAGGGAGGTGTTTTACGTTGTTGCGACAACTCGTACCGCCCCCACTCGACGTCCACGGGATACTGTAGCAAGTGGTGGACATGGATGTACATACGGAGTCAGCGTGGCAGAGCGCGACGCGGGAGCGTCGACAAGAGTCGTTCTCTACGCGACAGCAAGGAAGGGCAGAGCGCGTTCTTCAGCCGTTCGCAGATCCTCTCCTCTTGTCCGGAGGTCAAATTCTGTCGATGAACCATACGGTCGAGGGGAATTCGACACCACGGAAGAGACAAAGGTACGGCACCAGTACTGTAATAACGACCGAACAAGAACAGAGAGGGGGGGACGATTTCAAGATCGATGCTGGTACTGTACCTGAAACGTGAGCGGCGTCGGATGGTTTCGACCTCGATACGCATCGGGGACAAAGGCAGATGAGGAGGCACCTGAGCGCAGTATTTCAAGAGCGTTCCTAACCGCTGACTCGTCCCTCTGTCCGTCCCTGCGTGCCTCTCAGGGGCGGATAGTACCTTTGTCTTTGGTTGAAAGTGCAGTGGCAACAGCAAGGCCGGCAAACACGGACTGTCAAACGTCGTCTGCTTCGAGGCAGGTACGACAGCGAGGCAGGCCGTGCACATCTAACTCTGTATGTCTACCCTCCTTGCCAGAGTGAAAGGAGGTCGGAGTAGACAGCAAGCAAAACTAGCTGGGCAAAGGGAGGATACAAGCAAAATACAGTAATGCGGAGGACGTGTGAGTTCTCACGATATGGAAAGACCGCTGACGACACCAGCAAGAGGTACAGTTACTTGGTGCCGGAGCGGAACGAGCGGGAGCCAGCGACGGTGCAGGCTAGACGAGGTCAATCATCTCGTCCACATTGTGGCGAGAGCGCTTGTACTGTACTGTATGACGACTTTAAGAAACCATGAGGTCGACAAACTGTTCATGCCTGCTGATAAACTTATCTGGGTCCGTCAGAACGATAGACTATGAGGATGGGACGAGGAAGCCATAAAAGGCAAGAGAGAGGACAGAGGGAGGGTGCAAGAAGCAGGGCAGACAGAAGGGCAGGCAGAGGCGGGCGGGGTGATAGAAACTGCCCTTTATGGCGATGCGTAAGGAGGAGCTCCTCAATTTTCATTTTGGCCTGATGGCAAGGGTGGTGGTGGTGGTGAGGAAGGCCGACGAGTAGATTTCTTGGCCGGATTCCCAGGGAAACGCGTTAGTAGGGCAAACGGACGTGGTTTTTTTTGGTGGCTGATACTGTACAGTACTCTATCTGCAAGGCCTGCTTGATGCAAGGGGGGAATGGGCAAGGGTTGGGCAGCATATATGTTTCAGGCACCTGGCTGCATCTGGACAAGAGGCTTCTGCTCAACAAGACACCCTGAAGTGGATACAGTTTGAGTATGGAAGATGTTGTTTGGTCAGTCAGTTGATTGGTTGGATGGGTGGAGTCCATGTGACTTGCAAGGGGCTGAGGGAGGGGGAAGATGGCATTGTATGTACTAAGTACAAGCACCAGATCCATCTGTCAGCTGTACATACTTACAGCAAGCAGAAACAGTGGCAACAGTCAAGCCCCTTCTTTGCTCCTTGCCTCAGCATTTTGGTGGGGCCATCCAACTGGCTTGATGGGCTTTTGGCAGAGTGCAAAAAGACCCTGCCCAAGCTGACTGGCATGGCTGTGAAGAAGAGTACTGTAACTCTGTACATAGAAGTTGACCATCAGCAAGCATCCTGGTTGTTGTTGGATTTCTTTCTGTTCAGAAGCCTCCTGGCTTCCAACTCAAACCGTCTTCCACCCAGGTGGTACTGTACAATGCCACTTTGATAGCTTGTCTGCATCAGAAGGTGTGCTCAGATGGTCTTTGCCTGCTTTGGCATTTTGATGGTTGTCAAGCTTTGCACTCAACTGTCAGGAGGTGTGAAGTTGTTGCATGAGACCCATGCAAATGAAACAACACATTGTACATTGGTACAACCACCTTGCTCACCAGCCATGCAAGGACTGTCATGTCCACAAGCAGTTGTGTGGCTTGGAACCAATTGTCTTTAGCAGTGGATGCCCCAATGCATGGTAGCTGAAGGAAGTTTCCAGCTTCAGCAAGCCAGTACATACAAGCATGGTCTGCTGCAATGGTGCCTTGTTACTGTAGCTGGCCACAGCAGTGTATGGTCTTCACACTGCATGACAATAGCCAGCTATGGACCATGATTCAAGACACAGCAGCAGCATCTACATGTGGTACCAACTTGGAGGTGTTGAGACTAGTACAAGACATTTTGGGTCAATCATAGTATGGCCAAAAGATCAGCATGTCATAGAAAGACTGCACTGAGAAAAACAGGCTTGGGAAGGTGGTGCACCCAAAGGACAGGCAGAGTGCATGCCTTGCTGTCAAGCCAGGATTCTTGCTGCATGCTACAGTACAGCAAGGAAGTCCTCCTGGCTTTGCAGCCATTGGCAAGGAATGGCACAGCACAGCCTCCAACACCAGGAGGTGGCATTTTTCACATTGGCACTGTCCATGTCCCTTCTGTTGGGCAATATTGCATTGTTTAACAGTGTTTGGAGGGGATAGGGTGGGAGAATACCAGAGTCAAGGTGATGGGGCTCCTTTCTGTTGCACCAGTCTTGGGGGCATGGCAGGTCCACTCAAGTCAGGGCAGAAAGGGGACAGTATTTGATTTGCTGCACAGAATGACAGGCCATCAGGGATGATGGTGATCCTGACCAAATGCTGCAGCAGAGCATTGGGGGGGAAGGAGCACAGATTCGACATTCCAGGGACTGGTCCCTGGCAGTGGTGGCAAGAAGGAGGGGAAGGGATGAAATTGGCCCTGCATCAGGCACAAGTCCAGCAAACAGCATCAAGGCAGCAGGTGGATGCCACTGTCGGCTCAGTTTCCTCTTGTGTGGTCCTCTGCACTTCCAGACAGTGCTTCTCGGACGCAATTCAACTTGCCTAGATCGGGGCCATCTGGCATTGGGCCAGCTGCCATTGTGGATCGGCTCCGACACGATCTTATCCGGCCGAGCGATATCTCACCACACCTCCCACGCGTGTGCGAGGAAAGGGAAAAGGGAAAAGGGTCCACACACACACACACAGAAGGACCCTTTGTCCCATGTCAGACTGCGCATCTCCTCGGCCAGAACTTCCCTTTGTCACTCCATCTCAAAGGCAACGCTGCATCTCGACGGGTGCCCGCCCTAGACCTCAGTCGAATTGCATCCACGCGAAACATCCTCCCATCCTACCCTTTGTCCTGCCTCTACACTCGACGTGAATCTCTGACGCAGCAGCAGCAGCCATGGTCAGGCCATCCTCGTTTCGGACGTCAGACGCCTTTCTCTTCGCGGGCCAACCGCCACCTTGTTTGCCACGGCTGCCGCTGCTAACGCTCTCGTCGAACACGGCAGAGAACCACCTTGCAGCGGGTGTGTGTTGTGTGCTTTGCACCGTCTTGCTCACCACTCACATCTAAACTATCCGTTCCCGTCCTCTTGAGCAATCCCCTCCTCGCTGCCTGGTCGGACGCTATCATCTTGCACCTCCTCTATCCTCCTCGCCACCTCTGCACACGAGTTGTCGCCGCTGTTCAGAAGGCGTCCAGGATGTCGCGCCAGCCTCAACGACAGAAGAGCTCTCACTACCACGACGGAGACTGGCCTCAGATCGCCAGACCAGCCGCAGCAGCCGGCACCTCGAGGCCGCTACCCATCAACGTCGATCGCGCCAATGCCTGGTCCAGCAGCCGCTTGCCACAGATAGCACCGCGTCCTTTATCCTCGCCCGCATCGTGCTCACCGACAGATCCTTTCGTCACGCCGAGGAAACAGTCATATACAGCAGCAGCACGATCGGTGCGCCCGCTCGCTCCTTCGCCGGAGAGGCTGTCTGCGCCTCCCAAATACACGCCTTCCGTAGCGCTCGGCAGCGACCACACCACTAAAGCCACTGCACCACCATTACCATCATCAGCAGCGGCTTCAGTTCCACCAGCAGCGACAGAGACAGCGTCCGATGGCGGGCGGACGATCAAGCCGACGCTCTGGCGCGTTTACTCGCAGCTAACGTTGCGCGATGCTGTTTTTCTCGCTCTTCCCGGTATTCTGCTGTCCATCGCAGGCGGCGTGGTTCCAACCATGATGGCCAAGGTGATAGGCAAGGCGTTCGACGCCTTCGTCGCCTACAATCCGCAAGGCTTACCGTCCAGCGCCATCGACCAGGCTGACAAGGACAAGCTGCTGCACGACGTCCTCCACACCGTCTACATCCTCCTCGGCCTCGCCGCCGCCACGATGATCTCCAGCACGCTCATGATCTCAACATGGGTCTGCATCGGCGAGCGCGTCGCCCAGCGCCTGAGGACGCGGGTGTTTGAAGCGGTCGCGGCCAAGAAGATGGCTTGGTTCGATACGGGGATGGGCATGGACAAGGACGGGGAGGAAGACGAGGAGGCGATGGATGGCGAGCCAGGTGGGATCGGATCCGGCGGGCTCATGGCCAAGTTCGTCCGGTGAGTAGAACGGTGCTCCAAGATCCGTGACAGACGGCGCTCATAGGCCGCTGACAAAGTCGGCTTTTGCTTTCCCATTCCCTCCTTTCGACTACCCTTAGCGAGATTGACGACGTTCGGATGGCCACCTCGCGCATCTCTGGCGAGCTGGTCCAGAGTTTGGCGACGTGCATCTCGGGGCTGGCGCTCGCCTTCGTCTCGAGCTGGGACCTGTCGCTCGTCATCCTCGCTGCGATTCCGGTCAGCATCATTGTCACCATCATTTGCGAGGTTTTTGCCGCACCCTTGCTCCAGCGCGAACGCAAGACGACCGCCCAGGCTTCCGGGCTGGTGGAACGGACAGTCATCGCCATCAACACGGTCAAGGCGTTCAATGCCGAGACGAAGGAGCGGCACCGCTTCGCCGCGCTGCTGGAGCAGGGCAGCCGCGCCTACCGCAAGCTCATCCTCATCTGGGCCTTGCGCTTCGGCATCAGCTCGACGCTCTCGCTCGCCATGTTCGTCCAGGGCTTCTGGTACGGCTCGCACCTCGTCCAGAAGGGCAAGATGGGCGCAGGAACCGTCATGTCGGTCTTCTTCTCTTGCATACTCGTCGCAGGCGAGCTCGTATCGGTCGTCGAGAGCCTCAATTGGATCGAGAAGGGCAAGATCGGTGCGGCCAACATGGAGAAGCTGATCGACACACCGCCCGACGAGTCGCGATCCACCGCCTCACCAACATCATCCGCATCACTCCCCTCTGCCGCCCCAACACACTCCATCGTCTCGACATCATCCTCGACCAGCTTCAAGGACGGCAAGTACAACTCCGGGACGGACACGATAGAGTCGATCCCGATGACGCCGTTCCTCACGGAAAAGGACGAGACTTTCACTGCCCTTCCGAGGGCCATCGTCTCCTCCGCCGCCGCTGCAAAGAGGAGAGGAGCCAAGGCGGTCCCTTTATCGCTCGAGTCGATCCCCCATCCCGCTCCTCTCACCAGCCGCGGCGACAAACTCGGGTCGCCACCTGTTACGATGCCGCCCAAGCTCCGCTACGGCCGCGGCCCGCGACAGGTGCAGCCGATGCGCCGAGTGCGCCCCACCAGCTGCCAGGGCGAGATCGTGCTGCGCAACGTGAGCTTCACTTACCCTTCCCGCCCCGAAGCGCCGATCCTGCAGAACATCGACATGTTCTTCCCGGCCGCCGAGATCACCTACGTCGTTGGAGGGAGCGGGAGCGGAAAGAGCACGGTGGCGCAGCTCCTCCTCCGGCTCTACGAGCCCACCGCCGGTTCTATCGAGCTGGACGACCAGATGCTCGCGTTCCTCGACCCGGAGTGGTGCAAGGAGCACATCGCAGCGGTCAGCCAGGCGCCGATCATCTTTGACCTCAGCATCCACGACAACGTCGCCCTCGGTCTTGTCGGCTCGCCTGCCGAACGACGCCGCGCTCTCGAGGGAGGCCAGCATGGACAGCAGCAGCAGGCGGAGAGCAGCAGCCACAATGTCCCCCTTCTCTCTCGCGCAGAGGTACAAGCAGCGTGCCGCGTAGCGCTTCTTCACGACTTCATCCGCGACCTTCCCGAGGGCTACGATACCAAGCTGGGGCAGAATGGAGCCAGCCTCAGCGGAGGGCAGAAGCAGCGCCTAGCCATCGCCCGGGCGCGCGTGCGCGATCCGACCATCCTGATCCTCGACGAGGCAACGTCGGCGCTCGATCCGACGTCGCGCATGCTGGTCCACGAGGCCATCAAGCGGTGGAGGCGCGGCAAGACGACCATTGTCATCACCCACGACCTCTCGCAGGTCTCGGACGATGACTTTGTCTACTTCATGGAGCAGGGACGCGTTGCCGAGCATGGATACCGTAACCAGCTGGAACGCAGCGTTGACGGACGCCTCCGCGCTCTTCTCGATATGCAACAGCAGCAGCAGCAGCAGGCGGAGACGGCTGCCAACGCGCAACCTGCCACGGATGAAGCACCCTCGCCGTGGAGCCCGACCGGCCTCGATGGACGGGCGCAGCGTGCGTTGGATGCGAGCCTGTCGCAACAGCAAGAATGGGCGCGGGGACAGCACAGACGGACGGCGCGCATGAGTGCCCTTCCGCTGCTTGGACTCCACGCCTCCGCCGACGATGCCGCCAAGCAGGACAATGCGTCGTCTGCCCTCGTGGCTGCCTTCCTCCGCAGCCGGTCGGAAGCCCTGCAACAGCAGAACCCTCACCACAACGACCGTCTCAAGCCCCTCCGTCTCACCGAGATGCGGGCGGCCCAGGGATACCTCGACGACGCCGTCCGCTTAGAGGCTACCGGTCTGACGGCGAGTCAGAGACGCCTGCTGCCTTCGACGGGCCGACGCGACCGACGACGCTGGGAGGAAAAGGAGCTCCAGCAGGCTGCCGTGTCCGGCTACGGCCTCGAGCAGGTGACGGTCCTGACGCAGAGGGAGGAGGACGATGCGGCGCTCGCGTTGCGCGGAGACCCAGCCGTGCGGCAGGTGCTCGCTATCGTCTGGCGGACGCTGCCGAACCGCTTCGTCCTCTTTATCGGCTTGCTCGCCAGCGCCATCGGGGGTACGTTGACGCCGTGCTTCTCGTACCTTCTAGCTCTGCTGCTCAACACAATGGGTCAGACGCACGCGGGACCCGTCGTGCTGCGGTACTCGCTCCTGGTGCTCCTCATCGCTGTGCTGGACGGCCTGGTGGGCTTCGTGCGGACCTTGACCCTCCACCTCCTGGCCGACCGGTGGGTGCGTGACATGCGTACCAAAGCTTATCGCAAGATTCTCGGTCAGGACCGTACCTTTTTCGACCGTCCCGAAAGCTCGACAGGCAACCTGTGCACCCGTATCGTTAAGGACGCCGACGACGCACGCAACCTGATCGCCTCGATCGTCGGACAGGTAGCGCTGATCATCGCCATGGTCGGGCTTGGGCTTGTCTGGGCCGTCGTCGTCGGCTGGCAGCTGACGTTGGCCGGCATGGCGATCGCTCCGGTCTTCTTCCTGTGCATCTGGGCGCAGAACCGCGCCGTGGTGCGATACGAGGGTCGCAACAAGCTCAAGCGCGAAGAGGTGGGCAAGCGCTTCTACGACATGGTCTCGAACGTGCGCGCCATCCGCGCCATGTCGTTCGAGCCGGTGTTTCAACGCAACTTTGCCTACGCCGTGCGAGAGGCGCAGCGGTGTGGGATGAGAGCGGCCGCTTTCACCGGACTCGGCTTCGGACTGGGTCAGGCGTTGACGTACGTCGCAGAGGCGTTGATGTTCTACGTGGGTGCCGTCCTGGTCTCGCGAGGGCTGTACGACTTTCAGAGGATGATGCAGGTGTTCAACCTCATCATCTTTGCCGTGACGTTTGCGGCTCACGCCATGGACTCGCTGCCGAATCTGTCCAAGGCTATGAGGGCTACGGTCGACCTTGATCGACTGCTCGGTCTACCGGACGTCACCTCCGAGACGCACGGGACGCTCAAACCTATCGTCGACGGGACAGTACGCTTCGAAGATGTCTGCTTTAGCTATCCCAGCCGAGCGGACGTCAAGGTACTGCAAGGTACGACGTTTACGCTGCATCCTGGCGAATGCGTCGCCGTAGTGGGCGGTTCAGGGAGCGGCAAGTCTACCATCACGTCGCTCGTGCAGCGTCTGTACGAGCCTGTGTCCGGCTCGATCTACATCGATGGTCGACGGCTAGAGGATTTCGATACGACCTGGTTGAGGGAACACATCTCGATCGTCTCGCAACATCCCAACCTATTCGACATGTCGATCGGTGAAAACATCCTATACGGTAGCAACGCTACGGTCTACGATGCGGTTCCGAGCTCGTCCTCCTCCACCATTGATGAAACGACCATGCAACGCATCAAGACGAGCGCGCGTCAAGCCAACGTGGACGATTTCATCGACTCCCTCGCACGCGGCTACGATACGACGATAGGTGAAAGCGGTGGACAGATTTCGGGCGGACAGGGACAACGTCTTGCCATCGCACGCGCATTGATGCGAACGAGAGCGCGCATCTTGATCCTGGACGAGTGTACCTCTGCCCTAGACGTCAACAACCAACAGGCAGTCATCAACACTCTGATGCAAGGCGAAACGAGAAACAGAGGTATCCTCACCCTCGTCGTCACGCATAACGTAGAGATGATGAAGAGATGCGATAGGATCTTGGTGCTGCAAGGTGGTAAAGTGGTGCAGCAGGGTGCTTGGAGTGAGTTGGTACAGGATAGGAAGGGCGTCTTTGCGACTCTGGCTAGGGGTGGAGAGTGGAGCAGCGGCTAGTATGAGGACGTCGACGTGTGTTTCCTTTTCTCTCTTTTGTGCTCTTTCGTATGGGAATCCATCCCGCTTTTATCTCTTGCGGCGATGGTGGCAATGGCGATGGTTGATGTAGTGACGACAGACGCCTGAGGCCGTGCAGGGCAGGCTAGACTCGGTACGTGGCACGGACCGCGATCGAGACCGTACAGATTGCGAGCTAGATCACACGACGTCGGTGGTATTGCTAAGTCCTACAAAATCCTTCTTTTCTTCTTCCCGCCCACCAAAACCTCGTCGCACTGCCGCTGCTGCTGCTGCTGCTGCTGCTGCTGCTAGTGGTACCGCCTAAAGTCGGCGGCGCCGGATTGCCTCCTGCGCCTGGGGTCAAAGTTGGCGCTCTCCTCTCCGACGTGGGTGTTGCCGAGCCTCCTGGCGAGCTTCCTCTCGACCTTTTCGGCCTGGTCAAGCTTCTTCTTCCGGGTCCTGATGCCCTCTTCTCCGGCCTTGCTGAGCACGCCAACGACGAGCTCGACGGTGCGCAGGCTGTCGTCGTTGGCGGGAATGGCGTAGGTGACGCTGCGCGGGTCGACGTCCGAGTCGGTAATGGCGATGGTAGGGATGTTTGCCTGCGTCGCTTCGCGGATGGCGTAGGCGTTCTCGATGGGGTTGAGGATGACGAGCAGGTCCGGCTGGTAGTGCTGGGTGGCGAGCTTGCTCAAGCCGATGGCTTGCGTCGCCTCGTCAGCCGTCTTCATCGACAAGAGGATGGCGGGCGAGAGGAGCTTCGAGGCGTTGGTGATCACACCGGGCATCCAGCGTTCCGCGGTGACGTGGTAGCCGTTGGCGCCGAGACGCTTGCACGCCTGGAGCACGCTCGCCTGCTGTCCCGGCCGCGTGCCGACAAAGAGGATGACGCCGTCGCGCTCGGCCACTTCGCGGACGACGTTGGCGGCACGGCGGAGGGCGGGGAGCGTGGCGCGCTCGAGGTCAAAGATGGCGACGTCGTGGCGGGTGCCGTAGACGTAGGGCTGGTTCGCCTGCTTGAGCGACGAGAGGCTGTGTCCGATCTGCGCCGTCGATGCGACGAGGTGGTTGAGCGTGAGCTGCTGTGCGGTGACGGGGTTGAGACGCATCTGGTGCGGCCGGAACGAGTTGTTGCGCGTCTGGGTACTGCCAAGCGATGAGAGCTGCGCCATCATGGTGCGCGTCAGACGGCGACGCTCGAACTCGGCCGCGTCGGGATCCACGTCGGCCCCTGCTGGCGATGATGGAACGGCGGCGGAGGAGGAAAAGGCGCAACCTTGGCCTGTCGCTGAGGATGGCGCCGAGGCATTAAGAGACTGAGCTGCGCCGGTGAAGGCGGCGCTGAGGTCGATGACGGGTGCGGGTGTGGGCGGTGGTGTGAGGGGAGCATCGGCAGCGGCGTTGGAACCGGAGGCCGGTGGCGCCGGAACGTCCCAGAAACCTTGGTTGGAGGCGGCGGTGGATGTGGTGGAGAGGCGTTCGAGGTGGTTGGAGCGTCGCCCTCGAACGGCGACACCCAGGACGGAGCGCGATGTGGTGGCGACAGGGCTCGCCATGGTCCCGGTAGTCTGTGGATAAGACTAGCGGTGGAGGCGGGTGGAGGATGGATGGTAGCAGCGAGGTGGCAGCGAGGTGGCAGCGGTGCTGGGCGACGAGCAAGATTGGGAAGATGCAAGATAGATGGTGTCAGGTCGCTGGTGGGCCAAGGCGCGATCGCAAACAGCTTCCCTCAGCCTCGCCCGAACTAACGGAGCCGAGCCAGGGTCGGCCCAAGATATCGCACGATAAAGCGGGGGTCCGCCCTCAGCTCAACAAGGCCGCGTCCTATGCCGCAGCCACAGAGGCGCGCCGGCGAGCACGACGGGCCTGCTGCAAGAAGAAATTTTCGCCGGCTGCTCGCGAGCGGCGCCCAGCCTGGAATCTCGCTGGCTGCGCTCTTCGAAACGTCCGACGCAATCTGTGTGGCGGCCAAGGAGGCGGGCATCGCCCTGCAAAGCACCACGACTAGCAAGGGCTTGGAGCCAGCGTCGGCCTTGATGTCGATGGCGAGCAAGCTGGGGGGCCAGCGGGTGGGGGTGGCCCGTGCGCCACAGGGCGAGAGTCGGGCTGTCCCTGCAAGAACGGCCAAGCGCCCGCCGCCGTCCTGGCAGCAGCAGCAGCAGAGTTTTTTTCTCTCTCGTCTCGGTGGGCTTCGCCAGCCCCGCCCAGCCAGCGAGCCAGCGAGGCAGCGGTGAATGGCTCGCGTTGTTGCTCTCCTTTCTTGCGCACCATCCATCATCCCTTCCCTCCATCACCCCTTCCTCCCCCTCTTCATCACACATCATGTCTAGCGAGGTCCCCACTACCCCCGTCGATGAGACCGTCTACCAGGGCGCCATCGGCATTGGTGCGTATCTGGTCAACACGGTGAAATCACGCTCGCCCGCTCTGAGCCAAGGCGGGCTCCTACCACGAGAGCCGCCTCGGCCGCCTGATCGCTCCTCCCCGCATTTGCAGGGCACCGCACCGCTGGGAGGCCAGGAGCAGCACGCTCTTTCCCTTTCTTTTCTGGTCCTATCGCGCTCGCTGGCTTGCCCCAGACGATGGTCCGGGCGGCGGCGATCTGGCCTGGATCGCCGAGGCATGGAAGGCAGTCTGCTGGTAACAGCCAGTCTCGCCAGGAAGGACATCGCTTAGCGACAGTGACACAGCCGTACTGACTCCCAGACACCTGGTTCTCCAAAACCCTCTCTTACACAGACCTTGGCACCACCTACTCTTGCGTAGGATGGTGGGTCAACGAGCGCGTCGAGATCATCGCCAACGACCAGGGTAACCGCACCACCCCCTCGTACGTCGCCTTCACCGAGAGCGAGCGTCTCATCGGTGACGCCGCCAAGAACCAGGCCGCCATGAACCCCCGCCAGACTGGTGAGTTTCTCCAGGCGGCGACCTAGCCTCGACAAGGGAACAAAGGACAAGCAGCTGACCCTGTAGCCTTTCTTCTCTCGTTGTCGTACCGCGCTAGTTTTCGACGCCAAGCGCCTCATCGGCCGTCGATTCGACGATCCGGACGTCAAGAAGGACATGACCCACTGGCCCTTCACCGTCGTCGACAAGGACGGCTCGCCCTTCATCGAGGTCAACTACCTCGGCGAGAGCAAGCAGTTCTCCCCCCAGGAGATCTCCTCGATGGTCCTCGTCAAGATGAAGGAGATCGCCGAGGCCAAGATTGGCAAGGAGGTCAAGAAGGCCGTTGTCACTGTCCCCGCCTACTTCAACGACTCGCAGAGGCTCGCCACCAAGGATGCCGGTAAGTATCACCACACGTATAGAGGCAGAGAGACGGTACGACAACGAACACGACGCTCGACGGAAACGGGCAGGAGAGACGTGAACAACGGCGACGGGGTACATGAGGGGGACGCGCGACCAGCGATCCGACCGCATCGCGCAAAGATTATTTTCATCTTCCATGCTAATTCCGAGGCTTCACAGCTGTGCGGATAAACTGAACACTAAGAACGGCCTTATGAGCGCACAACATTGTTGGTGGATGGACATCGACGCGGAGAAGGATGGAATACGGGATGGGAGTCGTCTTCAGGAGAGGCGGGCTTTCCGTCGCCGTCGCGGGAGCATTCCAGTCATTTCCCGAGTGGCTCGGACGACTTGACTCACACGCGCCCTTCTGGCATCTCGCATTCCCTCTTTCCCCTGCTCAGGTTCCATCGCTGGTCTTGACGTCCTCCGAATCATCAACGAGCCCACGGCCGCCGCCATCGCCTACGGTCTCGACTCGAAGAGCGCGATCGAGAAGAACGTCCTCATCTACGACCTTGGAGGAGGAACCTTCGATGTCTCGCTCCTCAACATCACCGGAGGCGTCTTCGCTGTCAAGGCCACCGCTGGTGACACCCACCTTGGTGGTGAGGACTTCGACAATGCGCTGCTTGACCACTTCAAGAAGGAGTTTGAGCGCAAGAACAAGCTCGACATCTCGGGCGACCCGCGCGCCACCCGCCGTCTCCGATCGGCGTGCGAGCGTGCCAAACGCACCCTCTCGTCGGTCACGCAGACCACCGTCGAGGTTGACTCGCTCTTCAACGGCGTCGACTTCCAGGCCAACATCACCCGTGCCCGCTTCGAGGAGATCAACGCCGCTGCCTTCAAGGGCACCATTGACCCCGTCGCCAAGGTCCTCAAGGACTCCAAGATCCCCGCTGACAAGGTTGACGACATTGTCCTTGTCGGAGGCTCGACCCGTATCCCCAAAATCCAGTCGCTCATCTCCGAGTTCTTCGGCGGACGCCAGCTCAACAAGAGCATCAACCCCGACGAGGCCGTCGCCTACGGTGCCGCCGTCCAGGCCGCCGTCCTCACCGGCCAGACCTCGGACAAGACCGCCGACCTGCTCCTGCTCGACGTTGCGCCGCTCTCGCTCGGTGTCGCGATGCAGGGCGACGTCTTTGGTGTCGTCGTTCCCCGCAACACTCCGATCCCGTGCAACAAGACGCGTGTCTTCACCACGGTCGAGGACAACCAGACCCAGGTCACCTTCCCCGTCTACGAGGGCGAGCGCACGCAGTGCAAGGACAACCGCCTTCTCGGCGAGTTCGAGCTGACCGGCATCCCCCCGCAGCCGCGAGGCCAGGCCGAGCTGCTGACGACGTTCGAGATTGACGCCAACGGTCTGCTCAAGGTCAGCGCGCAGGAGAAGATCACCGGCCGCAAGGCCAACATCACCATCACCAACTCGGTCGGCCGTCTCAGCTCGACGGAGATTGAGCAGATGATCAAGGACGCCGAGACGTTCAGCAAGGCCGACAAGGACTTCACCGCGCGCCACGACGCCAAGAACGACCTCGAGGCGTACTGCCACAGCGTCGAGGAGACGATCTCGAGCCCGGCGGCCAACATCAAGCGCCCGGCAAAGATCCAGGTCGAGCAGGAGCTCGCCAAGGCTCTCGAGGTTCTCGAGGTCCAGGACGCCTCGGCCGACGACTTCCGCCGCGCCTCGCTCCGCCTCAAGCGATCCATGCAAAAGGCCTTCGGCGGTCGCTAAGCGGCTCATCGTCAGCCTCTCTCTCTCCCCTTGCGCCTGCTCCCCCTCTCCCGCATCGCTCGCGCACACGCTTCCATGTTCCCCTCTGGCCTTTGGACTGCCTCTTTTCTTGTTGCCGCTGCTACCTCGCTTTATTCCGATTTTACCCCGAGCCTCTATATAGTCTTTCCCCCCTCCCTCCTTTCCCCTGTAGGGCTCTCTGAGCGAGGGTTGGTTACATGCAGACACCCAAAAAGGAAATGCGGCAGCAGAACGAAAAGGAAGACCAAGGCATGAGCAGCGGCTACAGAGGGAGCTTTGTAGGACGCCGAGTGAGGGAGGGTTAGAGAGGGGTGTTTGGGTGGGACAGAGGGGAAGAGAGAGAGGACGATATGGAGATAGGGCAGACGGGAGGGTGGGACAGGGTCAAAGAGAGGCCCCAAAAGAGAGGTAAAGGAGGAGCGGGGCTAGGCATTCCTCGTTGTAAACTCTGCCCTCGTTGGACTCTCGAAAAGACAGACGCATTGCACACTGAACGACGAGCGGACTGCGAGCGCTGCGCTGCGCTGACATCCAAGAGAGGCGACTCTGGGAACTCGACACGGTGGAAGCGAGCGTAATCACGTGACGATGGCTCGCCCGAGGCCGCCAAGGCCGCCAGCAGGTGGCTGGGAACGCCTCGACTGATGATCAACGACGGAAGCTTGGCCTGCGATGGTGGAGATCGCAGCGCCGACAAGCATGGCGAGGTGGAATGCTTGGCGGCGTGTGCTGGATGGCAATGGGAGGCCGGGGGATGACGAGGTAGAAGGCGAGCAAACAGGCGTGCCAGCAGCCAAGTGGTGGTGTGGCCGGGCAAGTCATGGCAGCAGCCCTGTAAACCCTGTCAATTAGACTTGCTCGCGCGCCTCGGCCCGTTCGAATAGACATCGATCACCTCAGCCGCAGTGCTAGTCAAGCGAGGCCGAGGCCGCGTCGGCCTCGAGGCAGCACACAACGCCGAGCCACTAGGTGGTCAAAGCGATGCAGAGTTGTCGGTGTCTCCATGTAGGGTCCCTCGATGGCTTGTGGTGGCATCTGCAGGTGTGTTGGCTTGTATCCAGGGAGTGTTGCAAGAGCACCTTGTTGGGGTTTGGCAGCACTGTGAGGCCAACATTGGCAAAGGCCTTTTGGATGGCAGTCTTGCTGATGGCATTGTGAGCCTCTGTGTAGAACTTGGCAAACAGAAGCTGGTCCACCTTCTTGTTCCCTCCAATTGCTGCAACCCAGCAGCTGTAATTGCTCTTGATTGGACCAAAGATGCCAACATTGAGGGGCTGGATGACGTGGGTAGCATGGGCAGGGAAGCAGACCAGCACAATCCAAAGCACCCAGCACTTGTTGCAGAAGTCAAGGGACACATGCAAGGTGTGGCTGTCAAGGAGGAGGAGGTGTCATTTGCCAGCTTGTGCACCCATTGGCTCTGTTGCTTGCTCAAAGACCCTCTCAAGCTACTCAAGGGCAAGGTTGTTGTTTGTCCAGCCCTTGGGCAAGATGGCAAAATGCCAGTTGGGCCCTGGGCCCACCATGTGGTGGTGGTCCCCATGGTGATGCCACTGCCCATGCCAGATGATGAGAGGGTCCAAGAAGAGGCCACTCAAGCTGACACACTCAATGATTGTTGTTGACTCTCAATTGCCAGGCTGGATGTGGAAGGTGTTCTTCTTTTCTACTGGCACAACAACCTTTTGCCTCCTAGAGAAGCCCATGATCATACCTGTCTTGTCCATGTTGTACAGCTGGTCCCATGCAATGTTATACTCCTTGATGGTGCAGGTGAAGATGTTGTAGAAGGTGGCAAGGTTGTCAAGCTTTGCTGCCTCTTTGCAGATGGCTTGGTGGTGTGACAGTAGGACTGTGTGGTGCAGCATGACAGCAGAAGAGCAGTGAAGATCACTTTGGCAATGATGGAGTCAGAGAGAGGAAATAACAATACAGGAGGAGATGGTCATTGACAAGAGAGATGGTGTGCCATGGTGGTAGAAAAGGGAGGACAGCTTCCCAGGGAGACGCGTCAATGGTTAGTTGTACCCTGCTGGGGGCTTCTCCCTTTCTCGACCATTTCAGTCCCGTCTTCGCGCGCACACCCTCAGCGACGCCACAGCTCTCTCACCACCATTACCGGCACCCTCGCCAACCACCATTGTCGTCAGCTCTACCATCGCCCCCACCACTGTCGCCTCCACCAGTCCACCCTCCGTCGATCCTGCCATCCACTCTTCCCATCCCGCGCAACAGTACACACCTCCGCTTGTCGCGTCTTTCCCAATCGACGCAGTCTCGATCCTGGCCTCAATCTCTGACTCCCTCGCTCCGTCCGGTCCAGCCTAGCGCTGCTCCTGCCAGCAGCCGGCGCCGGCTGCACACCCATCGTGGCCCCCTTTGTCTCATCGCTCTCCTCGTCCCTTCATCCCCTCATCTCCTCGGGTCCTACTCTCACCTGGTTCTTGTCCCTTTGCGCCGATCCTATCTCCAGTCATGTCGTCTGCCTCGTCAGACGGCTCGGCCCCGTCAACTCGGTCGCAATCTCCGCCCAGCCGCTCTCGCAATCTGATGGCCTTCTGCCAGTCGCACGGAATCGCTATCGAGAGTTCGCATAGCATGCTGCGCGGTGGTTGCGAAACGGCCTGTCGATGAGCTGTCCGCCCAAATGGTCCTTCCTTTGTCTTGAAGTTCTGCGAGGGCCTCAAGCCGAAGCTCAACCATCCCGACTTCCCCACGGGTATCAAGCGGCGAGTCTTCCGCGAGGACAGCAGCAAGCCTGGCAGCTATACTACAGCCCAACAATCGACCTCGTCGCATTCAGGGAGCTATGCACCAGGACCGCACGTCAGTTCCAGGTAGGCTCCGACGGAGACTTTGACTTTTACGGTGTCATGGACGCACTGCTGCGCTCTGCTTTCAAGCGTAAGTCTATGTCTGGGCCACTCATGCTCGGCATACCGGACCTCAACGGCCTGCTTTTGTCTATCACCAAACGGCCTTGCCGCTGACCTTTCTCTCGCCTTCTCTATTCGCTTGCCTGGGCCGCCTGGCTGCCGATTCACCTCTCAGCGCCTTCGCCGGTCTCGCCAATCCTCAACACGCCCGAGGTGCAGTAAGTAGAGTAGTGATAGCATTTGCATGGCTGCCCGAGTTGAGCTCTTTCTTGCTCGTCCCGGCCCCCTGATCTCGGCCGCCCTCTTACCCTCCGCCACCCCCCCCCCTTCTTGCCGCCCTTGCCACCTCTTTCCCCCTGTTACCCCACCCTCCCTTCTTTCTCCCTTTCTCAGAGATGGCTACGACAGGTTCGCCCGAGTCTTTTCCAGCGAATACATTGGCAACGCCCACTTGCGCCTGAATGGCCGCATACTACACGACTACAGGCGCAGGTATGAAAGGGGATCCGTCTATGGCCGCACCGTGCCCATCATCCAGTCGTCTGGTACGGGCAAGACTCGCATGGTGCGTGTTCGACTGAAAATGGCAGGGATCATACGCTGATTCTTGTTAGCTGTTGATGCTGACCCCCTCATCCCGGCGTCTTGCCATGTCTGCATGTTCTGGCATGCAAATGCTGCTCAGGTATACGAGTTGAGCGCAGTATGGCCGACCTTGATCTTGCACCTACGCCGCCGTCCGGATGACCCGGACGCTGGATTCCCGACCGCGGACGAGCCCGTCGTCACTTTCTTCCGAGACCACGCCGCGAGCTTTGGCGGCCCGAACCTCGCTATGGTCGCATTCCTCACTGCTTGGTTCACCGTCGCCGCGGAGAACGTCAGGTCCCGAGCCGGATCGATCAGCTCGATGGCCGAGATATTCAGGCCGTGGTGGTATCCTCTTGCAGCCGTCGACATCCAGCACTCCTCGCGCTCAGCACTCTTCGAGGAAGTCTCTGAAAGGGCATTGGCTTTCGGCAAGACTTGCCCAACCATGATGAAGCAGGCCCAACAGCTGCGCAACGAGGCCGACGAGGCTGCCAAGCTGATCCTGTCGATGCTCGTACCCGCAATGGAGGAGCTCACAGACGCGCTTGTCGCCCTCGGGCCCGTGCAGCGGAGCCTCAAGGCTTTGTCCAGCGGACATCGCGGCATTGCATACGTTGCGATCGACGAGTTCGGACTTCTCGACGAATTTCCCCTTGCCGGCATGGTTCCGGCCCTGCGCCGGTGCTTTGCGGAGATATCCAATCGCCAGAGCAAGGGCAAGAGCCATCGACTAGAATTTTGGTTCCTCCTCCTGGATACCAATAGCGCTATTGATCGAGCGCGGCCCCCGCAGGAACTAGAGAGATCGCAACGAGCCGCGACCGAGACGCGTCTACCGGCGTGGACGGATGTTCCCCTCGATGTTCTTGTTCTTGAGGCCCGTCCCCTCCGCTGCCCCAACGATGCCCTTTCGCTCGGATACCTCAAGTTGTTCGGTCGCCCTCTGTGGAACGCGTCAAAGGACAGATCCGTGGTTGACGCGGCCATCACCAAGCTTGCGATGAAGCCGTTGGGTTCCGCCAATGCCAATCTGGACAGCGCGGATGTGGTAGTCAGCCTGCTTTCGCAAAGATGCTGCCTAGAGCTGCTCCCACTTCGCTCTAACACGTCCGCAGCAAAGATGGCCGTCACCGCCGTACAAAGCCACATGCGCTTCCTCGTCGACATTAACAGCAACGGCATCTGTAACACGGCGGTGCCGAGCGAGCCGCTGCTTGCTATCGCGGCTTGGAAGGTGATGACGCAGGGGCCAGGCTTCTACAGCAAGGTTCTCAACACTTTTTACCGCGACCTTCTACCCCTCGGGAATGAGCTCGGCCTTCGCGGATCGATCGGCGAGTTCCTTGCTCGTCTCCTGCTCACCATGGGCCGAGACGCTGCGTACGGGGCAGCCAAGGCAAGCTCCGATGCCGCATTTGAGAGCCTGACGGCCATCTCCCTGACAAGTTTCCTCAACGGCATGGTGGGCCCGGAAATGTTCGCGCCGATCTCGTCGCATGCGGTCATCAAGGACCTGCCGACGGCGTGGATGTCTTTCACCCACATTGTTGCTCTCGACGACCCGCTGACCGCCACGCGGCCGCCGTTCCTGTGGAACTTGTGGAAGCGAGGGGCGGCTCTTCAATGCTGTCACAGCCAGCTCGGGGTGGATGGCCTGATCCCGGTCTTTGTTGGCGACAACACCGATCTCACCTTTGCCGACCACCGCAGAGGCAGCAGGGACGGTGAAGAGGAGATGAGCAGCGAACAGGCCGGCGGTGATGATGGCATGGAAGCGTACATGGAGGAACGCATGAGCTTCATTGCGTGGCAGGTCAAGTACCGGGAACGTCCCACATATAAGTTGGAGCACCTCCACGGGCCATCGATCCATCCGGACAACGTTGACAAGCACTGGCAAGCATCGTCTCTCCTTACGCTGGTCTTCGAGATTGGCACCGAGTCACGCTTCTCGAACAACGAGCTCTTTTCGCTGAGCAAAGAGCCCTGCTCTGCACCATTCTGCCATGTCCCCGGCCCAACGCCGGTCCTGAGGCTCCGTGGCGCGACGGCGCAGACGTTCGGCTGCATCTCGACCCTCGGCGTGCCAGGACTTTGCCAAGCTGACGACGGCGCGGCAAGCCCCTGCGACAGAGACGCGCCCGCTCATGCCGATCAAGCAAACCTGGCCAAGGCCCGAAGATACCAGCCACAAGCCCCTTTTGCCATCGTCGATCAGGCGGCTATCGATGCCGCCGCACCAGCTCCCATGGACGAAGACTAGCCGACACCCGCGAGCGTCCGAGGACCTGCAGGCAGCAACAACAAAGAATCGGCATCCCCAACCCCTCATCGACTCCAACGCCTCTATACCCCATTCATATTGTCGATGCCATGACGACAACCGCTCGATAAAAGTCCCCACCCAAAGACTGAGCCGAGATACCCATCAATCAGCAAACCATGCCCCGCTCCCTCCCCCTCTCTCCCTCCACGACCCGCCCTCAACCCCACCCTCTCTAAAACCGCTCCGCCCTCCATACCGTCAAATTCCATCGGCTTTCAGCGTAAGAGCAACGACGTCCATCCTCGTCTTCTCCCCCCCCCCCAAACCCCTTGCAGAGAAACGACGTCGTCGGTCCAATCCAATCCAATAGTCGACCCTGCAAACCCGTTTGCACATCTCACCCAAGCGCAAATGTACCTCCCCCTCGCTACGTTGCGACATCTCACAACATGACCCGTCCACACTTGCCACCCGTAACAATTGTGAATGAATCCATCGTCCACGTCCAGTTGTGAATGAACCCATCGTCCACGTCTAATCGTGAACGAATCCATCGTCCTCGTACAGACACGATACCAAACCGAACCGAACCGAACCAAAACTGAGCTGTCGTCTGCACAGAGACGGCCTGACTCGCCCGTCAGAGTCGCCGGCGAGGAGCGTAGCCGCAGCTCGCGTGACTTTAGCCGCTCCGAGGACCCCCTCTCCGCTTGCACTTCTTTCAGCCAGTCAGTCGAGAAGATTTTGAGGTACACCAACAACGCTTCGATTCAGCGGTAGTCGAGGTTAATAGATAGCGGCGCAGGGAAGGCTAGGATACAGGGCCGCATCGACAAGGTAGAAATACAGCTGGCGCCAAAGCACCTAGAGCGGCTCAATGCTTGATGCGAGAAGGCTCAGTGCGGGCTTGGGACAGAGAGACTAGGATGGAGAGCGAGGCAGGCGAAGGAAGGCGGACAAGTAAACGGCGAGAGAACCCTGGAACCGAGCCGTTGGCGGCGGTGCACTGCGGCGGCCGTCTGGAAGGAACAAACGGGTTGAGATGATCGTGACCGAGTTGAGCCGATCGGTCCTTAACAGAGCCGGCCCACAGTGATTGCCAGGAGTGGACAGGTCGGTTTATCTGAACTCACCGAGATCGACCTCGATCCCATCCGCTTATGCGGCAGCGTCGATGTTGCGCGCGCACAATAATCAATCGCCTAGGCCTTCGTGTCGTCAGGCGTCTGTCGATGGGAGGATGGGGTCGAAAAAATAGGAAATAAAAAGGACACACGAGGACCACGAGATCCAAAGTAAGCCCGGGGCACTGTAAAGACACAAGCCATTGGCTCACCTCGCCCTGCCGCCTTCATCGTCCTCGTTGTCTCTGGGCATCGCCGATCCAGTCGCGCACGCAAGTTGAGGCCGGCGACGCTGCCACCGCCTGCCCGACGAGTCTCTGCGTCCGTCACCGTCGTCGTCGTCGTCGTGACTGTGCGTGACCTCAGGTGCCGTCGCTTCCGCCTGCCTTACAACTTCAGCGGCATTCCGACTGCGGCTCGCCGCTTCCATAAGCGACGCGGCCAGCAAAGCTGCCGAGTCGTCGCCGTCACGCTTCGAGACACTCACCTCGGACCCGTCCTGTGCCGTGGCGGCGTCGGCGGCGTCGCCATTGCTGGCGCCGCGCCAGCCCCACTCGCGCCAGCACCAGCCGTTGCGGCACATGCAGCGACAAGGGCCCCAAGAACTGCAGCGGCAGAGCGAGTTGCCAGACCAGCTCTGGCGCTTCTCGAGGGACGAGTCACCGTCGTTTGCGGCCGAGGTACCCACATCGCGTCGCTCCGGCTCAGCCTCCATCTCCTCGTCGGCGAGGCTGCGGTGGTGGTGGTGGCGATGGCCGTGGCGGTCTCCGTAGTAGCCAGCATAGCCGCTTTGGTCCCAGTCGCCTCCGCGGTAGCTGACGTCGGTCTCGGCGCGCTTGCCGTGCCCGCGACCGCCGCCGTCGTCGTCGCGGTCGCGGTCGCGGTAAGAGCGGCCGCGGTCATCGCGATCGCATTCGTTCCAGCGGTTGCAGCGGCAGAAACGGTCCCACGAGTTGCACCAGTGGCGGTTCCACCTGTGGCGGCGGCGGTCCCAGCACCAATTGAAGTAGACGAGCTGGTCCGAGGCCGGCTCTTCGGTCACGGCTGCGACCGGCTCGTTGGCCGCGTCATCTCGCTGGATGAGAGGAGCAGCAGCGCCGGTGACGTCGACGGGGGCCGAGTTGGGCGCGGCGACGACAACGCCCAGGAGCGACAGGGCAGAGACGGCGGCGAGGACGGCGAGGCGAAGAACGCGCATGGTGACGGCCGTCGGTGGTCGGCAGTGGGCGGGGAGAAGCGTGTACGTGTGCGTGCGTGTGCGTGCTGGTGTCGCTCGGGGGGAAGATTAAAGTGAGAGGGGGAGAGAGGGACGGAGTGACGAGGAGGATCGCGAAAAAAGGTCAAAGTCGAAGTCGAAGTTGAGGTCGAGGTGAAAGGGTGGGTCGGTGGTGGTGAGGGCGAGCTCTGACGAGAAAGATGATGTGGATGGAAGGGGGAGGAGGGAGATGAAGGGCGCGAGCTCCCTCTATATATATATACCCGTTGACCTCTCCGTAGTCCTCGTCCTCGTCCTCGAGGGGACGCACCCTCGAGCCGTCAGCCCGTCCTTCGCTCTATCTAGCTGCAGCGCGCGGCGACTTGTCCCGCCGCCCTAGCCTGCTTCGGTCCGAGAGGAAAGGCAGCAGCAGTCAGTTGGCCACAAGAAGGTCCTTCTCTCTTCCTATGGCGGCGGCGACCGTGACGACGCCAATAAAATGTGGCGTGTTGGGCCGTTGGGCCGTTGCTTTCTCCCGCCGAAACGAACGATGGATCGCGGCGACTTGTGGTGGAGTCGTGGAGATGGACGAGATTGCCTCTTGGCCTCGATCGCTGGAACGGTCGAGCGGCCCGCTTGGGCCTGCCTGGCAGCCTGCCTGCGCGCCAGCTGACTGAGAGGCTCATGGTCGATGAGCACTTGCCTCCAGCCTGGATAGGAGCGACGAGGCAGTCGAGCGTTGCGGCGTCTATGGAGGAGGTAGGCAGGCGTTGGGAGGAGGAGCGACCGCAACGCGTGCGCACTGCTGACTAGTAGCGATTGCCTGGGGTGCGCTGAGTCGGGCGGGCGAGGCGGGCGAGGCGGGCGAGGCGGGCGAGGCGGGCGAGGCGGGCGAGGCGGACGGTGGGTGGCGCATGAACGCCCCTTGAACGCCAGCGGGTTTTCCAAGGAAAGAGGCAACACGTCTCCCGGGTCGTCGGCTGGCTAGCGATGCATCCTATGTCGACCGAGAGAAGAGCGCAAGAGGCCGAGGTGGGGGGGGCGGGGGGGGGCGCGAGCGAGCTTGCCCACGGCGCGGCTAAAAGCTCTCGGTGGCGGCAGGTTCCGTTGGGCGGCACGCTCGGCAAAGCAGTTTCATGGCGAGTTTTGTGAATGCATGGCAAAGTTGTGCTCAGTCCCATGTCTTGGCCAGCTTCACTGTCAACATCAGGGACTGGTTGGATTGGGCTTTCAACTCAAACAACAGCTGAGCAATGGCCAAACCAAGCGAAGCTGGGCATGTTGAAGGATGTTACAGCCAGCCAGCAGCTTACTCATAGGCTAGCAAGTTGCTTGTCAGGACACAGGGACTTACTCACTACATGACCAAGTTGCTGGGGAACAACTGGTGTGGGGAGGCTGCAAAGACCACTACATGTGGTGGACAAATGGTGCAACAGAGCTGGATGCAGGGCAAGCATTGGGGAAAGCCATTGGGGCTAGGTACACCCAGTTGGTGTGCCAGGTGTTTCAGGATGTGTGGAGGAAGGGTTATTGTTACAGGGTGCAACCTCTAGGCAGCAGGATATGAAGGCAAGGTGGCTGCTTGTATATATAGCTAGGCAGCCATATGGATGGGGAGTGGATCTGGTGTAACAGCAGTGCTATTAGGTGCAGCAACTTGCCTGGCTGGAAAGAAGCCTACAGGCCTACTTGCACCCTGCTGAGGAAGTTGCTCTTGCTTGAGGGCTGTTGCCACTTTGATCCCATGTCAGAGGGCAGAGCAACACTTGGTGGCAGTTGGGTTAAGTTGGTAATGCTTGTGGGCACCATTGGCAAGCATGTCATGTATGTGGGTAAGATGGTGGGGTTTGTGTCAATGTTGCAATGTATGTTGATGGTTATGGCAATGCTAGCAATGCGTTGTCAGGCTCTCCACTAGCAATGTGGCAAGCTTGTAACAACTGTGTATGACTAGACTGGATGCCAGATCCAGTCCCCATCTGTAGAGCAGCTTAGCTATATATACAACCAGCCACCTTGCCTTCATATCCTGTTGCCCGGAGATTGCACCCAGTAACAATAGCCCTTGCCCACTTGTCCCAAAACACCTGATGTGCTGGCTTGATGTACCCTGCCCCCAATGGTCCTTCCCAATACCTGCCTGATGTCCAGCTCTGGCCACATTGTCTGCCTCACATGCATGATTGTCCTTGCCACTGTCATGAACTGTCTGTTCCCCCAACAACTTGGACCTGTGAAGAGGAAGTCTCTGGTCAGGGAACAGAGACTTGCTTGCCAGAGAGCAAGTTGCTGACCACACTGCCTGGCCATGACAATGTCCTGGGATGTTGATATGGTGGAGAATCTCTGGCAGGAGTATGATGTTGGGCTTTTGGGACAGCTGCCAGTCAGATCTGCCTATGGTGAGAGGACAATCAAGTTCTCAAGTGATGCAGAGAGGAAGTTCTTCTCCCAGAGTATGATCATCATTGAGGAGATCAAATGCTGTGGCTGCACACAGCTTGCCTCCTTGCACAGTAGCCACTCAATTGGATGCCTTCTGTACCTCAGAACTTGGGAGCACAAAGTTGCTTTTGCAGCTGGAGAAATATCAAGAGCAACAAGCTGCTGGTGGATCTGTCAACCATGCTTGACACTCCTCCTTTGTAATGCTTGCTGTATACTGTTTTCATTGCAGTACATCCAAGAACCAATGGCTATGTACATGTGCTGGAGGACTTTAAACACCTGCTCCCTTTGATGTTCCCACATACTCCACCACTCTTCCTGGATTGCTTGAGGAACATTTCAAAACAATCAGGATTATTCTTCCTCACCTCACCAATGTATCTGGTTGCAATAGCTCCAGCAAAGCAGAGAAGCATCAAAAAGTGATGAGGACACCACAAGTAAAGCATGGATCTGTTGGCATGTTCCAGTGAGTGATGGTTCAAGACAGGAAGAGAAAGAAGTCACCTGCTTTCCATACCTCTACACCAATCTCCCAGAGTTGGAGGGCTGCCTGACCCTCTGGGAAGTTGCCAAAGCAATAAATAAATAAATACCAGAGACTGCCAGAAAAGTCACCTTTTTGCAATGAGGAAGGCTGATGGTGTTGTTGCTGGGGAGGTTAACAGCAAGGCAGGGAAAGGAAGACCAAGAAAATGCACCAGGAATCTTCCAGACTGCCTTGTTGCTCTCTTCCCTGTACTGCCATGAAGGTATGTGAAGGATGACCAGAAGTCTGGTTGCAATATTGGCAGATGCTATTGACATGTTTATTGGTAAGAAAGGCTGTGCATGCATTGATGTTGTTGTTATACTGGAATTGAAGGTGGCCTCCTTCTCTCTGACTCAGCAGGCTTGGCTCCTTGACAGGTCCAGAAACCATGATGTGGAAGGTCTGAAACTTGCTGCAATAAGACTTTACCTTTTTAGACCCCCCAGACTCTGCCAATATGATTGCAGCTTGCTCAAGGCCACAATCCTTTCATTGAAGTCTGATGTACCAGGGCTTCCAATATGGACAGCAAAGAGGAGTCCTGTGGAGTCAATGAGGAGGGTGTTGTGCTGGTCTGACTGGGACCTGACAATGGTCCAATCTATGCTCTGCTCCTGTTCCAACATGGCCTCCCTCTCTGCAACAGTGACAGCAGTCCCTTCAAGAAGACTGTGCTCCCCCAAGGAAGTTTGAGCTGGTACTGGGGAGGCAGAGGTAACCCCCCCCCCAAATCCAACATTTTTCAGCCTGCAGCAATTGAGGCTGGACTGGTTTTCCAAAGCTGGCTGGACCCCATTGGGGGACTGGCTATGGACACCCCCTGCAGGGTGCAACTAACATCTCCCTGGGAACCTGTCCTCCCTGCAAGCTTGCAGATTTCCTATCCACCTCCTTTCTACCACCATCTCCTCACACTATGGCACACCATCTCTTGTATTGATGACCACACCAAAAAGGCAATACACTATGTTCAAGTACAACTACAGCAATGCACAACTAGTCTGGCTTGCCAAGTCCTCCACAGCTGCCATAGGCATCACAGAAGATCAGGTGGATGTTGTAGGCCTCAAGACTGCTTAGCCCAGGCAGGGAGGGATCCAGTGCAAGTGAGT
>UWYS01000023.1:0-259599 GCA_900291925.1 Thecaphora thlaspeos | reverse complement strand
TTAGTGGGGAAAAAGGAGGGAGAGGAAGTAGGTACAGGAACGAGGATGAGCGAGACGTACTTCAAGGTTGTAGTACTTGGGATTCGTGAAAGTGGCAGTGTTGAAGTCCTCGACGAAGCGAGAGGACTCCTTCTTCTCGTTGGCTTTGGAGAGGGTTTCGGGGTTGATGTGTCGCTCCTCTACCAGCCAGGCGCGGAACTCGGCTTCGAGTTTCGATGTCAGACTGTCACGGTGAAGCGGGAGGGGACAGGAAAGATGACGACAAGACAAGGTCAGCAGGAGCGTGGTCACCAACAGACCGGACGGAGAGAAGGGACGAGAGGGAAAAGCGTACTCACTCGGTCTCGGAGATAATACCGTACTTGCCCCACTGCTCCGTCACGGCACCGTGATTCTTGACTCGTTCCTTCTCCTCTCGCCTTTGCCGCCTTTTCTCTTTTCTTCTGCGGCGCTCTTCTTTGCTCTCCCTGTGGTCGTCCGAGTCTGACGGCGAGCGCGAACGGGAACGGGAGCGAGAACGGTGATGTGGGCTCCGATGGCGGCGCCTTGAGCTTTCCTTTTCCTTGTCTCCATCGCGGTCACGATCACGATCACGTTCCGAACGCTGACGATGGCTGCTGCTTCCGCTTTCGTGATGGTGGCGGTGACGAGACTTGGATGAGGGAGACGGCGAGCGCGAACGAGAGCGACGCGAATAGTCGCGGTGTCGGCGGCTGCTGGAATGGCGGTCCGACTCGGAGCGATGGTGGACGCTACGGTGTTTATCGTCCTTGTGTCGATCTCTCCTGTCGTCGCGATCCTTTTCGTCTCGGTGTCGCTCTTTCCTGCTTCCTCCGTCGTCGCCCCTGCTGTGGCGCTCGGATCGAGAAGCTCGCTCGGGACTGCGACTGCGGCTGCGGTCCCTACCCCTTGTTGCCGTGGAGGGATGGGGTGCCGAAGAGGACCCAGCCGTGGCCGTGCTGGATTCTGCCATATCAATCTTGGGGGGATGCAGTCCCTATTGTGGTGGTGGCGGTGATGGCGACGGGTGGCAGCGTTTGATGGTGGTGGAAGACATCTCCTTTTTTTTTTCTTTCTTTTTTTTCTTTTTTTTCCCTAACCGGGATATCAGCACCGCTGAGCGTTGCCGCCTAATTCGGCGCTCGGAATTCACGTGACCGGTAGCGCGGATGGACGCGAGACGTGACTCCTCCGGCAGTGCCTTATCGGAAGCGGACCCGGCCCTACAGTAGCGGCGATGGCACGGCGCTTCGGTCTCAGCATCGGCTGAGCACCACAATGACGACGGGACGGCCCCACGATAGCAACACGGAAGCGAGGACACACCAACGGCAAGACAGCGCAGGGGGTGACAAGGGAGCCTGATGTGAAAGGTCGGCGCTGCGTTACACACATACACTACACCAGCCAACGGCCGGCGAAACGACGGGGACGGAACGGCGCCGAAGCGTGAGAGAAAACGGGTCTTAGGATGTCTCGGCAAGGGCGGAGTAGGGGCTCGTCGCTTCTTGAGCGATAGAGAGAGAAGGACGAGGCGGCAGAAGAGGCCAGGGAGGGGACATAAGGGAGCAGAACGCACGCCCAACGGCGGCGTCGAGCGGACGGCGCGCGCACAGTTAGGCTCAAGCAGCGACAGGTGAGAGGACGAGGGAACGGAGGACGGAGCGGCTGCCGACGGTGCGAGTGAGCAGCCAAGGAAGGAAGGCAGGGAGCTGGCGAGGGATGGAGCGAGGGAGGGGTGTGACGTCCTCCGGCTCTCGTGCAAGAAAAAAGGAGGGTGTGTTGACCTGTAAACAACAGAGGCGGGGCGGGGCGATGCAGGCGCGTGTGTTGGTTTCTGTGCTGGGCTTCGTTCCCGCGAGGCCCTGCATGGCAACCGTCACATACACAGCAAGCGGCCGACCGTGCTCGAACCGCCTGCCCTGCCTTCGATTTCGATCTGGAGCAGCTAGCGGGCCTCAAGCCCGTGCAGCGAGCCGCGCGTCTCCTTCCCCCTTTTCGCTCTTCCTACTCTCCGACCTTCCTCATCACCATCACCACCATTAAGCTCCTTTCCGCCATCAAAGCCCTACCCTCAGCGACATCATCCTCAACCGACTATCATCACCACACCCACATCCGCATCTCCACTTACCCTGGCCGCACTGCTTCCCGCACCCCTGACATCTCACAACTAGAGCCGAAACCTGCTTCCCCCTTACCTCAGTCTGATTACGCCCGTCCTAGCCTCGGCCCTTCCGATCCAAGTGAAATCAAAACCAAAAACCTTCTAGGGGCATATCCGAGACCGCCGCTCGCTTCGACGAGCACGACGCAGCCTCGTCGATAAGCAAACCAAACACACGCCTACATCGCCGCACGTCACCGCCATGAGTGCCTCGCTCTCACCACCGCCCACTTCGCCGTCGGCTGTCCCGCGTCAGCTCGCGACGCCTCAGGCTACTACGGCAGCCATCTTGGGCGCAAGCTCAAACGGGTGGTCCCCGCTCCGGCTGCACAAGAGACTGGAGGATAACCCTGCCGCCTCGTCGTCGCAGTCGCGTTCCAACCTCGATGAGGACGAGGCACAGCACCCGTCGTCGCAGAGCCCAAAGAGGCAGACGCAGAACTTTGCCTCGCTCCGTAGCCACGGTCTCGTCAGCAACAGCATCTTCCTACAGCACACCGCCAACGGCTCGCCATCCGCGTCGCAGGATCACGGCTTGCTAGCGGCTGTACACGTACCGTCGCCCTCCGGGGGTACACGGACATCGGTCGGCCTCGGCATCGGCGTCTCCCCATCCGCCAGCAAGATCCCTGTTTCCAGGCGAGTAGGACCGTCGCCGCGAAAGTTGAGCAGGGAGCAGGTGCCAACTCCAGGGAGCGATGCAGAGAACCAGACACCGCCGTCCGATGTGTTCGGGCCGCTGGCCACGGCCCCATCGCGCGAAAGGATGAACTCGCCCAGGAAGAGCAAGGGCTTCGAGGTTCTGCAGCGCTCTAGCTACGTCAGCAACTCGCCCTTCAAGCAGATCGAAAATCGTGGCGAGGACTGCCCCGGCTTCGTAGGCAGCCCCCTGCGAGGTAGCGGCAGCGCCAAGGAAGCCTATGCGGATCGCCGCAGTGACAACGGCTCCGGAAGCGAGATCATGGAGCAGGGCCACGAGACACCCTCGACGCCGTCCTCGAGGGGCCTCCTCGTCTCTAACAGGCTTCACGGGCCCAGGACGATGGAGGGCTCCCCCGTAAGGTTGTCGCCAGCCCACGGAAATGCTCCTGCCCGTCAGCGCCAGCGACGCAAGACGGTCACGTTTGACGAGATTCTCGACGTCCAGGAGTTTGACAAGGAGAGCAGCTTCGACGTCGAGAGCATGCGCAGCGACGCCAGCTTCGACGTCGAGGGAGGCGGCCTGGTCGATGACGGCAGTGACCCAATGTGGCTAGCGGACTCCCACGCCGACGAGGACAGCCTGTCGGAGATGGAGGACGAGCTCCGCAACCGCCAGGGCGGAAAGTTGCAGATCGTCAATGGCAGCCCCGATCCCTCGACGCCAGATCTGCTGAACAGCTCCTACGCTAATGATGGCGACCGCGACCATGAACACGACAACGACATCGCGCCCGAGCTCTCCTGCGATAGCCGAGAAACGTCGTCGGTCGACGAGGAGCCTGCCAGCCCGCCCCCTCAGCAGCACTTGCTGCCCTCGCCGCACCGTACTGGGCACACCAGCGGCGACGCTTCGTTCGACAAGACGTTCGCCACGGCGGGGACCAACGTCAGCGTCGACGGGAGCATCGACGAGCGCGACTTCAACAGCAGCTTCAGCGGCCTCTGCGCGGCGGACCGCGTCGACAGCTTGGTCGACGAGCTGCTCAACGAGGAGATTCTCAACAGCCCGACGCAGCGGACCGGCTCGCTTCTCGGTCACGACGCGGACGGAGCTGCCCAGCTACCGCTCGAAGCTTCGCCGGTGGAGAAGATCGTCGCGCTGCCGGCCGTCAGGAGCATGCAGGCGACTATCCACGAGGCCTCTCCTATGAGCACTGCAGCAGAAGCGCCACCTTCGCAGCCGCAGGAGACCTCCCTGGCTGCACCTGGTGGCGACAATCGTCTGGGGCTGCCGCAGCTCCCCCTGTGGAGTCCGATCACACTAAACGAAGGAAGCCTTGGCGGGCTGTCGCCGATGCAGCCGCCTTCGACTCCGGTAATGGATGCCGAGCCGCCAATGCCCTCTCCCTCCAGGCGGAACGGCTCGGTCCGCGGCCGTCCGCACATCTCACGCGACGCCATCCTGCAGAGGGTGGCGCGCGAGAAGGCACAGCAGTCGCAGAGCCAGACCGAGCGCGACCCTCACCCTGCGGATGCAGCGCCGCCGTCTCTGCAGCAGCCCAGTGCGGCCCCCCTTGCCGCTTCTGCTGGACGGGCGCCCCGTGGAAGCGAGCCAGGCGTTCGACCTCAGAGAAGCTTCGAGGCTAGCCTCGACGAATTCCCCGCCCGAGCAGCTCCTCTGCACCCTCGTCTGAGCGTCCCGTCGGCGCGAAAGGCGCCCGCCGCCGCCGAGCCGCCCATGCCTATCGTCGCCACCGAGGCACGCCCGCAGCCTCCGCCTAGCTCCGTCAAGTCGCTGCACAACGTCGAAAGCCCGCTGGAAAAGCTGGGCGCGGCGTACGTGACGGCGGCCGACGTCGCAAGCGGCATGGGCGCGGTAGCCGCAGAACATGGCGTCGCCCAGACGAACCGACTGCTGTCACCGCCGACCCACGGCGACAACGAGCTGAGTGGGCCTTCAAGCGGACGCCTCTCGCCTTCGACGCTGGGTGCACCGCCTCCGCCGATCACGCCCGCACAGCAGGCCGAGCAGATCATCCTTCGCCGCCGCAGCAAGAACGGCAAAGGTCGGAGGAAGCGTAGCATGAGCACCGGTGATGCCGGGCCCGTCTTTACGGCGGCCGTCCGCTCGCCGCTGATGTCTCCCGACCAGCTTCAAGAAGAGGAGCTGTCCGAGGAAAGCACGGTCGATTCCGAGCCGACCGAGCTGCCGACCCGCCAGAGCATCAGCGCCGACCTGGCAAAGAGCAAGGTGATGCTGGACGTCAGCCTGCAGCGGGCGATTGACGCGGGCTTCAGCGCCAACCTCGAAGACGAGATTAGCAGGATCTACAAGCAAGGAGAGGTGAGTCTCCGAAGAGGTGCCCGGACTGTGGCCAGCCGGCTGACGTCGCTATACCTTTTTCTCTCTTTTCCCCGCCCACGCCGTACGGTCCCCTCCACAGCACACGTACAAGATCAACGATCGCGGCGTCTTCAAGGGCGTCGACGACAAGGTCTCACACACCACGACCGCCGGCGACGTCGACAGCGGCAAGGCATGGCGGAAGCTGCGCCGCCCGAGCGACCTTAACGAATACGCGCGCGAGATGCGCGAGCACCGCCAGAACGAGAACCCCAAGCGCGCCTCTGGCAAGGTGTTTGTGATGGTCGACTCATTCACGCCGGCCAACCTGCCCGTGCCCTCCAGGCCAACCTACTTCCACTGCATCCTCGACAACGGCCTGCACATGGTCCAGACGGCGACAGTCCCGCTACGTCCGTCGGCGACGCCTAGCAAGATCGCGCAGGAGTTCGAGCTGATCCAGCACAAGAACCTCGAGTTCAGCCTGACGCTGGTGGTCAAGCGCGATGCCCACCTCCAGGAGCCGCAGCGCCCTTCGTCGCCCGGTGGGATCGGGAGCCGGAGGGAGCAGGGCAGCCCGACGCTCAAGGCGTTCAGCCGCTTCTTTACAAGCCCCAAAAAGCAGGCGGCCAAGCGCCTGCAGCAGGAGCGCGAAGAGGCAGCCGAGCTGGCGGCGCAGGCGTCACGTGCGGAGCCGATGCTCTCCTACATCAACCGCGAGGGCGCCTTCGGCCGCGCCAGCGTCGTCTTTGACAAGGTCGCCGCCAGCTGCCACGGCAAATGCCTTGTGCTCGAGCTCCCGGTCTACGGCGTCTCGAACCCGGTCCAGAGCATGTCCGGCCCGTCGAGCCTCGCTGGTCGAGGCGACACGTTGCCGTCGCCCTTTGCGGCCGACTTTTCGCGCAACCTCGGCAAGGTGCGCGGCACGCTGCGGCTCAAGCTGTTCTACCTGCCGGCGATGCCCAGCATCCCACGCGACAAGCTGCCGGAGAACATCGGCGAGTGCATCCGAGGGATGCAGAACGCCGTTTGGCACCGCTCAGCGCCGTGGCAGGAGGGCACGCTGACCCAGATGGGCGGCGACTGCCTCAGCTGGCGACGCCGGCCCGTCAAGGCGCAGGGCCAGTTCCTCGTCTGCTACAACGAGGTCACCAAGAAGCCGACGGTCAAGATCGACCTGTCCAAGGCGGTATCTGTCGAGGCGGCCGCCGACGGAGGGAAGTCGACGTCGTCGCGGATCCTCGCGGAGGGTTCGACGACCGACGGCCGCGCCTCTCGGTTGACGCTTCGCAGCGTTAGCCTGGAGGAGGACCCTGACGCCAACTATGAGGTGGAGCGGTCGTTCCGCATCACGTTTGCCGACGGCGAGCGGATCCACTTTTTCGCCGATACCGATGACGAGAAGCTGCGCTGGGTCGATGTGCTGAGCAACGTGATCGAGAGCCCGATCCCACCCAACCCGCTGTGGGCTCAGATGGCGCTCGAGAGCATCAGCCAGTCTAACCAGCTGAGCTCCAACATCCCCCGGCTGGCGGGTTCGCAGGGACGTAAGTCGAACAACCTTTTGCGCGAGGGTCGGAAGGCACCACCCGCAGCCGTCGCCGAGGAACCTGTCGAGGCGACAACACCCAAGGTCGAGGCGGCAGTGCCTAGAGAAAGGGCGATCAAGTTGAAGGCGAGCAGGGAGATGCTTGCAGCGTCGCAGGCATCGGGTGGTGGTGGGGCGACGCGCTCGACACCGAGCAAGCTGCCCCTTCCGCAGCAGACGCAGAGCCTGGGACCGATGCGGGCCACGCCGAGCAAGCTACCGCTGCCGACCGACTTCCAGGCGGCGCAGCAGCAGAGCAGGGCCGGTGCTCCTCCCCCCCCTGTTCCTCAGAAGGGCCCCGCGATGTCGGTCCCCCGTCCAGTGGTCCGCAACCCCGCCGGCAACGTGGCCTTCGACCGCCTCCGCCGCGCTGCCGCCAGCCGATCCGAAAGCCACGGGCACAACTAGATCGCACTGGCCCACCTGGATTTCTCTTCCCCTGCCCTTTTCCCCTTCCACTCTTCTTCTTGCTTTCCAGAGTGCTTGCACTCCTCCCAGTACCTCTCAAGTCTCGCCCACTCATCTGCTCATCCGCTCGACCGAGCTCCCTCGTTCCTCTCCAACCTGTACAATTTAGACATTACCTTGGCCCTCGAACGTTTCTCTCGGCGCTTTCTTGTCCTCTCTCTCTCTCTCTCTCTCTCTCTCTCTCTTGCTCCTTTGTCGTGTAGTCTCTTTGCGCGTCCCTGGTCTCCGAGTGCCGTGCCTTGATGGCGGTGTGTTGTGTTTTTAGCCTCGCGTGGGACCGCCTCATCCGGCCCTTCCCATGGGAGAGGCGTTTTAGGGAATAGGAACCCGTTTTGAGCCGTATAGATGTATGATATGATATGATCTGGCCCCGCGATGCCTGCTTATGGGCTTCTTGCTTGGCGCCTGGGTGCTGGGAAGTGAGAGGTGCGAGGTGAGGTGAGCGGGGCGAAAACGCACGGCGGTGGTGAAGCCAGGGCCAAGCTAGTCCAGTGGATATGGAGGCTTGGCCGTGGGAAGGGTGACGCGCCTCTACACCACGCCCATCTCCGACCATCTCCCGTCACTGCTCTCTTCCATCCAGTCACACCGCATCAAGCGCACCAACATCGATCACCGCCACAATGGAACGAGACCCACTCCCCAATCACGCCGGCACGGTGGCGTCCGGCTCTGGAATGCCTTCGGACGTGACGCATCCGCACCTTTCCATCGCCGAGGTGGGCGTGGCCAACAAACAGGCCCAGATCAGGGGGATGCTCATCGGTATCGCTGGCGGCGTCTGCTCTGGTGAGTGGTAGGGCGGAGGCATAGACGTCGAAGATGTGGCAACGGTCGCGCTGACGCTTTACGACACCCCTACCAACTCCGGACTCACGGCGCGACAGCTTTCATCTCGCGACGAGCCCTGAACCTCAACAAGAACCAGAGTCTCCTGTCTGGTCTATGTAAGTCTGACGCCTCGTCGCTCTTTCCCTCAACGGCTCTTGAAGCATTCTGACACGTCGCTCAGCTTGCCCCTTCTGATCGACAGTGGCAGGAACGGGAGTGGCGTATATCGCGGCACGCCAGGAAATGACACACAACCTCGAGACGTTGGAGGCTGCCCACCGCCCTGCCACGGGCGCCGGCCGGGGATCGGAGGGCGAGATGAACGGGTTGGATCTGAGAAGCGCACACGAGAGAGAGTTTGATGCGGGTGTGGCGGGGCTGCAAGAGCTCAAGGATAGGGGTGCTACGTCGAGAGGCGATCATTAATTGATGTCGAACGTAGCCGGCTACACGATGTGGAAGGGCATGGAGGTGAGAGACGGACGAGCGTGTGACGGCGACGGGCGTGTGACGGCGACGAGCGTGTGACGGCGACGGGCGTGTGACGGCGACGAGCGTGTGACGGCGACGGGCGTGTGACGGCGACGGGTGTGTGACGACGACGGGCGTGTGACGGCGACGGGTGTGTGACGGCGACGAGCGTGTGACGGCGACGGGCGTGTGACGGCGACGAGCGTGTGACGGCGACGGGTGTGTGACGACGACGAGCGTGTGATGTAATGTGAATTGAATGCAGCTGCCAGCGTGGCCCGGTGGCGCGGCCGAGTCCCGTGGCGACACAGTCTTAAAATCAATAAAAGTTCAAAATATGATATGAACCGCCGGCGCTCAGGGGCGAGCTACAAACCCTCTCCTGGCGACCATCATCACCATCATCACCATCATCACCATCATATCACCCACCCTTCCCCTTCCACTCGGCATCCCTTTCTCAACAGCGAAAGGCAACGGCGTCTAGGCCCACCTCTCAGCACACACCACGCCCCGCCCCCTGGCCCCCGCCCGCCGCCGCTCGACATGCCGGCCACCGTGGTCCAGCTGGACCTCTCGCAGACCTCAAAGTCGCTCGCCGTTACCGGCGGCTTCATCGTCATCTACGGCCTTGTCAGCTACGTCGTAAAGGAGCGCCTCTACCTCTCCGAACCCCTCCTCGCCGTCACCATTGGCATCATCGTTGGGCCTTATGTCCTCAACTGGGTCGACCCGCTCTCCTGGGGCTCAGAGGCCGACACAAACGAGCTCACCTACCAGTTCACTCGTATCATCGTCGGCATCCAGGTCCTCTTTACCGGCATCTCCCTCCCCGGCGCCTACCTCTGGAAGGAGAAGCGTAGTCTCTCCGTCCTCCTCTTCGCCGTTATGACCGCCGCGTGGCTCGTCACCGCGCTCCTCATCTGGGGCCTCATCCCCGACCTCACCTACCTCGAGAGCCTCGCCATCGCCGCCGCCGTCACGCCCACCGACCCCGTCCTGGCAAACTCCATCACAAACGGCCGCTTCGCCGAGAAGCACGTCCCCAAGAACGTCCGCGACATCATCGTCGCAGAGAGCGGCGCAAACGACGGCCTCGGCTTCCCCTTTCTCTACCTCGCCATCTACCTCCTCGCCCGCACCGGAGAGGATCTCAACTCCTCGGTTGGCCTCGAGATCGGACGCTGGGTTTACGCCGTCGTCATCTACCAGATCCTTCTCTCGTGCTGCTTCGGAGCGCTCCTGGGCTACCTGGCGAGGAAGTCGCTTCGATGGGCCGAGACCAACGGCCACATCGACAACAACAGCTTCTTTGCCTACGGCCTCGGCCTCGCCTTCTTCACCCTCGGCACCACCGGCCTCTTTGGCTCGGACGACATCCTCGCCTGCTTCGTCGCCGGTAACTCTTTTACTTGGACCGACTACTACCGCATCGAGACCGAGGACAACGACTTCCAGGAGATCATCGACTCGGTGCTCAACCTCGCTGTCTTCCTCTACATCGGCACCATCATCCCCTGGTCCGACTACAGCGACGCCGCGCTCGGCCTGACGGGCTGGAGGGTCGTCGTGCTCGGCATTACGATTCTCCTTCTCCGTCGCCCGCCGTGGGTCGTCGCCCTGACCAAGGTCATCCCGGCCCTCAACAACTACAAGGAGTCTGCGTTTGCCGGTTTCTTTGGGCCGATCGGCGTCGGCGCCGTCTTTTACGTCCAGGTGGCTCTGCGGGAGATCCCGGACGACGGGACTCGAGATCGCCTACGAAGGCTCTACACGCCGCTCGTCATGTTTATGGTATTCAGCAGCGTCTTCGTGCACGGCGTCACCATACCCGTGCACAAACTGTATGCCAACGTGCTGCGGAAGACGACGACCCTCACGAGGAACGGAACGATTTCCTTCCGAACGGGGAGCAGGTCGACAACTCTGAACAATAAGGACACAGATACCGTCGTCGTTCAGGAACGACCAGCCGCATCTTCGTCTGCGGACGTTTCGTTTGCACCCAACACTCCGCCCATGAGGACTGAAGTGGACCGTAGCGTCGGCGAAGTAGGCGGAGGAGGTGGAGGGGACGTGACATCAACGACGCTCTGGAACGGTGTAACGAAGAAGCTACAATTCTGGAAACAGGACAAGGGCAAAGCAAAAGCCAGGGACACAACGACGACGACGATGAAGGAACGAGGGAACGACGAGGCGCCACCGCAGGTTGACCAGACGTCTGATTCGGAAGAATCCGAAACGGCAACAAGGACACCGCCGGACAACGAGACAATTTGCCCCTCTGTCGTAGATGGTGAGGGGGAAGAGACGATGCTAAAGCAGAGGTTACCTCGTAAACCCCTCGTACTACCCACTTCGGCTGGCTAGAGTCGTAGCATCATCCGTTGAATGCATGGACGGAAAGAAGGGATGGATTTTGTACTTCTACCTAGTAGTCCAGTTTTGGTTCGTCCTACGTGTGTCAAATAGTCGTTTGGGAGGAAGGAGATGGACTACTACCGCTTTTGGACCTCTTCGATGTGCGTCAACAACGATTAGGTCCACCTGGCATTTTTGTGTGGCGCCGTACCGTAGAGTTTAGCATCGATTGGAAAGAGACTGAATGCGAGAGGTACAGCTGAGATCCTGCCTTGATCGCCCATGTTCACAGATATGGCATCGCGGTACACGTTGCATTCGTCCGTACGTTGAGAGATCGTACAAACTGCCGAAACCCCCCCTATTCCTCCTCCTCTCCCTCCGGATGATGCTCTTCATCCTCCTCGTCATCGAGCGCCCTATTGTTCATCTCCTCTGCGATACGCATCTCAACCTCCGCCTGCATCTCGTCACATTCATTCGTCAACTTTCTCCTCTCTTCGTCGAGATCCTTGTATCTTCTCTGTGCGAGACCATCCTGCCTCTCGAGTTTGTTGACCTCTTCCTTTAACCTTTCCAGTCGATCTAGGATCGCTCCACGCTCCTCTTCGCTCATCCTCTGGAACGTCGTTCGTGAGATGCTCGCTTCCGCCAGAGCGTTGAAGCTTTCCTTGATCTTTGACGCGAGGGTCTTGGACCGTGCCTGGTAACCTCCAAGTAGCTTGGAGAGCGTCTTTTCACCCATGGCCGCGAGCGTCGCAGAGTCGGACATGTCTCGACGTCTTAGTTCTAGCAGGGCCGCCTGACCGCGGACAACGTCGCGTGCAGGGAGCGACGAGCGGTCCACCCACGAACCGACGTCGGCGCTCCAGACAGACTGCGCCTCGATGCTCTTGAGCGCATCGTCGAAGCGGGCGCTCACTTCTTCGTCATCCTCGAGCGCAGCCGCAGTGAGCCGCTTGAGCACATCCGCGTTGGCGCCCGGGAAGCCGAGCGTGGTGGCAAGCTCGTGGTGCATCATCTCGCGAGCCGCCTGAAGCGCCTCGTCCGAGAGGTGCGGAAGCTCGCCGCGCACAGAGCCGGCCTGCTGGCTGCCGGGAAGCGGGTACTCGATCGAGTCGTAGTGGACCAGCCTCGCCATCTCTTCGCCGATCAGCGCCTGGACGCCCCGCTCGCGCTTGCTCGAGAGCGAGACGACATCAAAGTGACGCAAGAGCGAGGGCAGGTCGACGTTTTTCGGCCGCGGTAGGCCGCGCTGGACGACCTGGCTGCGTCTCGCCAGGGCGCGCTGACGTTCCTGCTCGGCGAGCCTTGCGATTCTGGCGTCGCGATCAGCGGCATCCTCGGCCGACAAAGGCTGGTCCAGCTGATCCGCTGTGTCGCCCTGCGCGTCCTCATCGTCGACGACGATCTCGAAGTCGTTCTTGGGCGCGGGAAGGCTCTGCAGACCCGATTTAAGCGAGTGGCGCGCAGCCAGCCTCTGGCGCTTGTCGCCGTACGGCGTCATGCCCGCGCTGCTGGCGCCATAGTCAGCGTTGAGACCGAGATTATCGCGATGGGGAGTACGTAAAGGTGTCGCCCGGGCGTCGACCTGCCGGAGCGGAGTCATTTTTGGCTCGTTGCCGCGCGGGCCGGGGGTCCGGAGAGGGTTGGGCGTCTGGACGGGACCCGAGCGCTCAGATGGACCTCGGAATTCCGTCGAGCTCGCGTGCAGCGGTGTGTTGTCGTCCCCGAGCAGCGGCGTCTGCGCGATGGTCATGTTGCGCAGATTCCGCGCTTCTCGCATGACGTGGTTGTCTACAGGAAAGGAGTAGAAGAAGAGGCCAGGCGGGGGTCAGTCAGCCGCTGTTGGGTCCCCGAGCTCAATATGTTAGTACGTGCCCCCCGAGCCCTGCCGCCGGAACTTACCTTCGGGAGCGGTCTGCGGCGTGCGGGCATGCTTGGCGCGCTCGAGCGCGGAGTAGTCGCCAAGAAGACCGCCAGTCGCCTCATTGGCGGCGCCATCCTCAACAAGCAACCGGGTCCGTTGCCCGGCCTGCCCGAGTTTAACGATATCTTCGAGCTCGCCCTCGCCGACCTGTGCGGCTGGTAGGTTGAGCTTCCTTCTCTTCGAGATCTGCTCGGCCTCCTTGAGCTTCCTAATCTGATCCTCGTTCTTGTTCGAGGCGCCGGCGGCCTTTGTGTCCTTGTTCTTGTTCTTGTCGCCTGCCTCGCGCTGGCGCTTCTTCTTCAGCGCATCCTCCTCCGCGGCGTGCGGATTTTCGAGCTGGCGCATCGTCTGGCCTACCGGCACCCTGTAGGAGCGCGAGGCCTCTTCGCTAGTGTCGTAGAAGCCGGCAGCCGGCTTCCGTTCAAAGGGGATGTCGGCATTGTAATCGATACCCTTCTTCTTCGCCTTCACCTTCATCCTGTTGCGTCGGGAGGGAAAGAGAGGCAATGGGGTCGGTCAGTGTCGGCAAGCAGGGATCGGTCCTGATTGGACCGAACTCGTCGCGTCATACTCACATAATGCCCGCGGCCTTGAGCTCTCTCCTCTTTTGCAGCATGGCGAGACGCCGTGCCTCCTCGAGGGCGCGCTCCCGCGCCTTGCGCTTGGCCTTCTTACCCTGTGTGTTTGCCAGTCGGGCTCTTGCCTCGGAGAGCATCTCCTTTTCGTCTTCATCCATGTCGATGGGGTCGGGCCTCGCTGGCTTCGTCTCTGGGTTAGGATCGATCTCTCCAGGGCGTAGCCTTCGCACGTCGTCGGCGCTCGGCGCGCTCTCCCCGGTCCCTGTGAGACCGAGGTTCGATCCGCCGGCCTCTTGGTTCTCGCGGGCCTCTGCCTCGTCGAGCAGCTTCTGATACCGCTCGAGGCACTGGTTGGCTGTACGGCCGACGATGGGAGCAATCGTACGCCATTGTGTGGGCATGAGCTTGGCGAGGTGGAGGAGCTTCTCGTCCTCCTCCTTGGACCACTCGGTCTTTTTGATAGATGGATCAAGCCACTCGTACCATCTCGCCTTGCACTGTTTCGGCGTCTTCCTCACGAGGAGCGACGAGATACGGGCCCATTGCTGTAGGAATGTGCGGGAGTAAGTGACAGATGCGATGAAGCGCGAAGTCAGTACATGCATAGCCTGAAGAGACAATCAGAGGGGCTGTCGCGCCACCCACGTTCTTGCCGTACTTGGAGATGGCCGCCTTGAGAATCTCATCTTCGGTCTGTGGCGCGGCAAGGGGGTAAAGCACGAGAGTCAGCATCAAGGCTGGAGAGGAAGCTCAGTCTACTTGCGGCTACTCACGTTCTTCCAAACACCGCCCTTGATGATGACGCGGACCATGGTGGCAACGGTGGCCGAAGTGATGCGTCGGGAAGGTGGTCTTGAGCTGAGGATGCTAGTGAGCGAGTCGCTGGGGGTAGCCGCCGGGCGGATGGATGGCGCTGCGGTGAGATGCTAGTGCAGCTGTGTCCTGTCGGCTCGTGGCGATGTGCGTATATGGCGAGAAGGCGGGGGCCGTGGGGAGGTCGCCAACGGAAGGGATGTGGGTCAGGTGGAAGGTGGAAGCTGGAAGAGAAGGCGATCTGCATGCCTCGACCCGGCCGGTTGGTTGCCTCTCACTGCCGCCCTTTGCATTTTGGCAGACTCTTTCGGAGCCGACGACCGACACGCCTGGCGGCGGCGGTGGCGGCGGGCAGTCACAGCTCCCAGGTGGAGGCTGGTCCGAGCTGGCTGCCGCCGTGGCTGAGGTGATCGATGTCCATTCGAAAGGGCCGAGGCGCGCGAGCAAGTCCAATTTACAGGGGCGTCTGTCGGCTCCGAAGGCTGGCTGCAGTGGCTTGTCCGGCCACACTGCCGACCGGCAAGCCGTGGCGTGCTCGAGACGGCCTTCCTTGGCTTCCTCCCTCCCTTCCACCAGCCTTAGCGCTTGACCTTCCTCCTTGTCCCAATCTACCATCCAGCTTGCACACTAAGCAGTCGGGCCCACAATGGCATCAGCAAGGTGTGTAGTCGAGGCCTGCAGAGGTGATGGACCGAGTGCACGTAGTTTGAGCCAATTTTGCTGACAATCACTCGAGTCTGCCGCCTCCCCGTGCCCGCGTCTCTAGTCAACCGCGGGAACAGCAGCAGCAGCCGTTGCACATCCTTGTCGTCGGAGCAGGCGCTGTCGGTTGCTTCTATGCTTCTCGCCTACACAATGTGAGAAGGCGGCCCGCCCTCGCTCGCTCATCAACCGATGCGGTCAGGCTCGTTCGGGGAGGACCTGCTGACCTAGTCTGCCTTTCTGTCCCTCTGCCGTCCCAACAGCCCTCGAACAACGTCTTTGTTTCGCTCGTCTGCCGCTCCAACTACAAGACGATCGCCGAAAAGGGCGTTGAGCTCGAGACGCACAGCTTTGGCAACTACCACTTTACACCACACGCCGTCTTTGCCTCGATCGACGATGCCGCCGCCGCCAAGAAGCCCGAGACGGGCCAGTGGGACTACGTCGTCGTCACGACAAAGGCGCTGCCGGACGTCACAAATGATGCCCACGATATACGCCGCCTCGTCACCCCGGGCATTGAGGGGAGCTGTACCGTCCTGATCCAGAACGGCGTCGGCGTCGAGGAGGTTCACCGCGAGACGTTCCCAGAGAACCCAATCGTCAGCGCCGTCACCGTCATCAGCGCAGAGCAGGTCCGACACGGCTTCATCCGTCAGAACAGGTGGACGCGTATCTCAATGGGCTGCTTCACCAACGGTACCGGCAGCAAGGTCGGATCAGGGGAGGACCAGGCGCACCTCGACAGGCTCTCGCAGGTTGGCGACGCCAAAGTCAGGCAACTCGTCTCCCTCTTCACGGACGGGTCAATCAAGGACGCCGAGTTCTACGACGAGGTGGGCCTACAGCTGGTCCGGTGGCACAAGATCTGCATCAACGGATCCATGAACCCCTCGGCCGTCCTCAGCGGCGGGACGGGCAACGCGAGGATGTCTCTCGACCCAGAGCTGCGCCGACACCTCCATGCCTGCATGCAGGAGATCTTTGACGCCGTGCCCAAGGTGCTCGGCAGGCAGTTTCCCGACAAGCTCGCCAATCCGGAAAAGATCCTCAAGTCAACAGAGAGAAACACAAAGGGCAAACCATCGATGCTGCTCGACTGGCAGGCAAACAGACCCATGGAGCTAGAAGTCATCCTCGGCAACCCGGTCCGCATAGCAAGACGACACGGCGTCGAGATGCCCAGGCTGCAGAGCCTCTACGCCCTCCTCAAGATGGCACAGACACGGCGCGACGAGGACCTAACGGAGGCTAAGGCCAAGCTGTGATGCCATGTCGTGGCGCGGCATTGTGGATGACCAGGAAGTGTACAGATACAAGTCGGTCGGATGCGGGGATGCGATGCAAGGGGACAATGTTACGATCACGGGCTCGGCGTGCAACCTGCTTCTTCTTTGAGGTCCCTCTTCGAGCTAGTCGTCTGTCGCGTCGAACCATCCTCCTCTCAGCGCCTCTAGGATGGCGACGAGGCGTGGATTCGCCCCGGATCCGGACCGCTTCACCATGATCGCCTCGATCCTCGCCACTTCTTGCCTCGCCTGGACGTCGAGCTTCCTGAGCACCTCGCGGGTGTACGCGAACGACCCGGTGACGTTGCGCATGTACGAGACGGCGTACTGCTTGGTAGCCAGGTCAGTGGGGCGCTGCTTGAGGACGTTTAGAATCTGGCGGTTGCCGTGCGGCAACTGATGCGGCGTCGACGTCGAAGGGGAGGCCGATGTCGTCGAGCGGATCGGCGGCGTCGTCGAAGCTCCCGCCACTGTCGAAGCCTCGTAGACGTTGGACAGCGGCCGTGGTGGCCTTTGCTGCACCTCGACATTGGGCCGGTTGAGTTGCGTTGCAGGCTCGCCGCTGGAGGAAACTGTCGATGCAGCGGCGGCAGCCGTCCCTTGCGAGCTCACCTGTCCCGTCGCTGCGTTGACGCCAGCACTTGCGCGTATCGAGTGGATAATGGGAAAGGAGAACTTGCCTTCGGTTAGATCTTCGCAAAAACCCTTGTTCTCGGCGTACTTGGAGCTTTGCAGGTTCATGTAGTCGTCGCGTATCTGGAAAAGGAGACCTATGAGGTTGACGAGGGGCAGCAGCTCGGGTGGCTCTGCTTCCGATGGTTGCGTGCGCGCGGCGGCGGACGCTCGCAAGAGGAGGGAGGAGAAGACGGGACTTTGCGAGATCATGAGCTTGATGGCGATGCGGAAGAGGCCACCGGTCTTGTTGTTGACCATTTCGACGTACTCTTCCTCTGTCGGACAGATGAGGCTGTCCCTCCAGAGAAGATCCATGCCCTGACCGCGGTGGAGGTTGATGAGCTCGTCGACGACGAGCCTCTCAACGGAAGCGGGCGATGCCGTCTCGGCTGAGCCAGAGGCGGCGGTCGTCATCTGAAAGATTTCCGAGAAGACGAGAAAGTAGACGTAATTGGCCGTATTGATGGTCTGTGGGATGCCGTAAATCTTGTGCGCGACGGGTATGCCGCGGCGCAGGTCGGAGTTGTCCTCGACGTCGTCCATGAGGAGACTGGCTGTATGGAGCATGCGAACGACGGAGCGGATGACGCTGAGCTTGTCCTGCGGGACCTGGAGCCAGACGTTGAAGGCCTCGATGAGTTCGGAGCGGACCTCCTTGCCTGGCTTTGCGTCTAGGTAGGAGTAGGGTTCGAGGATGGCGTCCTCCTTGTCTAGCGGCCAGTGCGGCTGTGTGGCGAGGTGTTGAAGCATGCCATCGTACCAGGCCGCATCTCCACCCTTCGTGCTGGCCGGCGTCTGCGAGAGATTGGCCATCGGGGGGGGGGAGGCCGTTGCAAGGCGCGCGCTAAGGTCCAGGGAGGAGGACGAGGTAAAGGCACGAGGCTGCGACGGAGAGGGCGTGAGGGAAGGACGCCTTTGGACGAGCACCGACGTGGACTAGAAGCGGAGGGCCGAGCGATGGAGCGTGGAGGACTCGAGGGGTTACGGAGCCAGGGTGGTAGGGTGGTAGGGTGGTAGGGTGGTAGGATGATGTGGGGGCCACGGCGGTGCGGTGCGGTGGTGCGCGTCGTGTCGAGGACACGTCGCCGCTCGTCCTCCACAACGGCCAACGTGGCGCGCTCGGGCTCTCCATGGCCTGAGCCGTCTCTCGCGCGAATCGAGCTGGGCGAGGCGGCGAGGCGGCGAGGTGGTCTGCAAGCCGGCTTCCGAAGAAGAAGGCCGAGGAAGCGCAGCGCGCGCACAGAGGCGGCGAGGCGGCGAGGCGGCGGCGGGTGGCACGCACTCACCCTAAACCCTGGCGGTCAAAAGTGTGTCGAGCCAGGCCACGCAGCGCGCAAGAAACGCGCACGTCGGCGGCCCTTGGCACTCGACTCTCCCTACAGCGCGGTCACTTTGCACAGTGGACCAGAGCGCGCACAGCCAACACTACCACCGACACCGCCACCACCACCACCTTCATCACCACCAACCCTCGCGCATCCTTCTCCGCTCCCTGTCGCCCCGCTCGCCACTCCCTTGTCGCCGCCCTGCCATGTCGCTCAAAGTCCCCCGCGCCGGAGGGCCCAGCCTCTTCAAGCAAGGCTACAAGCACTTCCAGGGCATCGAGGAGGCCGTTCTCCGCAACATCCAGGCCGTCGTGGAGCTCTCGGAAATCGTACGCACCTCCTTTGGTCCTAATGGCAGGAACAAGATGGTCATCAACCACCTCGAGAAGCTCTTTGTCACCTCCGACGCCGCCACCATCATCCGCGAGCTGGACGTCGTCCACCCCGCCGCAAAGCTTATCGTCATGGCATCGCAGCAGCAGGAGAGCGAGATGGGAGACGCGACAAACTTTGTCCTCATCCTCGCCGGAGAGCTCCTCAAAAAGGCAGAGTACCTTATCACCATGGGCCTTCATCCCTCCGAGATCCTCAAGGGCTTCGAAATTGCCTGCGATCGCGCCCTCCAGGAGCTCGAGACCCTCTCGGTCGCTACACTCACGAACCCGCCCACGTCTCAGTCGCTCGCCCTCGCCCTCCAGCCCTCGCTCGCATCTAAGCAGTACGGTCAGGAGGAGCTGCTCGCGCCGCTCGTTGCAGAGGCCGTCTCGATGGTCCTGCCCCCCGCCTCGTCCTCATCGTCAAAGTTCAACCTCGACGGCTTCAACGTCGACAACGTCCGCGTCGTCAAGATCATGGGCGGCAGCCTCTCGCAGTCCAAGGTCGTCCGCGGCATGGTCTTTGGCCGTGAGCCCGAGGGCATCATCAAGAAGGCGTCCGGCGCCAAGGTCGGCGTCTACACCTGCGGCATGGACATCAGCCAGACAGAGACAAAGGGCACCGTCCTCCTCAAAAACGCCGATGAGCTCTCGCAGTTTTCGCGCGGTGAGGAGCAGCAGCTGGAGAAATACTTCAAGGAGATCGCCGACTCGGGCGTTAAGGTTGTCGTGACGCAGAGCCAGGTGGGTGAGCTGGCGCTCCACTACCTCAACCGCTTCGGCATCCTCGTCATCAAGATCCTCTCCAAGTTTGAGCTGAGGCGACTCTGCAGGCTGCTCGGAGCCACGGCCCTGGCGAGACTGGGCGCCCCGCTGCCCGAGGAGGCCGGCTGGATCGACACGGTCGAGACGACCGAGATCGGCGGAGACCGCGTCACCGTCTTCAAGCAGGAGGAAGGCCAGCCGGGAGGCAAGGCCAAGCCCAGGATGTGCACCGTCGTACTGCGCGGCGCTACCTCAAACCTCCTCGACGATGTCGAGCGGGCGATCGACGACGGCGTCAACGTCATCAAGTCGCTCACCCGTGACCCCCGCCTCGTGCCCGGCGCTGGCGCGACCGAGCTGGAGTTGGCCAAGCGCGTGGCCGATCTGGGTGAAAAGACGTCCGGCCTCAACCAGCACGCCATCAAGAAGTTCGCAGAGGCCCTCGAGGTCATCCCGCGCACCCTGGCCGAGAACGCCGGAATGGACGCGACCGAGATTGTCAGCAAGCTGTACGGCAAGCACGCCGGCGAGGGTGGCGCCGACATCGGCGTCGACATCGAGAACGAGGAGGAAGGGATCCTCTCAACGACAAAGGCGCAGATCTACGACGTCCTCGCCGCAAAGCTTTGGGCCATCAGGTACGCCACCAACGCCGCATGCTCGGTCCTCTCGGTCGACAGCATCATCATGTCCAAGCCCGCCGGCATCAAGGCGCCCAAGGCCAACCCTAACTGGGACGAGGACCCGTGAAGGATGTAGTAGTGCCCTCCCTACTTTGTCCGTCTACCCCGGGCTCACTGAGCGATACGGGGAACGGTGTGTACATTTTTGCAATCCGAGAAACCTTCTGGACACAAATTGCACATATCGAGCATGATAGCCGACCGTACGTTTCGTTTCCCGTCACCGTCGGGATCACTGGATGAGCGTATAGACGCGGTGATGCGAGGTATGTACCTACCTAGGACCGCTCTACGCTTTTTCAGCTGGCCACGTCATCCTTTCGCGCCGACTTCCCTCCAGATCTCACCCCATCTCAGACGTTACAACCTCGATTATCCTTCCGCCTGCTACAACCCTTTCTCTATCCCGATGTATCATCCTTTCTCGGGAAGTGCCGAGCGTATATGGATACTCGATCGGCGAGAAGTCGCGACAATGAAACCCTGTTGGAACGAATGACTGTTGGAGTCCAAGGGCCGGCCAGGTGGGATGGGTGATGTCTGACGACGCTGTGCGTCACGTACCGACGGGCGGCGAGTCTTTGTGAATGAACGTCGCGCCAAGCAACAAGAATCTAGGAATCGTAGGAACGAAGCAACTACTTAGAACTGCGGGCAGGGCCTGAAGGTCTGAGCTCTGAAGGAGCTCCTGGCACGCTAGAAAATAGCGTGGCGGTAGAGCGCAGGAAGAGCAGGCGGGGAACATCGACAATAGTGGTGCCCTGGCTGGCCATGCCGAGATGATGATGGAGGAGAGCAAGAAGCAGGGCCACAAGGCGCCGACAAAGAGTAGTGCGACGCACGATCACTTCAACCACACACGCTCTCCTCCGCGTGCCGCAGTTGCTCCTTCCTCCTGCTCGGCGCGATGCCACGCGACCTCCGGCTCTCTGTCTACCCCGTCGCAAATGCCGAGCGGCGGCCAGCTTCAAGCGCGAGGAGGAATCACGAAGATGTTTGAGTTATGAAAAGATCACGACGGATAAGTGGCCGTGCTTCTACGAGAGGATGGGGTTAGCTTCGGTGACAAGTAGAAGAAAAGTTGTTGGAAGCGCGGAAGGGGTGGGGGCTGGACGGGCTCGAGCCAGCAGGCCATCGTCTTCCCGTCATCGCCTACAAGACTACAGGCTCCACGGCGAAACAGAGCTTAAAAGGGCAACTTGAACTGTGTCACTAAAGCCTCAAGATAAAGAGCCTTGATGGTCATATTGGCGACCGGTGGCAAATCTGCCAGATTCTCCACCGTCGAATTATAGATGATCATAGTCTTTCGCCTGCCGAAGCACCGATTCAGGACCGGACGGTTACGTTTTTTTTTGTCGATCATACCGGTTCTCAAGGCGGGCAAGTCTCCGTAGCTGATCGAGAGTATGCACACAAAGGTAGATGCAATGTCAGTGCGAGTCAAGCAGATTTACAGGACGTAGAGCAACAAGAGAGAAGCCGGAAGTTGCAACATACCCATAGTTGCCATTCTCCTCGTAGGGCTCCTTGTTCAAGGCATGATCGGAAAACATGATTGTGTTGACTTCGCTTCCAACAGGATCCGCGTCCGGTCCCCGCTGTAAGGAGACCAGCTTGACGCCCTTAACTCTTTCGAACTCTTTGGGAACGGCGGTGCAGACCGGTTTGTCGCCCAGAAGGACGTTGAGCTGCACCTTGTCTGTTTGACGCCGACAGCCCGGCCAAGGGTCCGGGGACGTTCTCGATCAGTCTTGGCTTTCCTTTCTAGATTCGCGTTGAGGGCCGCGCTCGGCGACACATTTCACCGCCAGTGCAATCTTCCTTGTGGTAAAGCTCGACCTTGGCTCCCACCAAGATGCTGGTCAAAGACGTCTTCGGCGCCCCTTGGACCTTTCTTTTGGTGGGAGAATTGGTGCTGTCCCACGGCGTCATTGCCTTCATTACTTCGGGGGGGATGACCGAAACGAACTTGGCCGAGTCCGGTTCGAAAGGCGAGACGATGCAGCCGCCGGGAAACTCATCATGAGCCCCCCAGAGAGTGACAGGCTCAATAGCTTCGCCATGGGCCGTGAGGCAGCTAGAGTGGATGGCGGGAGAGCTCACAGACGTCGATCGGAGGCGAGCGATAAAGATCGGTTCAGCGGTATAGCAACAAGCAACAAGCAACAAGCAACAAGCGGTAAAGGCATGCGCGGCGCCACACTCACGGGACGTCCTCGGCCTGCGAGAACATCAGTGTCACGTTTTTCAGCCTTCGAGGAACCTGAAGCTTCCGAACGAATCTTGGGTGGGAGACGCTGTCCAGAGACGCAGCGTCTCGGGAGCCTCGATCGGTGCTGCGTACCCCACACGAAGCCGTGATTCCGATCAGCGAAGCCCCATCGGTAAAGTCGAGGTAACGACCTCGCCTCAAAGCTACTTACTACCGCAGGTGTTGTTCCGGTAGAACTGGACGCGCATACCGGTACAGCCCTTCTTGCCCGATTTCACGTCCGTTCCACAGGCTCGTTCGATCTGGCACTTACCGAGGCAGGCCGGCTTCTGCGTCCTAAGGTGTCGCCACGCATCGTTGCCCGTTGTGTGTGTGCGAAACGGGTCGGTGGGCCTGACGCGCTTCCAGCCTGGCTGCGGCCAGTAGCGGGAAGCCCATGATCGCGATCGCGAGTGCACACAGCATCACTCTGCCGGCAAAGGGAGTGTTGCGGTTGAGCGTGATTTTCTGTAAAAGGGGGAAAAGAGTCGAACTGAGGGTGTTAAGGCATCGGGAGTGCGGGGTGAAAGATGGCAGAGAGTACCGAGACGTCCCCTTTTATACCTTTGAGGTGAGGGTCAGGCCTTCGGGAGCGGCCAAGCGCCCAGAGCAGGGCCCAAGGTGGGCGCTCATCGGTTCTCGCCCCCATCTGAGAGACTTCCCTCCCAGCCAACTCTTCTTGTCATCTTCGCAGCAGGGTGAAAGAGTGTCGTAGGCGTCAAAGGCGCCACTTCTGAGATGCTGCGCCAGCTGACAAACAGATGGCGCCTACGCCCTTATGAGATGCTGCGCCAGTTGGCAACCAGTGCGCCTCAGACAAAGCGCCTCGCGCCCTGTTGGCAACACACACAGCGTCACCCACACCGCAACCCACTTCACCGCCGTTGCGATGCATCTGAGCCCACAATGGTGGAGAGGCAAGCACGCCATACAGAGACAGAGGCCACACGGACGGAGAACCAGGGAGGGCAGAGCGAGTGGGCGAACAATTGAAGAATAAGGACAACCGCTGCGGCAGGTGGGTCAGAGGAGGGACACGGGCTGATGAAGGGTGTGTAGACTAGTCGGCGGTCATGACGGCTCTTCATTCACCCGCCATAAGCCAGGATCACGACAGGTCGTTTAGGCGTTTCCACGCTGCTGAGACCACCACGACGGCCGTGACCTTCTGGTCAGATCAGCTGGGTACGCACGAGAGACAGTAGCACGGTGGTCATACGACGCTTCGGCCTGTGTCGCGCTGTCATCCTGTACCAGTATATTTATATGATCTTCTAAAAGCCCTCTCGCTAATCTCATGCGCGCTCGTGATCAGGTCTTGGTCATTAGGTACTCTGTTAGCTTGACACACACACACACACACACAGAGAGAGAGAGAGAGAGAACAGAAGCTGCATGTGCGTACATGTGTATGCGCGCGTGTGTGTGAGATTTAGTCCTACAAGATCTGCAACAAAGCGGGAAACAATGCCTCAGCAGCTGACGCGCTCAAGGAGGAGAGCAAGTCGTTGGGAGGTGGTCGGGCAGTTGATCGATGAAACGGAAGACGGAACCTGGAAAAAGAGGAGATACAGCCGGGAACGATGGATGGGACACGCGTCATTCAGAATGCAGAGACGGGCAGGGAACGATGGACAGCTAACGACGGGAGCCAGAATGAGGGATCAACATCTCCGATGCAGTGCGGAAGGGGTGTGGCGGGCTGGGCCCATCTGAAGACGCTCTAGCTCGAGCTGGTGGCGTTGTTGTAGGCGAGCTTGTTGATCGTGTCGGCATCCAGTCCGGTCAGGGCGCCGCTGGTAGAGAGCGAGACGAGCGCCTTCTTGAGCTGGCTGGGGCTGAGGACGCCTCCGATCGCGGGCTTGGCGGCGCCGGCCCACGAAAAGAGGCCAGAGACGCTGCTGACAAGGTCGAGCGCGAGGGCGGGGATTGGAAGCACGCTCGAGAGCTTCGAGGCGAGCGAGTCGCTAAAGTCGCTGACCGAGAGCTGCTCGGCGGACGACTGGATCGTGTTGAACTCCTTGGTGCCGTGGATCGAGAGGAGGTAGGCGAGCAGGCCGACAATGTGCGGGCTGGCCATCGAGGTGCCCGAGATGGTGTTGACCGACGTGTTGCCCGTGTTCCAGGTTGAGAGGATGTTGAGGCCAGGCGCAAAGATGTCGACGCACTTGCCCTTGTTGCTAAAGTAGGCGCGCTCGTCCTGGACGGTCGAGGCGCCGACGGTGACCGGGTTGGTGGCGCCAGCGGGCGAGACGTTGCAGGCGACCTGGTTTTCGTTGCCAGCGGCGACACCGAAGTGCATGCCAGTGTCGACGGCGCCGTTGACTGCCCTGTCCAGAGTGGGTGATTTGCCGCCTCCGAGCGACATGTTGGCGACGAAGCCCTTGTGCTTTTTGGCGGCGGCCGACGAAGGGTTGGCGCGGTACGAGGCGGTCTGCTTCTTGGCGTCTTCAACGGCCCAGAGGACACCGCCGGTGACATCCGACATCGAGCCCGAGCCTCCGGACCCGAGCACCTTGACGGCGACGAGCTCGGCCTTCTTGGCGACGCCGTACTTGCGCGAGCCGATGGTACCGGCGCAGTGGGTGCCGTGGCCGTTGCCATCCTCGTCGACGTCGTTGTCGGGCATCGTCTTGCCCCAGCGCGCGCGGCCCTCGAACTCGACGTGGTTGATGTGGATTCCGGTGTCGATGATGTAGGCCGTCACGCCGTCGCCGCCGTCGCCGTTGTAGACATACTGGTTGAAGGTGCCGAGGCCGAGGCGCTTGCGGTGCGAGATGCGCGCAAGGCCCCAGGGGGCGCCCTTTTCGACGTCCTGGGCATGGACTCTGCCGGCCGAGGCGGTTGATGCGGCGGCTTCGTCGAGCTTGGCGTGGTACTCGACGTCCCAGACGCGCTCGTCGCCCTGGGGCATGACCTCGGTCGAGACGATCGAGTCGACCTCGACGTATTCGACCTCGGGCTGCGCGCGGATGTAGTGGAGGACGTCATCGGTGAACTTGCCGGCGTAGCCCTGCAGGTGACCCTCGAGGTCGTAGACATGCTTGATACCGGAGGCGTCGGCGCCATGGAAGCTGTTGGCCGAGAGCTGTGCGTTTGAGATGACTTGCCTGTGTGCGAGGAAATCGGTGGCGGCGATGCCTTTCTTGAAGACGACCATGTAGGCGCCAGGGACCGATTCGAGGTCTGGGTTGGCCATCAGCGGGGCAAACTCGACCGAGGGCGAGTAGCTCGAGGCCACCGCGCCGGGGACAAAGGGCTGGTGGTGCGGGGCTGCGAGCGCCGCCAAGGGAAGCGAGAACGCCAGTGCGAGCAAGCCGAGGTACCTCTTGGTGTACATCGTAACGAGTGTGTGGGAGGGAGGGATAGAGAGAGGGAGAGAGGGCGAGAGGGGGAGCCAAGGGAGCGATAGTTGGGGCAGAGGAGACGAGTCCTAGTGAGACAGGTGGCGTCGGATATATGGATGGATACTTCGTGTCTGGGAGGTGCGTGTGAGTGTGCGTTCGCGAGAAAGGCGATATGGGACGGGGTGCGGTGCAGGTGGTGTGGATGGATGCGATGGTGTTGTGAGCGAATGGATGGATGGGGGTGTGGGGAGGGGTGGCTGGACGGATGGCGGAGGTATTTGAGGGCGGCGGCCCAGGGGCCAAGGGACGACGGGGCAGGGGCCAACAGCGGCTAGCACGTAGGGCGGTAGAGGGAGAGGGGGGCCGCCCCTACCCAGCCAAGAGGCCAGCGAGATAACGACGCTGCTGCTGCGCGCAGATGTTGGTTCGTTGCTTGCCTGCCTGACCTGCCCTCCCCCCTTCCTCCACACGGATGCGGCCCGCGCACCCTGTGACTCTCTGACCCGCGACCACTTAGTCGCCCGCCTCAGCACAGGCTAAGGGCCCCTGGATCGCCATCGGCCCCCTCCCGCCTTCCCCTTTAATTCTCTGCCAGACACCCCGGCAAGCAGGCTTACGCGTCCCTACGGCCGCAGGCAGGTGGAGGCTGGTCACCTCTTTCCGTTATCTGGCCTCGAGCTGCTCGATCGCCTCATATGGTAGCCCGCAAGCCTTGACACGGTCGGCGAGCTCGAGCTACGAGACGATGGTGTCGAGCTCGTTCCTAATTCTCCGTCCTCGTGACTTTCCAACATGCATCCACTTCCCCACCCGGTCAAGCCAAACTTGGCGGATACGAGATACGCGCGGGCCGTCCGCTGCTGGTTGGGTCGAGAGTCTACAGCGCATCCAACTCCAACGACGATCGGCCAAGGATGTGCGCGTACTTAGCTGCCGCCTCCCTCCTACCATCCTGCCATCAGCATCATCATCGCCATCATCATGCCGACAGCGTCTTGGCTCTGGACAGTAGACCTAGTTAACATCCTTTGTCTCGCAGCTCCGCTTTACAAGGTTTCGAAACCTGTCGCACTGCTGTCAGGAGGCCGGCGAAGGTTTGGCGTCCGGGTGACGCTCTGACCGCGAGCTGCAGAGGTTGACGAGGTCGGCCGCTGGAGCGCCATCTAGCTGCGGCGACAGAGGTGCTCAGCCTCATCCCCCATCTCCTACCAATACACACCACCCTTCGCCCTCGAGCTTCCGTGCTCTACGTGCGGTTCACCTGTCTCCTCGGTGCCGCGGTCACGGCGTGGCGTCAAACGCTTAGCTATGCGAGCTGTGAATGCCGCGTCTGCATAGTTCGCACCTCGATCTCGTCGTGTCCGCTACTGAACGGCTGTGGTGCGCCGTGCGGAGCCGCCAAGTGTCCCTGTGCCAAGTCTCATGGCGACGTCGACGTACGGGCCAGCTGTGACATGGGAGGTCCCGTGTCGAAGCTCGGTGCCGAGCGCGAGAGTACCCTGGACCCTGGCCACGCCGATTCTGCTCTATCGTGCGAGACAGGCCACAAGCCTCTTCCGTCCATCGTGAAAGCGCCCCCGTGCAGCCGACAAACTGCCGGACCGGGCGAAGCGGAGGAAGCGGGGTAAAGATGGAGGAGGATGCGGGGTCAAAGGTGATGGCGCCCTCTTTGCGCGGTCCGCCAGAGCAGGCGTTCGGGAGACATCCGTCCCGCACACAAAGTACTCCTCTAGACTGAAAGAATCTCAGAATGCTGCGAGGGAGGGCTCTCGTCTGTCCATCTGGTGACGCCAGAGGCGAGCGGGAGCATCTTGACAGACCGCCAAGGAGGTGGAGATGTGGGCGTGCTCGATCCAGGTCGACGCCTAGCGCCGAAGCCCTGGCAGGCATAAGAGGCGCCCTACACTTTCACGACCAGCCAGCAGCGGACGCCTGTCAAGCGCCAGCCAGCTCATGACAGGCTAGGCCAGGCAAGGAGCGGACGAGGCTGGAACCTTGAAGCCAGACCGTGAAATAGGTCCAGCTGCCTCTTGCTGGATGAGCCTCTGGGCCAGACCTCGCTCTTTTCTCGCCTCTTCAAGAGGAAGCTGGCTAGGGCGGGGTCGGGCGCGAGTGTGGGTGCGGGACGGCCGGGATGGGGAGGCAGCCGGGACCTTCGTCATGCCGCTTGCAGGGTCCCCCCGCCCAGCCAGCCGCCATGGCCGGCCGTTCTCCCTTGCTCGGCCCAAGCCGGCTGAAGTTCTCGCCCTCACCTCGATCCCGACCCGCCATCACACCCCGGCGGACATCCCCCTCAAATAGGCTCGTCCGCCCTCGTTGCCGTCCGCCCTCGTTGCCGTCCGCCCTCGCCGCCTTAACCCACCTCCCCCCCACCTTGTCCATCGATCGTACACAGCAGCCTCCTTCCTCCCCGCTCCACGGCCACATCTGTCCTTTGGCACCGCCAGACTCCCCCTACGCCTTCGACCTCAGCCCGCTACGGCCGCAGAAAGTCCAGCACCGCAGTGCTCGCCTTCCATCGCCCCTCTCTCTCACCTCTCTCGCACACTCTCTCTCCGCGCCAAAGCAGGCCTCTACCGACAGTCGACTCACCCACGCATTCTTGCCGACACCAACACCACCCCAACCTTTCACCTGCTCAACGACATTAGCACCCCCACCACCACTACCCGTTCCTCTCAAGATGCCAGCAGCAGCGGAAAAGAAGAAGGTGGCCCCGTCTACACACCTGATCGCCGGAGGTATCGCCGGCTTTGCGGAAGCCTGCACGTGTCATCGTGAGTTTCGCCCATCTCCCTGCTGAGCGCAGCGTCAGGTGGAGAAGAGGAAACAGGGCTAGCTCAAAGGAGTCTCCCGGTCAGACGAACGCCGAGAGCGCCAGCAAGCTGACCGACGGGACCGCTGCCCTGCTCTTGTTCCCGCCGACAACTGCCGACAGCGCTCGATACGATCAAGGTGCGAATGCAGCTCTCGCGCCGAGGCCGCGGCACTGGTGAGAAGCCGAGGGGCTTCCTGGCCACGGGCGCATACATCGTCAAGAGGGAGACGGCCCTCGGCCTCTACAAGGGACTCGGCGCGGTCGTTGCCGGAATCGTCCCCAAGATGGCCATCCGCTTTATGAGCTTTGAGCACTACAAGACCGCCCTCGCCGACAAAAACACCGGGCTGACGAGCTCCAAGGGCGTCTTCCTTGCCGGCCTCGGCGCCGGTACCACCGAGGCCATCGTCGTCGTCAACCCGATGGAGGTCGTAAAGATCCGTCTTCAGGCGCAGCTACACTCGCTCGCCGATCCGCTCGAGGTCCCGAGATACCGAAACGCGGCCCATGCCCTATACGTCATCATCCGCGAGGAGGGTGTCATGACCCTCTACCGCGGCGTCGCTCTCACAGCTGCCCGACAGGCTACCAACCAGGGTGAGTCTTGCGCTTTGACAAAATCCCTCGCAGATGCTATCTTGGGTGGCCGACAGCGGGGCCCCGCAACAGCGTCAGCGGGCTGACACCCTCTCTACTCTCTCGCTTTCTCTCTTATCGCTCGCGCCCCATGCTCCCGTGCTCTCGTCCGCCCATGTGCCTCGTAGCCGCCAACTTCACCGCCTACCAGGAGCTCAAGGCTTATGCGCAAAAGTACCACGGCACCACCGAGCTTCCCTCCTACGAGACGGCCGTGATCGGCCTGATCTCCGGTGCGCTAGGACCTTTCTCCAACGCCCCCATCGACACGATCAAGACCCGCATTCAGCGCGCCTCGCGCGTCGAGGGCGAGACGGCACTCAGCCGCGTCGTGAAGGTGGCCCGGGACATGTTCGCCCAGGAGGGCGTCAGCGCGTTCTGGAAGGGCATCACACCACGAGTGGCCCGCGTCGCACCGGGTGAGTAAGAAGCGCGTGTCAGCATAAATGAAGTCCAGGGAGCGCTGGGCCTCCAACGTTTCCGCCGCCCGCTGGAGCTTCGCACAGGGAGGCGGAGTCTTTCTTCTCTGCTAATCCGCGCGGTCCATCTGTCGCTTACGCCCTCATCTTCCTCCAATATCCTGGCCTTTTCCCGTGTTATCCGTCTCGCAGGTCAAGCTGTCGTCTTCACCATCTACGAAAAGGTCAAGAAATACCTCGAATTGGCAAAGGCCAGCGAGTTCAACCTGACAGACACCAGGTCAGACGATTAGGCTCGCAACAGCATCTCTAACTCACAGTCTCTCGGGCCATTGGTAGCGAACGGCGAAAGGCTCTCACACTAATCACGCTCGGCGGGCCCGGGCCGGGCCAGCAATGTCCTTGAACAAGGCAATCTCTACGAGCCCGTTCCCCCTGCCCACACTCAGCGAAACCGAAAAAGACACTCCCTTTGTAGACTGACGGAAGCCTCGCACCTATATCACAACGATGATGATGACCCTCGACGCCCTGGTGTCGGTCTGCTGTGCTTCCACACGACGATATGCTGACGATACACACGATTGTTCGCGACAAGCAGAGTGAAAGGTCAGAGTGGCTGCGCAGTCGCCAGCTCGACCTGCTCGGATCGGGATACCGGGATCTCGAGAAAGCCCAGAGGTTTTGGACCTCGCTTCGCCGTTCGGATGATCGGCCAGCTTCTTGTTGTCGTGGTCGCACCCTCAAGAACTCGGGCTGCCAGGGGTTGGTCCTCTTACCGTACGCTCCTCCCTTGCCGCATGGCCTGTGCGTGACATGACTTAGCCTTAGCTTGCTCCTTGCTTTGGTCCATCCCCTCTCTCTGCCCGTCACCGTCGCCATCGTGGCTGTCGTCCGGACAGTTGCGATTGGAGCCGCCTGGCCTTCGGGCTGAATGTGTCCATGGAGCGACCAATTTAGCGCAGAGTAGAGTAGAGAGTAGAGAGTAGAGCCGGGTACAGTGTAGTTCCGACGAGGCGAGGGCCGACGAGCAAGCAGGATCTTTGACTTTCTAACTCTGAACTCTTCTCTTTCTTTGTCTCCAGCGAGGCGAGCCTGAAAGTTGGACGTCGCAGCAGCGCAGCCGGTCGGCGCGTTCTGTGGAAGGAAGCGTCGGCCTCAGCGTCAGGTGCTGCTGCTGCTGTCGTCGTCGCTTGCTGACCGTTCAGACGTTGTGAAGAGATTATTGCTTGACAAGGTAGCCTCAAGGCCGCGCCACACTAACAATACCTAGAGGCTAACTAAGGGCACCCCCGTCGAAGAGGCGAGGGCTAGGACTAGGGACGGGCTGATGGTGTTCAAGATACCTACTACTCTAGTGATTTGTATGCATGTGGTGCCGGCCTGGCCTTGTACTCTGCACATAGAGTACCAAGTGTTGTAAGAGGTAAGGCTGTGCCTGCAGAGTGGTGTAGTTGCGGGAGCGTGTGCGTTGCGCTGCGCTGTCGTCGGATCCGAGCGCGCGGGCGGGCCAGGCCAGGTCTATAAGCCAGACGGCCGACCAGGCTCAGGAGGGGCATGGCAGCGCTACCTCTCTTGCTAAAAGACTTTACTCGCTCGGCACTATCCTCCCTTCGAGCCAACGCCCGAACCACCACTGTCCAAGCAAGCAGCGCCGCCCACCCGCTCTTCTCCCGCTCTTGCCTCTCTCTCCGCCGCTCCCCGCTTTTTCACCCCCATCACCAACACCACTATCGCCCTTTCTCTTTGGCCGCTGGTCTGCACCAACCTCCCTATCTACACCCTTCTCTTCATCCTCTCACCTTCGTCCTTGCCCTTCGTCCTTGCCCGGCTTCCTTGCCCGGCTTCCAGAGCGGCCACCTCACACAACCCTTCTTCTCCCTATCCCTACTCCGCGCACACCTTCGCCCCTAGGTCCTCCGCCATCTTCCATCCTTCACCTTCAGCCTCATCCTCGGCGACTTGTTTGTCCTTTCGACCGCACCGTCCGAACGCCAGACCAGCCCGATCCACCTTCCCCTCTGTCGGCAGCATCGTCGGTGCACTCGACGTGGCAAGCCAAACGAGGATACGACGAGCTTCGCGACACCTCACCTAGCCGCACTTTTGCAGCTGCGTCGACTGTCGAGGTATATGGCGAAGGCGTCCCCTCTCTTTGACTCCGACTCCCTCCCGCTCTCTTGAGCTCGTTGCCTGTCCCGGCCCGAGAAACTACAGTCTCCTATCCGACATAGTTTTTTACTGGTCTCGGTGCTCACACACTGACATCCGGAGCATTTCGTTACAAGGTGAGCGCTTCCCAGGCTCGAAATTGGCACAGTGCCGGACAGCATCGTGCCACCCGCGAAATCCTTTGCGACCTCGCTGATCACGATTACGAACCATATCCTTCCACCTTCCACTCCTCTCGCCACTCGGCCCAAAACTCCATCCCGCTTTGCGCTCTGATCGCATCTACGATCCTTTCCGGCCTGTCCCATTTTGCATTCATCGCGCCTGCTCGCTACATACTCAAATGGACATTGCGACACGATTATCCCCGCCGTGCACGGCCCACTATCACCGCCAACCTGCAATGGCCGCCGCAACAACGACATCTCGACCGCTCCTTCTTGCTTCTTCCCTTAATATCATGGCACCTGATCGATTGTCTTTTGTCGACACGCCGATACCGACACCCGACGACCAACTATCCAGGCGAAAACAGTCCCCATCGAGCGCTACTACTTTCTCATCGAATACCCTGCTACGGTGACGTTGAAATCCGGCAAGCGCGAGAGGACTCCTGCCTCCCTTCCTCGTTCAACCCACATCCACGGCACTCGAGCTTCGCCTCCGCCTCCAAGCGTCGTACGCTACACCCCATCCGTCGGCCAGTCCGGGCGATAGTGTCTCCGGCAGACCCGAGCATCGTCGTTTTCTTGCCCGCAAGACGGACATAGACGAACAAAGAGCCTTCACCAACCCTGGAAGCGTAGCGCGCAGGTCCTTCTTCGACGACCTTGCATTCCCTTCTCGCCAGGACAGAGACACTTAGTCTGCGGCCCCTCTTCCTCTCTTCAAGGTGGGTGTATGCTATGATAGGCTGCGCAGAATAACGTCGGAGACTTTCTCTCTCGCTCTCTCTCGCTCTCTCTCTCTCTGTTCCGAGCTAGAGAGTCTCAAGCGTGTCGCCACGCACAGCGGAGCCGTCCGCCCAAGGTCATGACGCTGGTTTCAATCGCATCGCCGTGACTTCTTCCTGCGGTGCCATCCCTGGCGGTCCGTCTTCCTGGAGGAGTCGGAGCGAAGCTGCGGCAGCATTTTCTCTTTGCCGGACACGGACGCTCACCGCCTCGTATCCCCCTTCCTCCCCTCCTTTCGTTTCCTCTTTGCCCCCTCGATATCGACCTCTACGCCTTTGCACACATCGGCTGGCTATCCCTCTTTTCCTCTCCCGACACAACCGGCCAATAGCATCGCCAAAGCGGCTTGATCTTCCCAACAGCTGATTGCCTCGCTGTGCTCGTCCCAACATGCACGACGAGTCCGCCCTTTCGCACCCCGACCAGTTTGCGCTGGCCGGAACCAACACCTTCGGCAACAATAGCAGCAGCAACACCACCATCACCTCCAACAACCACAACAACAACAGCAACAACAACAACGGATACCCTGCCTCAGCCGCCGCAGATACCCCCGTCTACAGCTTGGACGCGCTCGAGATGATGAAGCGGGCGTCGTCGCAGTCGTACGATGCGCACGCCGGCCTTGGCAACCTCGCTTCGATGCCGTCGACCGTCGCCAGCGTCGACGGTACCACCAAGAAGGCCCGCTTCGTCTCCGAGGGCAACATTCCCAACATCAACCAGCCAGGCTTCATGGGCGCCGGCGTGCACTACACTGGCGGACCGCCGACCAGCGGCCAGGCCCCGTACCTCGCCAACGGCCACGGCCACCAGCATCAGGGCTACAACGGCCTCGGTCTGCAACCGCCCGGCAACGGGACCAACGGGACCCGTTCGTTCTCGGGAAACATTGGTAACGCCGGCCTGCTCGGAGGCGGCGGCCAAGGGGGAGCGCCGGGTTTTGGCGGCCAGGGCTCGCCGGCCTTTATGATGCAAGGCGGAAATGCCCTCTTGCCGCAGCCTGCGGCCATGTACGGCGGCTTCCCAGGCAACTTCGCCAACGGTCCGGGCGGGTTCGTCCCCAACCTGGCCATGATTTCCGGCGGCGTCTCCGACCAAAACAACCCGCTCAACAGGACCGTCTACGTCGGCAACCTGCCGGCCGACGCATCCGTCGACGAGCTGCTCAACCTGGTCAAATCCGGCCCGATCGAGAACGTTCGCCTGCTCCCCGAGAAAAATTGCGCCTTCATCTCGTTCCTCGACGGCTCGACGGCCACTGCCTTTCACGCCGACGCCTGCGTAAAGAAGGTCTCGCTGCACAGCCAAGAGCTCAAGATCGGCTGGGGAAAGCCGTCGCAGTGCCCGCCCACCGTGATGATGGCCGTACAGCAGAGCCAGGCCACCCGGAACGTCTATCTTGGCCAATTGGACGAGGATGCGACGGAGGAGTCGCTCCGCGATGACCTGGCCCGGTTTGGACCGATCGACCAGGTCAAAATCGTCCGCGACAAGAACATCGGCTTCGTCCACTTCCTCTCGATCCAGACGGCCATGAAGGTTGTGGCGACGCTGCCGACCGAGCCCGCCTGGACCGGCAAGCGGGTCAACTACGGCAAGGACCGATGCGCTTACATACCGAAGAGCCAGCAGCAGAACCAGGCGCACAACAACCAGGCGGCCGCCATGGGCCTCGCCGCGGCGGCCTCGCTAGGCTACCCGACCGCGTTTGCCGGCGCTGCGGGCGCCGCCTTCGGACCCAACGGCGGCGGCGGTGCGCCGCTCGACGACAACGGACGCTCGCCGGCCAGCTCGGTGTTCGGGCCGGCGGCGGCCATGATGGGCGCCAACGCGGCCGCGCTGCAGCAGATGGGCAATCGGACCGTTTACCTCGGCAACATCCACCCCGAGACAACGACCGAGGAGATCTGTAACCACATCCGCGGCGGAATCCTCCAGAACATCCGTTACATCCCTGAGAAGCACATTGCCTTTGTAACGTTCGTCGACGCCAACACGGCGCTCGCGTTCTACCACCTGGCGTCGTACTCGGGCATCATGATCCACAACCGCCGCCTCAAGATCGGATGGGGCAAGCACTCTGGGCCGCTGAGCCCCACCATCCAGCTGGCGGTGCAGGCGGGTGGGTCGCGCAACGTCTACATCGGCAACATCGACGACCCGGACACGCTCAATGAAGACAAGATCCGCAACGACTTTTCGCAGTACGGCGAGATCGAGATGGTCAACAGCCTCCGCGAGAAGAACTGCGCGTTTGCCAACTTTACCAATATCCAGTCGGCCATCAAGTGCATCGAGGGGATGAAGAATCACGCCGACTACCAGAGCGTCAAGATCGCCTACGGCAAGGACCGCTGCGGCAACCCTCCGCGCAGCGTCGGCAACCTGCAGGTGCTGCACGGAGGCGGCGGTGGAGGAGGGGCGCGAAAGGCTAGCGGGTCGCTGTCGCCGAGCCACTCTGCGACGCCGAACAATATGAGTGCGAGCAACAGCGCAAGCAACGTTGCCAACAACAACAACAACGACAGCAGCAACAACGTTGGCGATGATACCATGGTGACGGCGTCCGAGTCGGTGCAGGACCTGAGCACGCTGAGCGGTGCTGGCGCGCCGACCGAGGCCCAGGAGGTTAAGGCGGAGTGAATGCAGGCGACTGCCCGCTCGACCGTCTTCGCTGTGTTACCCTTGCGCCGGCGAGCGCTCTAGCTTTTGTACCCTGTGGGATCGTCAGGCCCTCCCGTTCGTACTCTTCCTCTTTTTTTTTTTCTCTTTCTTTTTCTTTTTTCGTCCTCGCTCTCTCTCTACTTTCTCTACCTTCTCATCCCCTCGTCCCCTTCCTCTATGCTTCTGTGGAGCGGCCCGATGGTCTGGTGCTTGTCGTCGACCTTGCCTGCCCCTTGTTTCCCTCGAATCGACGTTTGATCTTGTCTTCTTGGCCTGTTGCGGCCGCCCGTTTGCGGATGTCGCCCCAGAGAGAGAGAAAGAGAGGAAGAGGGGAAGACTCGCTTTGAACTTGCGTCGCTCTATCTGGTAGCCTCTCGTGAATGAGGACCTGTCTCTGTGTATAGGCCGCAGAGTGCCAGCGAGAGGACGCAAAGTGATGCACCTGTACGAGGAGCAGAAGCGGTGCTGAGCTCGGTGCCTTTCTAATCGACAACCGATCAACGTACTGGATGATTTAAAAGCGATAACTACGTAGTTGTTAACATTCCCTCCCCCGGCTCGCTTGCCTACACGTCGCACGCAGCGCACCACCGAGTGTAGCTATGCCAGACCACCGTTGGGGAAAAGAACGAAAAGGAAAGAATAAAGTCGTCGGGAAAAAGTGGAAAAAATCGAGTAGAATAAGGGAAAGAGGGGCGGGGAGAACGGCGAGGGTACCGGGGCTGCCTGACTGACTGGCTGACTGGCTGACTGACTGACTGCCTGGCTGGCGGCCGACTCGAGGTTGTTCGGAACAACACACCGCACACCGCACACCGCACACCCACATCCACATCCACCACCCACCACCCACCACCCACGCACAGCGCAGCACAAAGCACGCCTTTTCTGTCTTTCTTCCATCTTCTCGACGTCGTTGCCACCTCCTTTCACACAGCACCGCCGTCGCTCTTCCAGCTGGCCCTGCCTGTTTCTCCTCGACATTCCTTTGCCCTACGACCGAGGCACCAACACCGACGACGCCCTACTGCTTCCACTACCTCGGCACACCCACCTCCCGCTGCCTCTGGCTTAGGGTCCGAGCTTTGGCCGCCCGTCCAGCGATCCTCGACGCTTGCTCTGGTACATCGACTACAGCGCTTGCTCGCACAAACCCAGCCGCTCGTCCGCGCTTCTCCCTTCAATACCTCGCGGCGGGCAGTCCTCGAGCAAACGCATAGCCCCCTCCCAAGTACCCCGGCTGCGTCTTCTCGCCCCGTCGGCTACGCTCTTCCACCGCTTCCCTACCGCGACTGCATTTTGAGCATCGATATCGGCCCTTTTCCGCTCGGACCGAGGTCTATTACCGTCGGCTCCCATCCCCCAGCCAGCTTTCTCGTTGTCGATCCAGCTCAACTGGAATCGCCTCGGAAGGTTCGACTTCAGCTGGACCATTCCGGTCGTAACAACGGCGCCCGGCGAAGCTTCACAGATAACCGTCTTCTGACAACTTGAACCTATCCATACCACCAGCATAGCGCCGCACAATGGCTTCTTCATGGCAACCACAGCAAGAGGGGCTCACAGAGCTCCTCCAGCTCTTTCGCGACTCGCAGGTCTCCGAGAGCGAGGTCCAGGAACGCATCGCGAGCGTGAGTAGTCCCGGCTAAGCGCCCTGTCCACTCCCTTCCAGTATTTGCCCCTAGCATGAGTCGACTGGCCGCTTCATCTTCCTTCTCCGTCCCTTTTTGTGCATTACTTGCTCCTCTTCTGCTACAGAGGCTGGACGCCGTCAGCCGGATCCCCGACTATGCCAACTACCTCGTCTTGATTTTGACGTCAATGGCAAACGAGGAGCTCTCGACCCGCTCCGTTGCCGGCCTCATTCTGAAGAACCACATCCTCTTCCACAACGATCTCATATCGCCGGAATCGTACGAGTACGTCAAGCAGGCCATCATCCCGGCCCTCAGCCTTCCAGAGGACATGCTTCGCCGCACCGTGACGCAGGTTGTATCGATGCTCATGGCCATCCTCACGCCACAAGCGTGGCCAGAGGGCCTTTCAAAACTAGGCGAGCTCATGGGGTCGCAGAACTTCGAGGAGGCAGAGGGCGCCTTCAGCACGTTCGCCAAGATCTGCGAAGACATCCCGCGCGAACTCGAGAGCTGCGAGATCAACGGCGTCAAGCCGCTCGACGTTCTGGTGCCCAAGTTCCTCGAGGCCACCCAGCATCCCGATTCGCGGATTCGGATGCACTCGCTCAACTGCCTCAATCAGTTCGTCAACTCCGGTTCGCCCGTACTGCAGGACCACATCGACACCTTCATCGCGGCCCTCTTCAAGCGTGCCAGCGACGAGGTTCCCAACGTTCGCCGCTTCGTCTGCCAGGCGTTGGTCCTCATCCTCGGCGCCCGCCCGGACAAACTCGTCCCGGAGATGGACAACGTCGTAGAGTACATGCTCTACTCAACCCAGGACAAGAACGATGACGTCGCACTCGAGGCGTGCGAATTCTGGCTCCAATTCGCCGAAGAACCCTCGCTCAAGGACAATTTGCGCCCCTATCTGCCGAAGATTGCTCCCATTCTGCTTAAGGGCATGGTCTACAACGAGATGGACTTGCTGATGCTCGGCGGAGACGAGGACGACGCCGCCGTTCCGGATCGAGCGGAGGACATCAAGCCGCGACACTATGGAGGAGGCGCGCACAAGAACGAGCACCAAGAGGACGCCGAGAACCGCGGTGCCGGCGGCCAGGGCAAGTCGAGAGCAGCGATTGAGGCCGGGCTGGATGACGAAGAGGACGACTTCGATGACCTGGACGACGATGAAGACGACGAAGACGACGCGATCAGCGACTGGAACCTGCGCAAATGCTCCGCCGCCGCCCTCGACGTTATGGCGATCAATTTCGCCGACGAGCTGCTCGAGATCTTGCTGCCCTACCTCAAGGAGCGCCTTTTCAGCGAGGACTGGCTCCAGCGAGAGTCGGGCATCCTCGCCCTCGGAGCCATCGCCGAAGGCTGCATCACCGGCGTCCAGCCCCACCTGCCGACCCTGGTGCCCTTCCTGATCAACAGCCTAAAGGACCCCAAGCCGCTCGTCCAATCAATTACCTGCTGGACGCTCGGACGCTACTCGAGCTGGTGCGTTGCCGCCGAGACGCCGGAACACCAGCAGCAGTACTTTGTACCCGCCATGGAGGGCCTGCTCAGCATGGTGCTTGACAACAACAAGCGTGTCCAGGAGGCCGGCTGCAGCGCGTTCGCGACATTAGAGGAGGAGGCGGGCCGGACGCTCGAGCCGTTCCTGGAGCCGGTCCTCAAGACTCTCGTGTTCGCCTTCGAGAAGTATCAGCAGAAGAACCTGCTGATTCTCTACGACGCGCTCGGCACACTCGCCGACTCGGTCGGGTCGGCGCTCAACCAGCCTGAGTACGTCGAGACGATCATGCCGCCGTTGATCGCCAAGTGGCAGAGCCTTCACGACACGGATCCAGATCTGATCCCGCTGCTCGAGTGCCTCTCGTCGGTGACGATCGCGGTGGGACCCGGGTTCCTGCCCTATTCGCCGCCGGTTTACCAGCGGTGCGTCAGCCTGATCCACGACAACCTCGCGGCGGCCGAGGCGGAGCTATCCAAACCGCCAGCAGACCAGGACATCCCCGATCGCACCTTTATCATCGTGGCGTTGGACCTGCTTAGCGGACTGACGCAGGGCCTCAACACGTCAGTGCGCGACCTGGTGGTCGGCTCGCAGCCGTCGCTGCTGCCGCTGCTGGGCCACTGCATCACCAACGTCGAGGCGCCGGTGCGGCAGTCGGCTTATGCGCTGCTCGGCGATCTGGCCATCTCGTGCTTTGACCTACTCAAGCCTTTCCTGCCGGCGCTGATACCCAAGCTGATCGAGCAGATTGAGCCGGAGCCAAAGATTGAAAACGTCAGCGTCTGCAACAACGCGGCGTGGGCGACGGGCGAGATTGCGCTCCAGTACGGCGCTGACCCGGAGCTGACGCGGTGGGTCGAGCAGCTGATCAACCGCCTCATCCCCGTGCTGCTGAGCACCAAGAGCGTCAAGAGCCTCTCGGAAAATGCGGCCGTGACGATCGGCCGACTGGGATTGGTGCAGCCTCAGCTGGTGGCGCCCCACCTCGAGATCTTCATTCAGGGTTGGTGCCAGGCCCTGTGGGACATCAAGGACAACGACGAGAAGGACAGCGCGTTCCGTGGCCTCTGCGAGATGATCCAGGTCAACCCTAATGGAGGTGAGCGTCCTGTTCCGTTCTACCCATCGTCGCCGTGTCAACCATTCTGGCTGTGCACTTGATGCTGACCTCTGACCGCCCGCATCGCAATTACACGTCTTTCTGGTGTCGTCGATCGACGACAGCCGCCAAGGGGTTCGTCTACTTATGCAACGCCGTCGTACGCTGGACGACACCAAGCGCTGAGCTCAACGAAATGTTCCGCAAAATCCTCACCGGCTTCCGCGACATGGCGGGGCCACAGTGGGACGCTCAAAAGGCCCAGTTCCCACTCGTCATCGCACAGAGGCTGGCCGATCGGTACGGTCTATAGTCGCTCTCGATATGGCCGTATCTAGCTCGACAACCCCGGGGGAGCAGTGTAGAGAAATTCTCGCCTGTCCCTCTTGACTGCGCAACGCCGCTGCGCCATTCTGCCTCGCATTCACGCACCGTCGCATCCTCATCTGTCATCGTGATCCCAAACCCGATCGTGATCTCAAACCCCCAATCCAACCACACATTTTCTCACCCATTCTAACGACTGAAATACGAAAGCATACAAGAAATCTCTGCCTAGTCCTACCTGCAAGGACGAGAAAATAAGGCGCGGCCTACATGCTGCTGCTGCTCTCGGAAGCCGCCTGAGCGGGAAGGACGACCTGACCCGATCGACTGCCGCGTTGCGACATCGTTGGCCAACTGCTCGAGCCGCTCTTAAACGTCATCGTTGCGCAAGACTTCATGGCTCGTGATTCCAGCCGCTGCAAAGCGCCGCGACGGAAATGCGATAGGTTTCTGCGATTGCTGAGAACGTGCTGGAACAGAGTTACACTCAGATGAGTAAGTGGCAGGCTAGGATCGATGACCGAGTCGGGACTGATTGGGGGCTAGAACAAGCAGCAACGAGCCGAGGGGGACAGGAACGAGAAGAGGTAGAGGCTACTATGAACGAACCCTCTTTCGGATAGTGTCGGGCGTGCCGCTCCGGTAGAAGAGCTTCGAAGACGACAACGACGATGAAGAGGCGGTGGCGGCCGAGTTGCGGCCGAGCGAGTCTTTGCTCGTCGGTTCCGGCGTCAAGGCCCTCCTCGGCCTCTCGTGCTCTTGCGAGAACTTATTCTAGGTGGTCAGCTTCCTCAGAAACGACGAGGGATCGTCGCCGTTGGAGGGTCTAACGCCTGTCTCTGGCGTAGAGACGCGGCTCCTGGAGAGTGGGTTGCTGGCAGACCGTCGAGGTAGGACACGCTGCCACGTGCCGCCGTCGGAGTCCGACTCGCTATCTGCTCTCGGGAAGTAGCGGGCCAGGGGTGTGAAGCTGCGTTGGCTGTACGTAGATGAGCCCAGCTGGGAGGTACTCAGCTTGGAGGCGTGCGTGTCAATCGGAGCGCGGGCATGGGGAGATGGAGGCGTTTCGTCTTTATGGGACTCTCCCTGCCCGCTGGCATGCGAGCGACCGGGCACTGCCAAAGGCGTCGCCATCGCCACGCTGGGTGTCGTGTTCGCTATGTCACTCCTGCCCTCGTCCCGCAAGATTCTCCGCAACGAATCTCCGAAAGGAGACTGCGTCGGCGAGAGCTGATGGAAGGCATCGTCTGGGATGCTGCGCGCATCGTCGAACTCCGAGAGTCCAGACTGGTCCTCGGACCTTTCCGTCCAGTCCGATGATAAGCCGGCGGCAGCTTCGTCGGTGCCTGAATTGGCTAGGGTGCGACCTTGTCGGGCTGCGCGAGACTTGGTCGGGGTGAGGTAGGCTGCCCCCGCAGACCTGGGACGATGCCGTGGGTCCGACTGTGTTGGTAACAGCCTGTTGCGGTCTTTGGTGCGCGCCGAAACAGACGCTGACTGATTTCGCTGGATGGCCCGAGTGTCGACGTGAGAAGTACTGCTCGTGTTTCGGTGGCCCTGAGAAGCTTCTGCAGCCCCGCCATGGGCAGCTATAGGGAATGTGGTGTCCACTGGACTAAGCTTCCTCCGTTCTTCGATAGCAACCGGTTGCGCGCATGTGTAGGTCGAAGCCGGGCGCTCCTGGTCCACTGCCTTAAGTAGGTCGCAGAGCACCTTGATCTGACGCGTGAGCTTGGTCCTGGCTCGACGCTGTTGCAAGCTGGAGCCCGGCCGGTCTAGACTCTCGATCGTCTGACGCAGCGGACGGCTATGGTGCGGCAGCGCCGGGACAAGCGAGTTGGCAAGCGGTACGGCCCTGCCGATGCCCCCGCCTGACCGAGCAATGGAGCCAGACTTTTGTCTCGCTTCAAAGCTCATCGGACTGCCCAGCTCCGTCTCGTGCAGGAACAGCGTGTCGACTGTACTCTTTCGGCGGCTTTGTGCCCTTCGTGGGACCTTGTCAGCAACAAAGGTGCTGTCTTGACTATTGGCACGCGCTTTGTTCGCGGACATGTCGTTGGCTGACGAAGGGTCAACATGCTGTGACGGCCCAGTGCGCTGCTCTCTCACGAGGCCGCTGATCGATGGTGCCGAGGTTTGGGCTGCGCGTCGCGAAGCCATCCTTAAGCGATGGGCCGGAGATCCGCTTATCCGGGCGATGCTGGAGTGGATGAAGGGGCCAGCGCGAGAGCCTCTGGTGAGGCCCATGAAAACGAACAGGGAGAAGAGCAGGACCAGCTGGGCGATGCCGAGCCTCTTGTCCAGCAGCACTTCATTTGCGAGAGCGTCGACCTGCCCCATCATAGCTATCCGCTCCACTTCGACTTGCTGCCGATGAATGTCGAATTCGAAGATGGCGCGCTGCAGGTCCACCTGCTGTCTCCTTTTAAGTGCCTCGATCTGCCTCCAGTTGCTGGCGTTGAGCGAGCGGAGCGTGTCCGTCATACGCTCTTCCTGCCGTTTCTCCATCCTGGCAAAGACCTCCCGCAGCATCTGCCCGCTGTGCTCGATGTAGCTGAGGCTGAGCGTTGCGTTCGCCTCCAGCGCGTTGAGACGGCGCGTGATTGCACGGTAGATCGACTCGGGACCCCCGCCGTTGTGGGGTGAGGGGGACGGAGGAGGTGGCAGAGAAATCGTGCTTCCTGCAGAGCCGGTGCTTGATGGTCTAACAGCTTGCCTGACAGCTTCCTGCCGTCGATCGGCGTGGGCCGAAGCAGAGAAATGGGGACCATCTCTATCCCCATCGACGCCGACATCTATGGAGCTGGCTTCGTGTTTGTTCTTGCGGGTGGTGGCATGAGCAGCTGGACTTAAGTCGGCGTGCGGTCCGGGCGCACGGAAGTTGACGGGGCACCTGGGGTGAACTGACAGCAAGCCGTTCGCATCCAAGTCGCTTCTGACGGCATCGCAGGTACCGTTCGCAAATGGCCCCTGGGGACGTTCATGATGCGAGCTGGGTCGATCGAGCCTGCTGCCTTGCTTGCCATCTACTGGGCGCAGCATTTGTTCACCAGGCTGGGCGGACCGGACAGTGGCGCTTTCCACAGGCGGGCTGCCGGATACCTTCTCCGCCACGCCTTGCGCTGACCAAGCGGTTGGGCCGACGTCCGCCGCCGGCGCCCTTTTGTGCTCGAGCCTTTCCCGGAAGAGCTTTTCGTGCCTGGTCCAAACGTCCTCGTCATGCATCTTTACCTCGTTCAGCGATGTGGAATTGCGGCCCTCGGCAGCTGACGGAACCGAGCCTGACCCTCGAGCAGACGCACCCTCGTCGGCCACCTCGTCAAATTCCTTATCCAGCTCTTCTTCCTCGTCGTCGTCGGCCTCGGTTTCTCGCCGCGAGAGCTTATCCATCTCTTCTAGCCGGTAGTGGTCGTCCATCTGCGTGAGGCCGTAGACCCTCAGCAGGCTGACCGGGCAGTAATATTCGGAGCCGTAATGCTCCAGGAAGTCGATGCGAATGTACCGATAGAAACCCCGCAGCGCTGGTGAAGGTGGAAAGTTGAAGACCTGGCAGGTACATACAGACAACGACACGGGTTTACGTTAGCTCTGCCAGCGGAGATGCGATTTAGAAAGTGATGCCAGGGCCGCCAACTCACCTGGAGGCCGCGGACATTGCGTGCTCTAAAAGTCCCGAGCTCCTTCCAGTCGTCCTCACGTCCCTTGAGCTGCCAGGCGCCGGTGACGCGGAACTTTTTGAACATGCTGCTGAAGAACTCGTAGTTGGCGAGTACTAGCGTGTCGATCACAATGACGTCGCAGAGCTCGACGATAACAAATTGGCCCTCTCCTGCCTTCGATCCGCCTTGCTTCGGACAGGGCGAAAGCATATAGCGGTCCTTTTTCTCGCTCAGGATAGCGCTGGCAAACTTGGCTGTGGGATTTGTGCGGTGAACGACGGCTGCGCAGTCGAAGGAGGCAAAGTTCCAGCGATGTTTGAGCGCGCCGAGTTGCGAGGCAGCGTCTGTGCCGGCAATACCGCGCGAGATCGAGTCGACGGCGGCCTCCCGTGAGTTATCGAGGCTGCTTTCGACGTTGGTGACCGACTTGCGCGGCTTCGCCCGTGTCCGCTCATTGTCGGAGGCAGTAGCGTCCGGATCGTCCGATATTGGCGTCGGCTCGGAGCTAGCGTCCACAGGGCCGCTCGAGGGCGCGGCCGACGCCGCGGCGGATGACGGAGTGGCAACACTAGTTCGAAGGGGCCCGGGATCGCTTGAGATCGCAGTGAGGCTGGACCGCTTCGTCGCCGAGCCGGCCGGCGAGCTCGGGCCCGACGTATCGTCCTGATTGGTGGTGACGTCGGACCGGTGCTCTGTCGGAGCGACGCTACCTGACGGGCTGGATGGGCTGCGCTCGGTCACAGACTGGACATGATCCTTCGTCTTGCGGCCTCTCTTTGACTTGGTCTTAGCCTTGTCGGCATCGTGCTCCTTGCGCGCTCTGTCCTTTCCGCGGACCGCATCGACGTACTTTTCCTTCCACTCGCTAAAGCTCAAAAAACCTTGACCTTCTTGCTCTGCCGACCAGGCATCGTAAGCCTTGATTTGAGCCTGATCAGTGGCTGGCGATGGGGTCTCGCCTGATGCCTGACGTCGGTACGCCGATGAAGCGCTTGAGGAAATGGCAGTCGACTGCGAAGGTTTTGGCAACGCGGAATCCGGCTGAGAGGGCTGCCATTCGTGTAGTCCATTTTGTTGCCGCCAGTATCCCTCCGCACCTGGGGCGGGGTAGGCGTCCCCCGACCCTGGCTGGTCCAGTCGAACCGGGTCGATCGCAGAGTGAGTTCCTCCGTCGATGGACGGGACGCCGTCATCAAGCTGAACGCGAGGTACATCCTCGGTGAAGGTGATGGTGCCGGATACGGCGATCGACCTTGTGCGCGGTTGTGCTGTGCCAGGCGTGCTGTGAGCAGCAATGAGCGGTTCGGGCGAAGGAAGGTCGCAGATTAGGAGGTCACCTTGGACGTGCGTCGCCGGATTGGCGGGCGTAGCGGGCCGATGCGGTGCAGCCAGAGGGCTCGGACAGACGTCTGCGAGAAAGTCGAAGGATCTCCGGCAACCAGCTGGCAAAGCGAGGGCATCAGAGGAGCCGTATACGAGCGAGCCATCGGAAGCTGCAGGCAAGGACGCAGGCGAAGACGGATCAAGGTATCTTGGACGGTGATGGCGCTTGTGAGGTCGAGACGGCGAAAGAATGCTGTCGGATCGCGGCGGACCAGAGTCAGGTTGGGTGGCGGGGTTACTGCCGAGATCGAAGCCTGGATCGAAAAGCATGGCGGTAGCGCGTTGGGCAACGAGGAGAGCAGCGATGACGACGAGCCAGCCGAGAGCGGTGGTGATGTCGGCGGGCCGCACCGCCGCACCCTGCTGACGTCGGCGCATCGTACTACCCGTGCCCCGGGCGACAGAGAGAGCGGCGTCGACTTATGCCTGGCGGTGGCGCGCTACGAGGTTCCAGGCGCTAGAGTGCACCTAAGGGGCTGCCAAGCACCAGCTGGAAAGCGCGATGCGACGCTGGACGGGAGAGAGGGGATGGACGAGGTGAGAGCAGACGGTAGTGCGAAGGGGCAAAAGGACGACGTGAAGGCGAGCAAGGGAGCAAGGGAGCAAGCCAGGGCCGTCAAGCAGCGCACGGCCCCACGCACGCCCCCCCCCCCCCCGCCAGAGAGGTGGCGCCCCAACAAAAGGGCCAGGCAGAAGCCCACCGACCCTGCAGCTGCTCGCTGGCGGCGCGCTTCGACGGCCGACGACCACCTGGCCAGCCCTGGTCACACTTTGACTCCCTCAGGCATCAAGCAGTCTGGAGAATCTAATCAAGAATGGCGACGTCACCTTGTCACTCTCTCTCAGGTCGCGGGAGTGGCTCCTGCTCTAGTGTAGTGTGTTCTTGAGTGGTGCGCGCTAGCCTCCTCGACGTCGACCTGTCCCTCTCTACTCGCGGCAGTCGTACACCTTGGCAGCCACCTCGTGCCACGAGCTCCCTTCGACGGCGTACATGCCTCCATACGTTCGCTCAATCGGGTGAAGTCGCTTACCGACAATCACCAGGCTATGCAGCGGCTCACCGTACGCCATCTTAGCCCGCGCCTCTGACCTCGACGCCCTCTTCTTCTCCAGCTCCGTCTCGCTCGCCATCTTATGGTCATCGTCGTCGTCCTGCTCCTCGTGCGCCGCCTCCTCGGCTGTTGGGCTGGCCAGATCGTGCAGCTCCCGCAGCGTACCCGAGACGATCCGCTCCGTCTCGGACCCCATACGGCAAAGGGCAATGGCCAGCGTCTTGTCTGCATCCAGGTAGTCGACCGCGTGCGCTTTTGCCGCCGCCAACAGCTGCGAAATCAGCTGCGGAATCAGCATATACCTAGGCGGCTGGTACCGCAGCACGCCCCTGAGGGATCGTAAAGCATCCAGGCGCATGTGAGATGGTCAGCCGCCGAGCGCACCAAGGGCAAGACCAGGCTAGTGATGTCCCATCGTAGCTACTCACCGACTCATGTCTTCGAGACTCTGTTCGCGGACCTTGATGTCTCCCAGCGCTAGCGTGTGGCAACCAATCCGAAGATTCTCACCAATCCTCTCTAGCCAGCTGTCCGGCTGCCAATCGGCGTGCCAGAAGGGGACGCTGACAGTCTGTCCAAAATTGTAGCCGGCCAAGCCGCTCGATCCGATTGCCGTCATGATGCTGGCGTTGTGGATGATCTTAACCTGAACAGGAGGGCTTGCGTTGCGCGCTCGGAGGATGAGGTCGGTGTGCGTGGTCGCAGAGAGCGGGTCGCCCACCACCAGAAACGAAACGTTGGACGTTGCGGCGCTCGCAAGGATCGAGTCCGACTCCAGCTCAACCGTCTCGCGGTGTGCAAGAATGACTGGCTTTTCATATAGTTTCTCCTGCAGGGATGATGGTGAAACGATGGTGAAATGTAAGCAGATAGAAGTCAGCCGTCTAAGTCATCAAGGTCGAATGCAAGAGAGAGACCGCTTCGGGGCTAGCAAGCTCACCAGTCTCTCCTTGAATCCCTCCACCATCAAAATGCTCGTATAGCTCTCGAGGTAGATTCTCTCCGACGACTTGACCGCATTGAGTCCCTTTAAAGTGATGTCCTGCTCGTCGGCTAGGCCGAGGCCGATGATGTGGAGGACCATATCGTTGCGAAGGAAGAAGCCTGTTAGCTCGACCAATCTAGGGGCGTGGAGGCGGAGAAAGGGCTGGACCCCTTGGCGAGGGCAAGTAGGGATGAGAGCGGGTTGAGGATCTAACGAGACCGAGTGGAGCAACCCTGAGTCGAGACAAGCCAGAGAGGTCCGTATCGTAGGCGTGAGCGGGTAAGGTGATGAGATGGTCGTGGGGCCGTGGCGGTTGTCAGGGGAGACCTCCGTCCAGAAAGAGGTGGGGAAAAAATCAAGGACCGACGAGGACATCTTGTCGAGATGCAAGAAGGCAGCAGCAAGTTCGAAGGAATCCGTAATATGTACGGAAAGTTTTGACATTTTGTTTATATATATATATGATTACTACAGACCATAAATATGTCAGGCAATATGGCCGAGTGGTCTAAGGCGTAGCATTAAGGACTATTCTCCGTTGTATACGTGGATTAATCTGCTATCTTCGGGCGTGGGTTCGAATCCCACTGTTGTCAAGAAATTTTGTTCCTTCCTCCCTCACGGGCTGTCGGCTCTCCGCTCAACCCCCTTCACATCTTTTCTCCAAGGGATCTCGCTACAGCTCCTAAAAATTGATGTACAGATGGCGATACCATAGCAGAAGTAGCTGCTGTAGGAGCAATATAGACTCGAAGCGTGGGAAGTTGGGAAAGCGGGCTTCTCACTTAGCATGCCAGATCCTCGACACAGTGTAAGCCCACCCTGAATTGCCGCTCAAGAAGAGATATCTGATCGAGCTGCGCACGTCTTTGCACCGAAGCAGTAGCGCCCGTCCAGCGGGCTGGATAACCCAATGACCTGATTCCTACTTACCGCTTAGAAAGCGGCCCGCTGCTTAGCGTTCTCACGACCGACAGAAGGGCGACCAGAAGGAGAGCGCAAGTACTACTTACATCGGAAGTTTGACGGGTTCTTGGTCAGAACGACGAAGAGCCGTGGTCCAGGCCTGAGCTATGATGCAGGTACGACCGACGGGACAAACGCAGGGCCCGAACGGCACACGATGCTGTTGTCCACTTGCTTGCTCACAAAGAGACGCCGTGCTCCCCCGAGCTTCGCGCGCCGGTTTGGACCGAGCAACATCTCTTCGTTATCTGATTGGATCGGGGGCTACTTTACATGGTGAAACAGGGAACAGGCACGGCCGCAAAGACGGGACCGAGGCAGCGCAAGAAGACCCTCGGCCTGCACGTAAATACAGCAAGACAAACAGGTATGTACGTAAGTTGTGGAAGGACAGGGCACAAAGCAGTTCCTCGAGCGACGGCCGTCGCCATGTGACTGTTGTTCCGCATTGACCCGACGAAACCGCCTTCGATTTGTTCCTTTGAGACGCACAAACTACTATGTACTGTACTGTACACTGTATGTATGTACTTACCTTGCGGAAGGGAGACGATGGCGGATCGACAGGCGTCGCCGGGGCAATTTTGCTGCTGTGTGGTTCTTGCATGTGAAGCGTCTAAAATTTTCTGCCTCTAGATCGTTGAAGTTCCGACTACTGTATGGCCCTTGCCAAAATATTATTTAATGCATCTCCCTGGGAACCTGTCCTCCCTTTTCTACCACCATCTCCTCACCACCATGGTGCACCATCTCTCTCATTGGTGACCATCTCCTCCTGTATTGTTATTTCCTCTCTCTGACTCCACCATTGCCAAAGTGATCTTCACTGCTATTCTGCCATCAGGCTGTGCCACACAGTCCTACTGTCACACTGCCAAGCTGTCTGCAAAGAGGCAGCAAAGCTTGACAACCTTGCCACCTTCTACAACATCTTTGCCTGCACCATCAAGGAGTATGGCATCACATGGGACCAGCTGTACAACATGGACAAGACAGGCATGATCATGGGCTTTTCCAGGAGGCAAAAGGTTGTTGTGCCAGCAGGAAAGAAGAACACCTTCCATGTCCAGCCCAGCAATTGAGAGTCAACAACAATCATCAAGTGTGTTGGCTTGAGTGGCCTCTTCTTGGACCCTCTCATCATCTGGCATGGGCAGTGGCATCACCTTGGGGACTACTGCCACATGGAGGGCCCAAGGCCCAACTGGCATTTTGCCATCTTGCCCTAGGGCTGGACAAACAACAACCTTGCCCTTGAGTGGCTTGAGAGGGTCTTTGAGCAAGCAACAGAGCCAATGGGTGCACAAGCTGGCAAATGACACCTCCTCCTCCTTGACAGCCACACCTTGCATGTGTCCCTCAACTTCTGCAACAAGTGCTGGGTGCTTTGGATTGAGCCAGTCTGCTTCCCTGCCCATGCTACCCACATCATCCAGCCCTTGACATTGGCATCTTTGGTCCAATCAAGAGCAATTACAGCTGCTGGGTTGCAGCAATTGGAGGGAACAAGAAGGTGGACCAGCTTCTGTTTGCCAAGTTCTACACAGAGGCTCACAATGCCATCAGCAAGACTGCCATCCAAAAGGCCTTTGCCAATGTTGGCCTCACAGTGCTGCCAAACCCCAATAAGGTGCTCTCTACGCTCCCTGGATACAAGCCAGCACACCTGCAGACACCACCACAAGCCATTGAGGGACCCTACATTGAGATGCCAATGACTCTGCATTGCTTTGACCACCTCTTGTGCAAACTGCAGGGCAGCACAGACAATAGAAAGGGCAGCCTTGTCTGGTGCAAGCTGCTCAAGGCAGCCAAGACTTGGCATCATGCAGCCAAGCTTGCCAATGAGAAGAAGTGTTGCAGTGCCTCACCACTCAAGACCATTGCCAAGCCAGGCAACTGCCACTACATCTGCAAGGACCAGATGATTGGCAGGGCCATGGGAGAGCAGCTCACCACCCATTGAGACCACCAAGCTACCCACAATGACCAACTCACTTGCACTGGATCCCTCCCTGCCTGGGCCAAGCAGTCTTGAGGCCTACAACATCCACCTGATCTTCTGTGACCCCTATGGCAGCTGTGGAGGACTTGGCAAGCCAGACTAGTTGTGCATTGCATGTAGTTGTACTTGAAACATAGTGTATTGCCTTTTTGGTGTGGTCATCAACACAAGAGATGGTGTGCCATGGTGGTATAAAAGGGAGGTGGATAAAAAATCTGCCAGCTTCCCAGGGAGGACAGGTTCCCAGGGAGATGTGTTATCTGATCCAGACATGACTATTGCAAAAAGAAAGAACAAGAAAAAAGCAGCTGCAGAAAGCAGGCACAAAGCAGACACCAAACTGAGAAGCAGCAGGCAGGATGTTGTTCTCCACTTGCCCTGGCCATACACAGGTCTGCTTGCTATTGAACTGCTGTGGGTCACCTTGCTTGCATGCAATATATCAATTGCTTGCACCTATGTATACAAGTACTGTATGTAGTTGGTTGTGTGTAAGGAGGAAGTGGGGGTTCATGACAGTGAAAACATCATGAGAAGGCTTGCAAGGCGTGGCGAGGAGCTACCCTATCTGATCGGGATAAGGGCGGGGCGGCCTTACAACCCGTTCTGCTTTCGCCACCCTCACACAGCGAAACTCGAGAGAGTACTTGCCCCTCTCGGCTCGCGGCCCTCGCAAAACGCTCCGGCTGACGATCTGATAAGGACGAGGCAGCCACGTATATAATTAGGGCTGCCATTCCTTCCCTGCCCATTCCTTCGCCCCCCCACCACCCTTTCCTTCATCAACTCCACTCGACCTTCCCCCTTGGACGCGACCGACCGATCGCTCGGCCCCGTCGTTCTCTTTTGCTCCCAGCTTTCCCTCCATCTCTGTCACCGCCGCCATGACGGACAAGCTCTCTGAAGTCGAGGCACCCCCCTCGGTCGGCGACCATGACGTCAAGTCGGGCGCTGGCGTCTACGCCGGCAAGCAGGCCGGTGTCGTGCTGGCTGAGGCCGGTCGCTCCGTAGCGGGCTGGACTCTCTGGCTCGGCATCCTCGGCATCGCCCTTGTCGCCTATCTCGCCGGCCTCGACAACAACACAATGTACGCCTGGCAGACGGCCGCCACGACCCAGTTCAATGACTTTCCCCTCTACACCGTCATCAGTATCGTTCAGCAGGTCATCATCGCCGTCGGCAAGTTCCCCATCGCAAAGGTTGCCGACGTCTTCGGCCGCGCGCAAGCCTACTCCGTCGCCCTCTTCTTCTGGGTCCTTGGCTTCATCGTCATCGCCGTCTCCCAGAACACCCGCGACGTCGCTGGCGGCACCATCCTCTACGCCATTGGCAACACCGGCATCCAGATCATGCAGCAGATCGTCATCGCCGACTGCATCTCGACAAAGTGGCGAGGAGCGGCCATCGGCCTCGTCAGCACCCCCTACATCATCAACTTTGCCGTCGCTTCCAGGATCACCGCGGCGCTTGCGCCCTACGATGATCTCAGCAACTGGAGATGGGGCCCCGGCTTCTTCTGCATCTGCGCACCCGTTGCTGCCTGCCCCATCATCCTCGCACTCGCCATCAACCAGACCAAGGCCAAGAGGCAGGCACTCGTCCCCACTCACCCGTACAAAGTCATAATCCAGGACCGCCTTGCCGAGGCCGGTGCGGAGAGCAAGTTCTCGCTCAAGTACGTCAATACGCTCCTCCGCAGCATCGCTACCGTCTTCTACGAGCTCAGCAACGATGTCGATGCCATCGGCCTCTTCCTCGTCTGCGCTGGATGGCTCCTCTTCCTCCTTCCCCTCAATCTGGCCAAGCTGCAGACCGATGGATGGCAGACTGGCTGGATTATCGCCATGCTTGTTCTCGGAAGCGTCCTCATCATTGCCTTTGGTTTCTGGGAAGTTTACTTCTCTCCCATCCCTTTGCTTGACCGAAGGTGGCGTCTCAACAAGGATGTCCATCTCGCGACGTGGATTGGTTTCTTTGATTTCTTCAGTTTCTACCTCTCGTGGACACCTGCGTACACCTGGATCTCTATCGTGAAAGGTTTCGACACCTCGGACGCTACCTACTTCAGCAATTGCCAATCGCTTGCGCTCACGGTCTTTGGAATTGCCGCCGGCTTCATCTCGCTCGCAACCAAGCAGTACAAGTGGACGCTGTGCGGTGGCGCGCTGATCCGAATCCTCGGCATCGGCCTGATGATCAGGTACCGCGATTCCTCCTCGTCCACCTTCCAGGTCGTCATGCCTCAGGTCCTTCAGGGCCTCGGCGGCGGCATCCTTGGCGTCACCTTCCAGGTCGCCGCACAGGTCAGCGTCCGCCACCAGGACGTCGCCATGGTCACGGCCTACGTCCTTCTCATCACCGAAATCGGAGGAGCGTGCGGCACCGCCGTTGTTGGAGCCATTCAGACCAACGTCCTGCCCGGCTACCTCGACCGCTTCCTTCCTATGCTCAGCGCTACTGAGCGAGCCGCCATCTTCGCCTCGCCCACCAGCTACCTTACGATATACCCGCTCGGAAGCCCCGTCCGCGACGGAATCATCGAGGCCTACAACCTCTACCTGCACAAGCTCTTGATCGTCGGCATCTGCCTCTCGGCCCCGCCCGTCATCTTCTCGCTCTTCCTCACAAACTACCGCCTCAACAACAAGCAGAACTGCGTCAGCGACGAGCTAGCCGGCATGTCGATCACTTCTTCCTCGGCCGACGGCGCAGACAGCGATGAGACCCACGGTCGCAAGAATTAGGTGCCTCGCTAGGTGCCTTCTCGGTCCTCCACCTTCCTGTCTCTTTCGTGACATCTTCTCCAAAAGCCTTTAGACCGTCCGTCCTGTAGCGGGCGGCACAGCCCACCTTCGACCTTTGCTCTTTGTCACTCTTTCCCTGTATATCCAGCCCCATCCTCCCCCGCTTCCCGCCTGCTTCACCGTCTCTTCCTGCCTATACGCCTCCCCACGCACCAACGACCCTCCACGTCTCCACGCATAGCATGCCACCTACCCCTCGGAATTCAGCAGCTAATGATAAGGAAATTGTTAGATCAAACTCTTTTGCTTTGGACCCGCGATGTCGCCTCTAGGCCGGTGATAGGGGCTCGGCCAATACCTTTGTCGGAGGTTTTGGGACGATACCGGCCAAAGTCCTTTCATATCAACCTCTCAGCAAATAATTCTGTCGCTCGCTCGTGTTCCCTCTCCTACAAATGAACTTTTTCCTCTTCTGGCTTGCCAAAGTCTCCCCTCCTTCCCTTCTGCCTTGCACTTTGCACTGTTGTTTATTGCCATCACTGAAGCTTGTTCCTGTAGACACCAGCAAGTTGTCATGCCCTAGAACCAGGATTGACACATGCTGGCAAAAGACTGCTGCAATGGCTAGATTGCTGACTGTTCGAGTCAGATTATGGGGTCATCAAGGCTGACATGGCAGAAAGACAGGAAACAGGTGACAGATATCCTTCCAAGCATCAGAGCCATGATACACCAGGTTGCCAGCTGGTACTCTGTCATCTGCTCCCCCTTCTGTAACCTTGAGTTGGAAAGTGGGGTATAGATACAAGCTGGAAGATGGGGGCAGCAGATCCAAGAGGCTGCCAGCAAAGCATGTGGGGTGTACCAGCCTTCTCTTGTATATTAGCCAGTTCCTTGCTTGCTTTTTCCCTTCTTGATACCATCAACTATCATCAGCATTGACATACTCACACCTCTCAATCCAACTGGGGAAAGGTGAACAGAAGACGTGATTGGCTACTGAGGGATGTCTTCTGTAGCCAGCTGTCAAACTTTGCCAGTTTGGACAAACTTGACAGTGACCTGTTGAAGTTCATCACATCCCCATGCATATCAACTCCAACTCTTGTGTCCCTGACAAGCCTTGGAGTCAAGATGTCAGGTACAGAGTCAGCATCGACTCTGCAGGAACCGCCGGCATCCTGCTGTGATTGTGCATGCTCCAGTGCATTTAGTTGGAGGAATATTTCAACATCTTTGAGATGCCAACTACTGTCAGCAGTCTAGATACACGTCTTTTGGCTGACACAGGGTCTACAGCCACATTTGTTGCATGTTCTTTTGTAGAAAAGCACCACCTTCAAGAGGAGCCACTGAGTAATCCTACATACATAGTCAATGTACACAGGCATAGGTCCCTCATGTCCATGTGGATGGTGCAGATGCTGCAGATTGGGGAGCAGTGCCTGAGGGAATTCCCATTCCTGGTGGCCAACATTGAGGGATTTGATGTTGTCCTCAGGTATGGGGCAATGAGGAGGCTGAGGTCGAAGATCAATTGCTGGGACAGGACCATCTCGTTCACTCATCCGGACAGCCAGGGAAGTTGATGCCAGGAGAGGAGTGACCAGCGGCTGATACCAGGGCCACCAGAGCTGTCCCTGCACCACAAGTCCAAGGACAAGACCCATCCTTCCAGAGTTCCTCAGGTTCGAAGATGCAGCCAGTGCCACACCAACACCAGTTTGTCTCCACCAGGCAGCTCCTCCAGGGCGCGGAAAAGGACAACCTGGTTGGACTCATGTGGCTTGAGGTTGACTGGCCAAAGCTTTGTGCGTGCAGTTCCATGGAGACAGGAAACAACGCCAACCAGGAGCCAGAGCCGCCAGACATCATGCAAATCCCCAAAGAGTATTGCAACATTGCCAGCATTTTCAGCAAAGTCAAAGCAGACAAGCTGCTGAAGCAGGGCAAGCGCAACCTGAAGATAGAGTTGGAGGAGGGCGCAAAGCCACTGCAAGGTGAATACTGAGTGGCCGGAGCCACATTTAATCTACAATATTAAGGTGGTCTTGGGCTTTGCAAACTACTATTGTCAATTCATCTGGCATTACTCATGCATTTCTCGGCCACTTACAGATCTAGTAAAACCGGGAAACCGGTTTAGGAAGTTCAAGTTGCGAGAACTGGCAAAGCATGCATTCAAGGGTCTCAAATGGGGGTTTGCCTCAGCACCAATACTACAGCACTTTGACTACTTGTTGCCTACAAGGGTGGAGACAGACGTTAGCAACCAGGCAATTGCTGGCATCATCAAGCAGGAGCACAAGGGCTTGTGGCACCCGGTCGCATTTTATTTGCACAAAATGACCCCAGCAGAGTGCAACTACGAGATCCACAATAAGGAGCTGCTTGTGGTTGCTGTGTTACTCCAACACTGGTATCAGTTCCTCACTGGCTTGCCAGACAAGTTTGGAGTCCTCACCAACCACAACACCCTCAAGTACTTTGCAGTCCAACAGTGGATCTCCCGCCGTCAAGCTCATTGGGTGCTTCACCTGGCCGACTTCAATTTCGAAATTGTGTATCAACCAGACAAGCTTGGCAGGGAGCCAGACACCCTGACCTGCAGGACAGATATGCTGTGTCAAGAGGGGGATGACACCAACTTTCGTGCGGTGCTTGACCCAAAACTGTTTGTTGGGGCAACAAACATTAGGGCCAGCATAGCGGAGGTGTTGGCATTGGCCAGCACAATGTCATTGAAGGATCTCTGCCGGCAGTACCAGGCCACCAAACCCTGGCTCAAGGAGCAGCTTGCAGCTCCAAACCCCAAGGAAGGCCTCATGTGGAAGGAGGACGGCCTTTGGTATGTGCACAAGTGTCTCGTGGTCCCGCTAGTAACGCGCAAACAAACCAACTTGCCTGTCCAGGAGGAAGTCGGTCAACCCTTGACGAACAACTTACTCCTTCACGAGGAAGTGTGGGGGCCAAGACACAGCAGTTTGATCCACGTGGACAAGTTGCTCATGCTGAAGAAGGCTGCCGGGTGCCGGAGTCTACCAAGCACAAGCACTGCAACCTGCAAACCACAGGAATACCCAGTTGGGAGCATCTGCACTACATGGTGATGACGCAGGTGCACAACAACCAGGCAGCATGCCATCTGGGTTGGGATACTACTCTCAAGCACGCCAGGTGGTACTACTTCTGGCCAGGCATGAAGGAGTGGGTTGCCAACTATATGGCTTCATGCAAAATCTGCGCCAGGACAAACAAGCTGTGCTACAGCCCATACAGCTTCTTTCAGCTCCTGCGCACACCAGATTGGCCTTGGGATTTGTTGTCGGCAGATTTCATTGAGGGACTGCCAGTCTCAAATGGTTTCAACTCCATCTTGGTAGTTGTGGACAGACTGACCAAGGCAGCAGTCATGGTCCCAACTATGAAGACAGTCAAGTCAACAGAGACAGCAGCACTGTTTGACAAACATGTCTTCTTGAGGCACAGGCTCCCTGATGACATGGTAACAGATTGAGGCCGGCAGTTCATCAGCAAAGGATGGCATCAATTTGCCGACAAGCACGGTTTCCTGCACAACCTGAGTATAGCATATCACCCACAAATGGATGGCCAGACAGAGAGGGTCCAACCAGATGTTGGAGCAGTTCCTGAGGGTGTACTGTGCCAACCAGCAGGATGATTGGGCAGAGCTACTATCGGTGGCGGAGTTTGCCTACAACAACACTATCCACTTGGCACTGGGCCTGTTGCCTTTCTTCGCTTGTCACAGATGGCACCCCAAGGCACACAGCTCAACACCCAAAGTGGGCATCTTCGATCTGGCTACAGCAGTGTTTGAACCACCCAACGGATTGCTGGCATGCTACTGCCAGGAACACATTTGGGAGGCACAAGCGCAAATGGTGCGGAACTACAACCGTAAGCACACAAACTGGGAATTCGAGGTTGGCGAGCTTGTCTGGGACAGCAACCGCAACTGGACAAGCCCCCAACCCAGGAAGAAGCTTGCCAACAGCTGGTTGGGGCTGCTTGATGTACTACTGGCTGAAGCTACTACTGCACATGCGGGTGCCCAACATTTTTCACATAAGCATGCTTGAACCCTGTTGGCACAGCCGGCTCAAGGGCTGGAAGAACAAGGAAGTCAAGCAAGTGGTGGAAGGGTCCACCTTATTTGAGGTTGAGGCTATCCTCAAGCATTGGAGTCCAAGGCCTTGCCGCAAGTACCTTGAGCTTTGGAAAGGTTATCTGGAAGAGGAAGCCAGCTGGGTTGCAGCTCAGGACCTTCATGCAGACACCGTGCTAGGGAAATACTGGCAGGTAGCAAGGCATTGCCAGAAGTAATGGGCAGGCTGTTGCCAAGTAACTTGCTGCAGCTGGAGAAAGATGCCGAGGCAAGTTGAGCAACTTTGTATTGAAAGGAGTAATGGGGAAGCTGTGTTTAGCCAACAACACAACCAATGTAGTTGTCTACTTACAAAGACTAGGTTGAAGTTGTCCAATTATTCTTGTTACTATTCCATGGATAAAGGATGTCTCTGTGGCAAGTTGGGTGCACAGCATGGACAGCTGTCAAGGGGTAAAGTAGGTATTGACTCATTTCGAGTTGAAGGGAAGAAAGAAGAGAAGAAGCCAAACCTTTTGGAAGTGGGATGAAGAGATGACAATTTGATAAGGAGGGAGAGACATCAACTAAACCTATGAGTTGCTGACTATATATACAACTTTTTGTCCACCCAAGGTGGATCCTGGTACTTGTATAGCATGGCCTTGTTATACAGAGAGTTGGGACTTTGTTGTCCATGACAGTCAGCTATGGGCCATACTGACGGCAATTCTTTGAAGCCCAGTGCATCCCCTGCATATTGACTCCAACTCCCATGTTCCCAACAGGCCTCGACTCCCTCTCTATTGGGGTTAAGATGTCAGGAACAGAGTCAGTGTTGAGTCTGCAGGAACTGTTGGTGTCCTGCTGTGGTTGTGCATGCTCCAGTGTATTTAGTTGGAGGAATGTTTCAACAATGCCAACAGGGAGGGACGCCAGTTTGGAGGGGGCTGCCGCAATGGTCAGAGCGAGGTTGGGTGTGCTGGTGCCAAGACTGTCTTAATTGATGACAGGCTCCAGGAGGGGGACACTGTCACAGCCGGACAGCAACTTGCCCTTGTGCAAGCAAGTCTCTTGTCAGGGTACAGTGACTTGCTGCCACAAGACCAAGTTGCTGGGGAACAGCCAGTGCATGGTGACAGCAAAGATGACCATGCATGGTGAACAAATGGCATGGCCAGAGCTGGACACAGGACAGGCATCAGGAAGGACCATTGGGGGCAAGGTACATCAAGCCGGCGCACCAGGCGTTGTCGGGACAAGTGGGGCAAGGGCTATTGTTACCGGGTGCGACCTTCGGGCAACAGGATATGAAGGCGACGTGGCCACTTGTATATATAGCTAAGCCGCTCTACGGACAAGGACTGGATCTGGTATCCAGTCTAGTCAATACACAGTCGTTACAAGCTTGCCACATTGCCCGTGGAGAGCCTGACAATGCATTGCTATCATCCCAGCATCTGTCAACATACATCGCAATGCTGCTACAAAACCCCACCGTCTCCCCCACGTACACAACACGCTCGCAAACGGTGCCTGCGAGCATTGCCAGCTGAACCAGACCGCCACCGAGTATCGCTGCGCCCTCTGACGTGGGCACCAAAGTGGCAACGGCCCTCGAGCGAGAGCGACTTCCTTGGCAGGGAGCAAGTAGGCCTGTAGACTTCCTCCCAGTTGAGCAAGTTGCTGCGCCTGACAACTGCCGCCATTACAGGAGGCTAATATGCAAGAAGACAAGGCTGGTGTGCCCCACATGCTTTGCTGGCAGCTGTTATGACCCTGCTGGCCATGCAGGGACTGATCAGGCCTGATGGGCCTATTGGCCCCTGTCAAGTCTCAATTGGGCTTGGTTTGCTTTCCCTCTGGTTCAGGAGGCAAGCTGGCCCCAACCGTAGGAATATGTGGGGGGCTTGCTTGGCTGTTGTGTGAGGTAGGGCTCAACACAGGGAGGCCAGGTGGCCTCCTGCATGTTGGACCTGGCCAGTAGGTGGGTGGTTCTATAGACTCAGACCTTGGATTCAAGCCGAGTGTCTGTGTCGCAAGCACCCAAGTAGGTGGGTTCACCCTACAACTCCTTCTGGTTCCAGTCATTGATTGTATTTAGTATCTCCCAAGGTACTTGGTACGCTTTGACAATCTACGGCTAGCCTACAGCTCCCTACAATCCTGTCAACCTCTCCACAAGTCTCCCTACAGCTCCTACAACTCCCACGCACCTGCCAACATCACTGGCAATACCCAGACAATATGTGGCATAACACCATGCAAACCTCTCAGTCCATAAGTAGTAGCGACAAAGCCGTGTGCCCCATGACTTCCCTTGTCAAATGTACTATACTGTCTCCTAGATAGCAAGGTTCACCATTGACATCCAATTGCCCTTGGCCTCTCCTGCAAGTCCCTACATAGCCTGTGGTATCCTCAAGACCCTGTGGGCCATGCCCAACAGCTGCCTCTTGGAACTGCCAGCCCACCTTCTAGCTAAGATTTGTGCAGTTGCATTATAGGATTACAGAGGCTTGTCAAGGAGTCTGAGAGACAGGTCACATATTTTGCCAGCATTGGAGGTATGATTTGCCAGCTTGTCAGCTGGCACTCTGCCAACCCACCTGCCTGCTCTTCTTCAGCAGATAAAAAGTTGATTCATATTGTTTGCTAGCTACCTGAGAGATCCCAAAAAGTATCATCAGCATAAAAATTGGCATACCTACAAAGCACATAGAGAAGAGGTTTTTGGATGATGAAGATGGTTGTGAAATGGGAACCAAGATACAGGTAATGGTAAGGGGCATATACAGGTGCAGGCAACATGCTTGAAGCCAATCACCATCTCACTCACCTCACACTTTAACTTGGTCTTTGATTAGTAGCTGTGCATTGGCTTTGTCAGAGTGTCAAGTGTCCAGCACTGTTGCAGCAGCTTCACTTTTGGTGGTAGCTGTCAAACAGCAAATGATGTCACTAGCTGCCTCATTCAAGTGCAATGTATACAGCATACTTTATACTGTTGAGCATGATGGAAGTCTTCATGAGGTCCAGTTTACTAGGGCATCAAATGTCATGAGGACTGTTCCAGCAGTAGTCGACTTTTGCTCTTCTGAGCTCCAACAAGTCAGCAATAAATATATTTAGAGGTGATGCTGCTGTTACCAATTCCTTTTTCTAACTCCCACCTCTGTGGGTGGGACAGGTAATTGCAGCAGGTTCATTGCTCTGACCATGTTTGGACATCCCTAATAATGGTGATGATGCGTACCGCGCAAGCGCTTGAACGAGCGTGGCGGGCGGCGCTGCGTTCAAGATTCATCTTCGCGTGTGGCTGGATCCGCTGCCAACGCCTGGCGCGGAGATCTTTAACCGTAAAGCGGGCGTAGACGCGCTCCATAGCAAGCTCAAAGACAGCACAGGCTCGTGTTCCAAATCGAGTCCAGAAGCCAAGGCGGGGACCGGATGAGGGAGGCTGAGGTTGGCAAAGACGACGGACGGACAGACGACAATTACAACAGAAGAAGAACTTTCCAGGGGAAAAAATAGGCAACCATGCAACATGAGAAGGACATAAGCGTTCGATGGGTTGGTGGCGTGCTTGATTCGCTAGAAATCTGGAAAGAGCTCGCCCCACTTGTCTTGGAGTTCTGGTCGGTTGTAATCGGCGACGTCGTTCTCTGGATATCTCTCGAACCTGGCGTTGGGAAGTGGTGAGGCGGATTGGACGGACGCTCAGGCGCGCGTAAGCAGGGCTCATCCAGCAGATCTGCCTCCCACTGCAATTAATACTCACTGGCTCGAATCGCCGTCGGCGGTGACGGTCGGCAGGTAGGGCGCCGGGATGTCTCTGCGATAGAGGCGATCCCAGTCCACCTCGACGAACCAGAGGTGCTCAAAGATGTCCTTTGATCCTCGGTGCAAGTTGCCGAAACGCTTCGAGAGGTCGGCGGTCAGCAACGACTTGAGGAAGTCCCTGAGTCAAACATGAAAAGCAGCGAGATAGGGCAGGATAGGGCAGCGAGGGTCAGTTCACCCGTCTTTCGGGAGCTCGCACATCCTTCGCTTGTTTGTTCGTGCTCTGCAAACGATACGAAGCTCACTTCACGCCTGCCTCGAAATATGGTGGGTATCGCACTTTGCAGGCGATGATATTCTCGTAAAGCTTGATCGGGTTGCCATCCTCGGTGAAGAACGGCGGGTGCCTTGACAGACGAAAGATGGATTGGCAGGCGAAGCATATTGGATGAGCGCGCGGCTCCGGAACGATGAATCGAACTTCTCAGGCCTACTCACCCGGCCTGTGCAATATCGTCGACCGGTCAAACAAGGTCGACACGAAGACAAACCGTTAGGACGCCTCTATCCGATCGCTGGGTAAACGAATACTGTACGAGCTCGCCCATGTACTACTCACGAGCATTTCGAACAAAAGCACGCCGAGCGACCACCAGTCGACGCTCTTGTTGTATCCCTTTGAGCTGACAATCTCTGGCGCCAGGTAGTCCGGTGTGCCTGTTGGGGCCGTGACCACGGACGGGCGAGAGGATCATCACAGTCAGCGAGCCACGAGCGAGCCACGTGTGACAATGAAGCGGCGAAGGCGCGCCCGGCGGCGGCTACCTACCACAGAGGGTCCAGGTGACGTCGGGAACGTACTTGGCAAAGCCAAAGTCGGTGATCTTGAGGTGTCCATCGGCGCCGAGGAGAATGTTCTCAGGCTTTAGGTCACGGTAGACGATGTTGTTCTGATGCAGGTAGTCGATGGCTAGCGCAACCTCTGCAGCGTAGAATTTAGCGACAGGATGCGGGAAGCGCAGCGACTTTCGCAGCAGCGTAAAGAGCTCTCCGCCGGGGACGTAGTCCATGACCATGTAAAGGAAAGTGGGATCCTTGAAAGTGCCCCAGAGGTTGACCAGAAAGGGATGTCTGACGATGGAGAGAACGACTCTCTCGGAATTTGTATGTTCGACCTGCTTCATCTTGACGACCTGATCTTTGCGAAGCACCTGGCAATAGACAAAGCGCGCAGGTTGAGAGGAGACGAGCGGGTAGACGCACCAGAGGTGATCGGGTTAGCGGGGGCGAAGAATGATGGCGGCCTCGCTTCCTGGTTCGTCGGTCTACCCTACCTTTACAGCGTAGAACCTCTGGTTATGGCGGCTCCTGACGAGGTGAACCCTCCCAAAGCTGCCAGTGCCCAGCGTCCTCTCTACAGCAAAGTCTGCGAGCGCGTACCTGCCGCTCAGTTTTCTCTGCTGTGCGGCGATGGCGAGCGGGAGGGAGGAAGAGTTGTAGGTCCCTGTTGAGTTGGCGGAAGCGTGGTGGGAAGCGACCGTTTGCGGATGATGCGGCGAGAGTTGCTTTGCGACGAGCTGAGCTGCGGGCATGGCGCCGAGCGGCTGAGCTGCGATTGTGGCCAGCCGTTGGTCACACCGGTCGATGGGAAGCAGCAGCAGCTGCTGTTGTAGTAGTTGTAGTTGTGGATGTTGTTGTTGTCGTTGCTGTGTGGGCAGATGCACGATGTTTGCGGGGTCATTTACGGTGACCAGCGGCTGCTGTTGAGCGTGGTGGGCCTCAGGTGATGGATCCATGACGATGTGGCCAGTGTTGGTGTTGACGCTGGTGTGACGAGCTTTGATGGGCGATGTGCGAGGTGAAGAAGCCGTGCGTTTAAAGGTAATGGTGAGCCGCCTTTACCCGCACCCGCACACCTGCGTGGTGTGGCGCGTGAGAGCTACACTCATCAGCACACCCTTCCTGCTCTCTCGCCCGACAGAGCGCACATCGCGCGATCACCCCTTTCCACATCTCACACCGCGCTCGAGCCAGCGTCGTCACCTCGGCATTCCCAGCATCCTGACCTTCGTCCTCGACATCGCCACCGCCAACCGCCGACCGCCCATCGTCAAACGCCATCATCACCGCTACCGCCACCACCACAACGACTGCCATCGGTGCAATCAATCTCTTACAGCCTGTGGAACTCTGCGCCCTGGAATAACCCCTCGTCGGCACATACAGGCATCGCTCTACCCAGCCATTCCATCAGCACCCTGAGTCCACACCTCCTCGCCCGCTCTCCTGCACTCACCTCCTCCGCAAACCCACACTCTAGTCACCGCCACGCTCCTGCCATGTCGCTTCCAAGGCGTTCCTACGACCCACGTCGGGTATGTCTCTTGCCCATGCCACAGCTGCTCGTCTTCATGCAGACGAACAAGCGCTCCCTCGGCATCTACCTCTCCGGCGCTCTCTTCGCTCTCGGCTGGTGGTTCTTCCTCGACGCCTGCATCATCTCGTCGCTCACCCTCAAGCCCCCGCGCGATCCCTCGCTCCCCTTTGAGCCGCCCGCAACCCACATCACCTTTGCAGACTGGGTGCCCGGCCTTTGCGCCACAATCGGCATGGTCGTCGTCAACCTCATCGACAAGCAGCACCTCACAGAGGCCGGCGGCACCTTTTCCTTTGGCGGCGGTTCCGGCGGCGGCTTCTCCGGCGACAGTATCCAGTGGCGCGCCAGGCTTTTCCTCTTTGTCGGCTTCGCCCTCCTCGCCGGCGGGCTGGCTGGCTCCATCACGGTCCTCACCGTCAAGTACCTCGTCGCCGACCTGCCCCAAGGGTTCGAGTATTATGGCGTTGCAAACGTCGTTCAAAATGCTGGCATCATGCTCAGCACCGTGCTGCTATGGATCAGCCAGAACACCGAGAGCGACTTCGAGTACAACCTTACCCTCTAGCGCCTGTGCGCTCCCGCCTCGCGACAAGCACGAGCCGTCTGGCCCTCTCGTCGAAACGTCTTCTTACCTTTATCTACCCGTCAGCGGCCTCTCCTCATTTGATCTCGTTGTAATGGTTGACATCACCTCCCCAATGTCCCGCGCGGCGCTCTGCATACAAGACATGATTCTAGCATGCGTTGCACCAGGAGCTACTGGTTTTATCGTCCCGGCGGACTGCTTCGCTCCCGACCCGGCTGAGGCGTGGACACAGCCTCGTGTTGGTGTGCCGCCTCTGTAGCGTAGCCATTGAGCATGAGTATTGTTCAAGCGTCGTGCCATCGAGCTGAGACGATTGTCGAGGCGTGCCAGGGCGAGGGTGTCAGACGTGGGCGGGCCAGTTCCACGTCTTGGTTAACCGGCAGTCGGCCGAGCTCAACCGACGGATCGCCCAATCTCGACACCATCTTCCTCTCTTCCACCCGCGCCGCCACCCTCAACATCCATACAAGGTCTCCGCGCCAGGAACCGGCAAGGTCATGCCAGCCATCCTGCGCTTCAAACCATCGTCCAACTCCTGCTTGGCAACGGCCAGGCTTTGGGCCGCACGCGGGCTCTCGCACGGCAACCTGCGCCCACTCATTGCGGGACCGACACATCGCAACTTACGCTCGCGCTCCAGTCACTGCGGACCCACATGGCCCCGTAGCCCTCACGCTTCCACTGAAGTTGCCACAGCTTCTCGATCGTCCCCGCCGCTCCTTCGACTTCGCAACGCTTGGCTGCAGAATGTCCGGACGGACCCAGCAAATCCGAGCGCGCCAAGGGGTGCGTCCTTGAACTGGACCATAAACGACTTGGGAGAGCAAGAGTGCTGGGCCGTCATCGGACCGGCGAGCGAACGAGGCGGGAGAGCACGACGGGAGATCATCGATGTAGGTACGCGTGGCAGGGAACGACTCCCGTTCTGTTCGGCAAGAGCAGACTCCCGTTCTATTCGGCAAGAGCAGTCACAGTGCTCGCCGCTGACATGAATGTCATTGCCCGTTCGCCCGGTCGTCTCAACGCCGTCACAGGTCATCCTGGGGAGATCGAGGCCCAGAAGCCTTCCGAATGCCGCGTCTGCTACGTACCTCGATCGGAATCAGGAGACCTCCTACCATCCCAACGTCCATCCTTTCCTCCAGGCAGAGTCCGGCGATGTCGCTGACAGGCTCCGCGAGCCACCATCCAGCGCTATTGCTCATGTCTCATTTGCTACTCAGATGGGTGGACGTTTCAGTCCTTTGGCGGGCGAATTCACAAACTACAGCGCTAGATACGGAGCCATCCGAGACGAGGACCGTGTCACGCTCTACGAGCGTCTGATGGATCTTCTGGGCGTTTCCGTTGGCCTGGTGGCAGCGCAAAGAATGCTCTCGGATCCCCTCGTGAGCACCGCTGCGGCAGAGGGGACTGTTGGCCTGCTCAAGTGGCCAAGCGAGCAGGCAAGGCTGACGGCGAGGCATCGAGCGTTGGAGGCAGACCGCACCATACGGGAGATGGCTCCTCTCTTGCTGATGGACCATCAGCTGCTGCACCGGCCGGTAATCGCGCTATCCAATGGTCAGACCCGACGGGCCAGGATCCTCTCGTCGCTCATCAGCGGTGCCGAGATGGTCGTGCTCGAGGAGCCTTACTCGGGCATCGACGCTGACACTCGCCTCAAGCTTTCGCAACTTTTCAGCCGCCTCCATGCCCAACGTAGGCCTCGAGTGGTGTTAGTGCTAAGGGAGCAAGACGAGGTCCCAGAGCTCGTCACGCACGTCTTGCGCCTGGACGAGGCCGGTGCCATCACGCAACTTGGGCCGAGGCCGCCCGTGATAAACCCCGGAGAACCACTCATACCGCCGAGCGACAGCGGCGAGAACCGTTCGCAACACGTTTCGAGCGGACAGAGCGGCTACAGGCTTTTGCTCAACAACGCCGCTAAAGGTTTCGGCCGAGGCAACGAACAAAAGCCTCCAGTGATCAGCATGAACAGAGTCTCGGTGACCTACGGGGATAAGAGGGTGCTTGACTCGATTAATCTGCAGATCTATCCAGGAGACCGTATCGTCCTCGCTGGCGATAATGGCTCGGGGAAAACGACCCTCTTGGCCTTGATCTTGGGCGACCACCCTCAGTCGTTCTCCTGCCCCTGAGACCAGCTCTCTCTCTTCGGGAAGGCCAGGGACGAGCCGCTCAATGCGAGGCTACTGCTGGGCAGGAGGATCGGACATTTATCGCCCGAGCTGTTCAATGCCTTTCCGCGCAAATCCGCCGAGAGGGGAGGGCTGACGGTGGGAGAGGTGATCGCCTCTGGCTTTAGCAACGTCTTTGCGCGCAGGTCGTACGACGAGGCTCAGAAGAAGAGAGTCTGGGGCCTGCTCGCTCACTTTGCCGATCTGGTGAAATCCTCCGACGGCCAGCACGATGAGCCTCTGAGCGAAGCGGAAGTCCGCGCTGTCTCATCACGCGGCTTTGCAGAGCTGAGTCACGGCTCTCAGGCGGTCGTCTTGTTCCTGCGAGCGATGGTCAACGGCCCACAGCTACTGGTACTCGACGAGCCCTTCCAAGGTATGGACGCAAGGCAGGTAGAAAGGGTCAGACAGTTCCTTGACGATAGCACCGCGACCGGTGGCACCGACCGCTGGGCCGTCGGAGAGACGGACCAGGAAAAGCATAAGGACGTCGAAGAACGGCAGCGCGCGGCGGTTGTCCTTGTGAGCCATTACGAGAGCGAGTGGCCGAGGCGGTTTGGCCGGCTCGTCAGGCTGAAGGACGGAGTAGTGGAGGAGCATGTCTAGCTGCGTGCAATATTTAATCGTGAATAGAGGTAGAGGTACGGTGTTGTACACTTGGCTACGGAGCTTTGTATCTTGCGCACGGACCCACTCTGCACGGCTCTCGAGGGAACAAGAGCCGTGCCACCTCATCTCGCGCTCATTCTCTGCCTCGGCGCCACGATTTCCGTGTATCCTTTTTCTCCACTACTACACTCTCTACATCTCTTCATCGGCCCCCACTACAGACAGGCTCGCAAGATGCTGCGCATTTCCCTGGCGCTCGCTGTCCTTTTTAGCCTGCTCTGCATCCTCGGCGAGGCCCCAGGGATCTCTGCAGTGAGGTCGGGCGACTTCAAGAAGTGCAAGGATTCATCCTTCTGCCGCAGGTTTCGACGCCAGTCTAGCTACGTAGAACAGTGGCACAAGGACACGGGACGACGCTTCACCTCTCCCTACTCGCTGCTGCCTCCGGCTCAGCAGCCTCCTTTGTTCGACCTGGACAAAGCGCGGCTATCCACGCCATTGCGCTCGGCCCTCTACCCCGACATCGACTTCGAGCTCTGGTTCACCTTCTTCCGCGATGGAAGCGCTCGTGTCCAGATGGACCAAGTCGGCGATCGCTTCGGCGGCTGGAAGCGCTACGACGAGGCTCATGTTTGGGGCATCGACCATATGCCACAGCTTGCCAACGGCGACGGCGAGACAGCCGTCGATGTCGATCCAGTCGCCGGCACGACCGAAGTTCGCTACGGGCCGGGCCTAAGTCGGTCCGTCCGCGTGCACCACAGCCCGATAAAGGTCGAGGTGCTGAGGCACGGAGAGGTCCAGATCGTGCTCAACGAACGTGGACTGTTGCACATGGAGCATTTTCGCCAGAAGCCCGAGACCTTTCCGACGGTCAAGATTGAAGGCAGCTCCGAGGAGCCGCAGCAGATCGTCTTGAATGCCAAGAAGCGTTCCCTCCTCTCGTCGTCTCAGGCGTCGGACCTTGACGAGCAGCTCGTTTCGCAGTGGGCCGGCTTCGAGGAAGAGGATGCGGGCGAGTGGGAAGAGACCTGGGCCGGACGCAAGGATTCGAAGCCAAAGGGCCCCGAAGGACTCGCGCTCGACTTCACCTTCCCAGGCTACTCGCACCTCTTCGGACTTCCGGAGCACGCATCTCCTCTCTCACTGCGGTCGACCCGAAAGCCTGTCGGCTCGCCGATATCGGACGATGAGGCTGGTCGCTTCGAGGAACCTTACCGTCTCATGAACACCGACGTCTTTGAATACGACCACGACTCTCCAATGAGCTTGTATGGCAGTGTGCCCGTCCTTCATGCCCAGCGCGAAGGAGGCTCAGTCAGTGTCTTCTGGCTCAGCGGCTCAGAGACCTGGATCGACATCCACAAGACCCGTGCATCGCCCTCTGCAACCACGTCGCACGCGCACTTCTTCTCGGAGTCGGGCATCCTCGACCTCTTCCTCTTCACCTCCGCCGATGCTCGCACAAACATGGCCCAATTCACCAAGCTTGTCGGACGTACCGCGCTTCCGCAGTACTTTGCGATCGGCTACCACCAGTGCAGATGGAACTACCTGACCGACGGCGACGTCAAGGATGTCAGTCAGCGTTTCGACGAGGAGGACGTGAGTGCGCGATTGTCTTCGAAAGGACCGATTAGGTGTGCCTTTCCTCACCAATCGTGCTGACCGCTGACCATGAACACTGGCTCTCCTCTTGCTCCGCCTGCAGATCCCCATGGATGTGATGTGGCTTGACATCGAGTACAGCAAGGATCACATGTACGGCGTGTGGGACGAGAAGGCCTTCAAAGATCCCGAAGACATGGTAAAGGCTCTAGACGATCGGGGACGTAAGGTAGGTAGTATCGGAAGGCAGCGAGACGGGTGGGTGGATCGGCGAGCCTGACATGTGCAGATGCGTTCTTCTCGTCATCAATCAGCTCGTCATCATCGTCGACCCGCATCTCAAGCGGACGCGCGACTACTGGCTCTACGCCGAGGCGCAGGACCAGAAGCTTCTGGTCAAGGACTCGAACGGCGCCGGAGAGTACGAGGGCTGGTGCTGGAGCGGAAGCGCCAGCTGGCTCGACATGTTCGAGCCCGCCAGTTGGAAGTGGTGGGCGGACCAGTTCTCGCTCGCCGGAAACAAGCTGACGGGCAAGATTCGGGCTAACGCCCGCAATGTCTTTATCTGGAACGACATGAACGAGCCGGCCATTTTCAACGGACCCGAAGTCACGTCGCCGAAGGACGTGATCCATGCGGGCGGTTGGGAGCACCGCGACCTGCATAACATCAACGGCGTCCTGTTCCAGAACCAGACGGCGAGGGGCCTCCGCGACCGGGAGCTGGAGGTCCCGGCTTCGCTGGGCGGTGGCGAGGCCCGCCGGCCGTTTGTACTCGCGCGATCGTGGTGGGTCGGCACCCAGAAGTATGGCGCGGTCTGGACCGGAGACAATCTAGGCACCTGGGAACATCTAGCGCTCAGCGTGCCGATGATCCTAGCCAACAACATCGGAGGCATGAGCTTCTGCGGAGCCGACATCGGAGGCTTCTTTGGCAATCCCGCGCCGGACATGCTGGTCAGGTGGTATCAGGCCGGGATCTTTGAGCCGTTCTTCCGGGCCCACGCTCACATTGACACCAAGCGACGCGAGCCTTACCTCCTTGACGAGCCTCTCCGTAGCGCCGTGCGCGAGCTCGTCAAAATCCGCTATCGAATGCTGCCGGCGTGGTACACCGCCTTCAAGGACTCGGCCGTGTCGGGACTGCCCGTCCTGCGCCCGCAGTACTTGATGTTCCCTCGTGACGTCGATGGCTTCGGCATTGACGACCAGTACTACATCGGCGAAACCGGCCTCTTGGTGAAACCCGCGGTGAAGCAGGACGTTGACCGCGTCGATGTCTACCTAGCCGAGGACAAGCCCTACTACAACTATTTCACCCACGACGTCTACCAGGGCTCGGCCGGCGGCAGGATGGTCACAGTGCCGGCACCGCTGACGGAACAGATGCCGGTCCTGCATCGCGGAGGTTCCATCCTACCGCTGCGCGAGAGGGCGCGACGTGCTGCCGAGCTCGATCGACGCGATCCTTTTACGCTCATCGTAGCCCTCGACAAGCCCGAGAGCTCGCCGCTCGAGGAGAACCAACGACTGCGCGCGCAAGGCTCGCTGTACCTTGACGATGGTCAGACCTATGATTACGAGAACGGCGACTTCGTGTGGCGACGTTTCCGCTGGTCGACCGACGTTACGACCGGCAGACATGCGCTGCAAAGCGTCGACGAGGCCCAGCTCAAGGCTGCCTCGGCCGATCTCGTCGTCGCCGACACCAAGCACGTTCTCCCTTATGCTGCCGGGAACCGCTTCGCCGAATCGATCCGCGATGTCCGGATCGAGAAGCTCGTGGTGCTGGGCCTGGACAAGGAGCCCAGTTCGATTCGGATTCGTGGAGCCACAGACGACGAGCATGAAGTGGAGTGGATGTGGAAGGCGGGCAATTCTGCTTTAGGCAAGGGGGGCGGCAGCTTCGGCTTCGGGACGGGCTCAAAGAAGGCCAGCGAACTGGTAATCAAGGATCCCGCCGTCCTGATCCGAGACGACTGGACCATCGAATTTGAATAGGCGCCACGGGAGGACGGGACACTATAGCCAGTTGATGTATCCTGAGGTCAATGCAATCTACCACGCCTCAAAGAAGCTGTGGATGGAGAAGGGCACACTCAGACACGAATGGTTCTACGGGAAGTCACATCCTTTGCCACGAGCATAGTTCCGGTCACGACGGCTCGCCACGCGGCTGATCGCCATGGCTCAACACACATACGGGCGACGATGACAGATTCGTATTTACGTCGCTGCATGTGCGCTTGACGTGAGATGGTCGAAATCTTAGACGAGACAACGCTACCGCTATCGCGACGCTTGGATGCAAATATATGACTTATGCAGTGACCAAAGGCCGTTACTCGGCCTCTGACGCCGAGCCCGAAAGCACGGCAATCGGTGACGGCGAACGACCGTGAAACGCCGAGGGCAGCGAGGCCTCCTCCATTGTTGTGTCCAGCGTTCGAAGCGCGGCACTACCGTGTCGCGGAACCGCCTCTCCACCCGTCACGGCAGGTTGTGATTCGGTCTGACGAAAAGTCGATGCCAAGGCTATCGTCGTAGACGATGAGGATGACGACGATTCCAAAGCTTTCCGCGCCGAGCTTGCGAAGGGAGCCGGTCGGCCTGTTGGCCTGTGGTACACGGTTCTCGCCTTTCTGGGCGTGGACAGCACCAGCGTTTGCCGAGATTGCCCGGCCATGACCTCCGTCTCGCCGACTGATCGAACCGGAAGCATCGGCGGCTCGATCGGTCCCGCCCTTCTCACCGCTTCGCTTTTCCGCTTGCCCATCTTGCCGGTGATGAAGGCTCTTGCCGATGCTTGCGAGCCGGCTGCGCCCACCGTCAGCGGAATCAGAGAAGTCAAGCTTCGACCATCGTCACCGTCACCGAGATGTGAGCCAAGGATCGAGGATCCGACGCTGACGCTTCGGGCGAAGCGTCGGTTCATGTCGACCTCACGTCCACGACTCAAGAAGCTCTGCGAGTCGGCCGCCGCCTGTCCACGAACTCGGCGGCCAGAGGCCACCTCCTGTTCCAGGGCGTCTCGAAGACGAGGTCGAGACACGGCGGCCGCGCTCGATCGGCTCTTGCTTGCCTTTGTGTTGTTGGCGCTTCTCGTCGCCGCGGACCCTCTCTCCGTGGGCTGCAGCGAATCGCCCGATCGGGCCTTGACGACGCGCGGTCGCGCCGGTGTAGCGTCAGATGCGCTAGAAACAAAGCACTTGCCCTTGAGCAGCATACACTGACGAGACAGCACGGCGCCAAAGCACGGCTCTACGACCTTTTGGGAGAGCCACTGGACGTCATCGAGTTCCTCATCGGGTTCCTTGTGCCTCGCGGCCGTGCCAAAAGCTAGAGCAGGTCTGCTCGCGGGGAGGTTTATTTGCGGTGCATCTGTGTTGCTCGAGGCCGAGTCTCCTGGATCTGTCAGAAAGCTCTCCAACTCCAGGTGCAGGTTGGCGGTGATCTGATCGAGGCATAGCACGTCTGTGAGGGCCTCGAACCGTCGGTTGAGATGCTCGGGCTCGATTGTGGCTGAAGAGGATATTTCCAAGACGGCGTCTGTTTCGTTGATTCCCACATCTCCATCTCTGCTTTTCTTGCCGCCCAACTTTCTCTGCCAGAGGAAGCGATCACCTTGCAGGTTCGCGTCGAGACCGGCGTCCCAGCGCTTGGGTCTGTCAAGCTTCCGGCTCCGCTTCTTAGGGCGTGTTCCAGCGTCTTCGGGCGTCAGGTCCGAGACGACGGCATCGCAGGTGGTCGAAGCCGAAGCGGCGGAACTCGCAAGGAGCGCCTTTTCGAGCGATCGCTTGGACGGCTCGATGCAGGAACTATGCTTTGTCGTGATCTTGAGGAGAAGGAGCGTGAGGAGAACCTGGAGCTGAAGCCTGTCAGGGAGAGGAGGACGCGCATTGTCAGCACAGGGACAAAACTAGTGCCGCTGGAGCCAGTTCTGCCACCGCCAACCCACTCTCGGCTCTCGATGGCTTTGAGCCATCTGCATAGGCTGGACCCTGGCTCGAGCATGCTGCGGGGCACTCCCACCCTGCCTGTTTCCGGCCAATTGTCGCTCGCTGCAGCTGTGTTTCCTTTGATGAGTTTAGGCTGCAGGTCGCCGGCGACCGCTGTGGCTGCACCTCCTCTGAGAGCAGCCCGTACGGCGCGGAACTCGTCGTTGTCGGCGTAAAGCTGCATGGGCTCGGTCGTAGACAGATGGGAGGATGCAAGCACCTTGGCAGCCTCCATGTCATAACGACGCTGTATGATGGAGCGTGGACGGAGCATGAGAGCGAGCCGCACGACGAGCAGAGGGATGACTGACTCGTTGGCGAGCTCGAGCCTTTGAACGTGCTGTATAAAGTCGCACAGGGAGGTGTGGCCCTCGCCAAGCCATAGGGCGTCATTGTAGACCATCCAGAGGCCGTCGCCGGGTGGTGTTGCGGCATGGTCCGCGGCTGGCCAGACGGAATGCGGAGGACGTTCCAGCAGCAGCGGTGGCGTGGCTGGAACCAGGGGGGCAGACCTGGGATCTCGGGCGCTGGCGGTCTTGGCGGATTTAGGGGGGATGATCTCTGCCAAGGGCCGAAGCACCGCTTGGCCGGAACAGGGAACGCATCTGGACTCGCTGAGGGAGGCCATGATGGCGAAGGGGATGTCCGGCGGTGGGTTGCGGTGCGGTGCGCATCGAGCGTTTCGGCAGTCAGGGCCGCCGATGCGCGCTACGGCGCCATGTCGAGGTGTTCTTGACCGTTTCGGGAGCGCTACAGCGTAGCACGTGTGGCGGGGAGACGGCGGTAGGGATGGTGGTGGAAAGGGGCAGGAATGATGTAGGCGCTACGTGCCGAGATGGCCGTCTCCACCTTTGCCTGCGCACGGACGCGCGAGGCCTCGGCTCCGAACAGAGCGCGGAGGCGTCGCAGCAGAGGCCGTCGAGAAGAATCTCGGGACACGAGAGAGCGACGAGAGGCACCAGTCACTACCTCCACTCTCACTTCCTCCCTCTCCTCCTCCTCCTCCTCCATCTCCTCCATCTCCTCCTCCTCCCCCCAGCCTCGCCTCTCCCCCAACGCCTCCTGCCATGGACCCCACAAACATCTTCGACACCCAGTTCGTCATCGACAAGATTGACCCAGATGGCAAGAAGTTCGACAGAGGTGCGTCCGTCGTCCGGGGCCGCTCTAGCGTCTGGCTACCGGCTCCCGACTGACCCTCTTCCCCCCCCTCGATTGCCTCGTCCGTACCAGTCTCGCGTATCGTTGCGACCTCGCCCTCGCTGGACATGAACCTCTCGATCGACATTGCAACCGACATCTGGCCCGTCTCCGAAGGCCGGCAGCTCACCTTCCAGCTCGCATCAACGCTCAAGAAGGACTCTGCCATCAAGTCAACAGGGCAGGAGGGAGAGGGGCACCAAGACGCCTCGGCCGTAGCGGCAGAACGCGACGCCTGGAGGCTCGACATGCCGGGGAACGGTGGCATTGCCGATGACTTCGACTATGTCATGTATGGCAAGGTGAGCGAGCGAGCCAAAATGCAGGCCCAGCAGGCCCAGCAAGCCCCGGCGACGCCCCCAGCCTTTGTACGTTCAAGATGCTAAAGCGAATGCCCATTGCTTTGGCTAACCCCTTTTCGAACGGTCAGATCTACCGATACGACGAAAAGGCGAGCGATCAAGTCACCGTCTACGGCTCGTTTGGGGGGCTGATGATGGCGCTCACCGGCTCCTACCGACACCTGAGCGGAGTCACGGTCGGTGCCAATGTCTACCTGCTCATGCGTTAGACGAAACGGCGACCTAGCGAAAGCTGCAGTTGCGATCGCAACGCCACAGCAACTACACCTACTTCTGTCTTCCCTCGCTCGTGCGAAGGACCTTTCTCGGATCGTCTGAGCCTCCGGACGAGACCCGGGCCAAGGGTCCTCTCGCGACGTCATGATTGGGGCGCCTGGTCGCCTGTCCTTGCTCCTCTGCTTGTGACCACGCCCTGCTGTGGTCTAGCCTGTACACTAGTCCTTTTCCCAGAAGCTCGCCTTGACTGGCTCTGCAAAAGAAGAAGAAAGCTCAAGAGATGGTCTGACGGAGGCAGCCTTGGAGTTAGTGGCAGGAGCTGATCCGCCTCATGGCCGGCGGTCAGCCGGCAGAGAGCCTAGAAAGGAGGGCTGAAAGATGGCACGCGATCCTGACCGGCCTGGAGGATGGGGCGAGCAGCATGGCGCGCAACAGGCAGGCGGGTGAGCGATGGGACAAGGGTCGGCTGTTGCATGGCGGTGTCGGCGCGGCGTGGGAGAAGGGTGCATTCACATTGTGGCCGGGCAGGGGTGCGCTGTACGCTGTATGTGTGTGTGTGTGTGTGTCTGTTATCGACGGCGTCGCGGTCGGACCGCCGTCGCCGGGCAAAGATCGTTGCTGCTAAGGCTTCCTTTACACTCGCGGCCCTTTCTCCTTTTCCTCCTTCTTCTCCTCGTCACCCTCCTCCCCGTCACCCTCCTCACTCACCAGCATCCGCTTCTCTCGTTCCTCGCTCTTCTTCCTCCTTCTCGCCTGCTGGCGTTGCATAGCTCAGCTCTTCCCTTTCCAGCCACCAGATGGCGGCTGAGAAGGCTGTGCCTCTTGCTTCTCCTCCCTCTCGACTGCCTTCCAGTCACCCTCGTTAACAGCCGGCCCTTGGCTTGCTGCGGCCATATCGATGGCCGCCCCAAATCAATACCGGCCGCCCGTATCCAACGGACAGGGTAGTGGCGCAAACAGCCGCGGCACAGACTCGCCCGCCCCTTATTCCTACGTTGAGGATGCTGGTCCGTCCTCGGTCGGCGCCCCTGCCTCGTCCGACCCTTTGAAGGGACAGTTTGCCTTCAGCACCACACTTCGCAAAGGTATGCAGGCCCGTTAGATGCTCTGTGCCCCGCCTCCGCTCATGCTCTCGGCCTGCTCACACATCTCCCGCGGCCCTCGTCGTCTTGTCCTCCACCACGTCCCCTCCGCAGCCCCCCTCTCTGACGATCCTTACGCAGCGTCCTCCTCGCCCTCGTATCCTCCGCCCCAGAGAGGCGTGCACAAGCACCACCCTTCCGTCGACCCCTTTACGCAGCACCCCTCCGACCAGCTGGACTCCGCTGCCAGCCTACCTCCGTCGGCCCACTACACCCACCTCTCCATCCGAGAGACTTTGGCCGCTCTCGGCTGTCGCACGCTCGACTCCGGTCTGGACGTCCACCAGGTGGCAGAGTCACGCCGCCATGCCGGAGGCTTCAACGAGTTCGCTGTTCGTCAGGGGGAACAGCCTTGGAAAAAGTTCCTGAGCCAATTCCAGGAGCCGCTCATCATGTTGCTGCTCGGCAGCGCTGGCGTCAGCCTCCTCACTGGACAGATCGACGATGCCGTTAGCATCACCGTCGCCATTGTCATCGTCATCAGTGTAGGCTTCTATCAGGAGCAAAAGTCGGAAAAGAGCCTCGAGGCCCTCAACAAACTCGTTCCCCACTACTGCCACCTGGTGCGCGACGGCGTTACCTCGACCGTGCTCGCAAACGAGCTGGTGCCCGGAGACGTCGTCACCTTCTCGACCGGCGATCGTATCCCCGCAGACCTTCGCATTTGCCAGTCAGTCTCGCTCGAGATTGACGAAAGCACCCTGACAGGCGAGATCAAGCCGCGCAAGAAGCATTCCGACGTCGTCCCCCGCCACCTCCACCACGACGGTGGCGGCGGCGACGATGGCGGAGCGGCCACCTCGATCAACGAACGTGAAAACATCGCCTTTATGGGGACCCTGGTGAAGTCTGGTCATGGCCGCGGGGTCGTCATCAGCACCGGCATTCGCACCGAGTTCGGAATGATCTTCAGTATGGTCGACGAGGTGGCCGAGAAGCGGACGCCGCTGCAGCTCAACATGGACGAGCTGGCCAAGAAGCTGAGCATCGTCAGCTTTGCTGTCATTGCTGTCATTTGCCTGATCGGCATCTGGCAGCGGCGCCCTTGGCTCGAGATGTTCACCATCGGAGGTACGTGAAGCAGCGCCGGTCAGTCGTACGGGCGCGAGCTGGGGAGCATCGTCGCTGACGTACCCATCTCTGTTCCGGATTTCTTCTCTGCTCGTCCTCGATCACGCTCTTCCCTCTCCCGCACCTCGGCAGTCTCGCTCGCCGTAGCGGCGATCCCCGAAGGACTGCCGATCGTGGTCACCGTGACCCTGGCCCTCGGCGTGCTGCGCATTTCGAACCGCAAGGCAATCGTCAAGAAACTGCCTTCTGTGGAGACACTCGGATCCGTCTCGGTCATCTGCTCCGACAAGACCGGGACGCTGACGTCCAACGAGATGACGGTGGTGCGGTGCTATACGGCCGAGGACGACGTGGTCGACCTCGTCAGGTCCGTCCCACATCAGCAGAGCCGTGCGTTTGCCAAGTGCCTGCTGGCGGGCAACTTGTGTAACAACTCGCACCGCGACGAGCATGGCACCAACGTCGGTCAGGCGACCGACGTTGCCATGGTCAACGTGTTGCGCCTCTTTGGCCTCGAGGACAAGCGGCCCTACTTCAAGCGCAACAGCGAGTCGGCGTTTAACTCAGAGACCAAGTTCATGGCCGTCACCGGTGTTTTGTCGACCGCCGTTCCGGCCCAGGAGACGACCTACCTCAAGGGTGCGTTCGAGGTCGTGCTCGAAAAGAGCAGCACGATCTTTGGCCCGGACGGACAGGTCGTGCATCTGGACGACTCGTGGAAGCGCAAGGTGTCCGAGGCGGCCAACGCCATGTCGAAGCAAGGTCTGCGTGTGCTCGGCACGAGCACGGGGCTCTCCGGCAGCGCGGAGGCCAGCACCATGACCTTCTGCGGGCTGCAGGCCATGCAGGATCCGCCGCGGCCCGGCGTTAAGGATGCCATTGCCGCTTTGGTCAGGGGCAGCGTGCAGGTTGTCATGATCACCGGAGACTCGGAGAGCACCGCTACCGCCATGGCGAGCCAGCTTGGCATCCTCTCGTCGTCCTCGTCGAGCGCGGTGCTGACGGGTCGGCAGATCGACTCGATGTCGGAGCGCCAGCTGCGCGAGCGGATCGGCACTGTCTCGGTCTTTGCCAGAACGACGCCGCGACACAAGATGACGATCATCTCGGCCTATCAGGCGAACGGTTCGATAGTCGCCATGACCGGAGACGGTGTCAATGACGCACCCGCTCTCAAGATGGCCGACATCGGCATCTCGATGGGCAAAGGCGGTACAGACGTAGCCAAAGAGGCGGCAGACGTCATTCTGGTCGACGACAACTTTGCCACCATCCTATCGGCGGTCGAGGAAGGTGAGTGTGGTCCGCTAGCCAGCCGATTGGAAGTGGCCCGGTGGCGCTTGTAGCTGACCGCCTCGACCGTTGCCCTTTGCCCCCCCCCTCTCTTGCCTTTCCGAATGTGCGGCGTCACCGACGATCCACCCCAGGCAAGGGCATCTTCTACAATATCCAGAACTTCCTCTCGTTCCAGCTGAGCACGGCGGTGGCTGCGCTGACGCTCATCACGCTGAGCACGGCCTTTCGGCTGAAGCTTCCGCTCAACGCGATGCAGATTCTCTTTATCAACATCTTGATGGACGGGCCACCCAGCCAGTCGCTAGGAGTCGACCCTGTGGATCGCAACAGCGTGATGCGAAAGCCGCCGAGGCCCAAGAGCGCACCTGTGCTCAACTCGAGGCTGCTGTACCGGATCGCGTTTTCGGCCACGATGATAGTCGCCGGCACGCTGTACATCTACATCCATGAGATGAACCAGGGCGTTGCCGATCAGCGGGACTCGACCATGGTAAGTGGTGGACGGGACGCGGCACGGCGGTGCCGCCGAGGGTAGCGCATCGGCCGCTAACAACGATTCTCTTGTCGCACACACCGATCTGTGCCTACATCCACACATCCACCCAGACCTTCACCTGCTTCGTCTTCCTGGACCTTACTTCAGCGGTGCAAAACCGGGGTCTGCATACGCCGCTGACGGCGAACCGGATGCTTGGCCTGACGGTGTCGGCGTCGCTGTTGGCGCAGCTCTGCATGGTATACCTTCCGCTCCTGCAGGGCGTGTTCCAGACGACGGGCCTGTCGCTGAACGACCTGCTCCTGCTAGTTGTGATTGCTGCGACGTCGTTCGGTCTCCACGAAGGGCGAAGAGTATACGAGAGGTCACTGGCCGAGGAGGAGGACACCATCGCAGGAATGCGCGGGGAGTGGGTAGTCTAGAAGCGGCCGGGCGAGGCGCGACGATGGCGCCAAGTAGCAAATGGTCATCCGCGATGCAATGGCAATCGACGGCTGTCTCCGTCCGTGGGCACCACATCGGCCGTAGTAATCTATCCGTCGTCCTGTGCACCAGCTAGGCTAGACGCGAGCGACGCCACAATGGAGACCAGTGAGAGCAAGGCTTGCGGCAGAGTGCGGCAGCTGGAAAGCGGGAAAGCGGACAAGCCGAGTTTTCCCAAAAGGGTCCGCACGGCCCTTGCGACTCTTGGCTCTCTTGCGCTTGTTCCCAGCGAGTCGTGAAGGCGGCTTCTTCCGGACGGTAAGTCAACGCCGCGTCGCTTGCCTTTCCCCGCCCTCCCACCACCCTCACCTCGCGCACGATGCCGCCACCACCACCCTCGCGACAAGCCATAATATGACATGATGCAACCGGCGCCAGCTCCGGCGGGCCCCTCCGCACAAAGTGATGGCACAGGCGACCGAGGTGCCGTCGCACTCAGCATTCAACCGGTCATCGTCTATTCCTCCGACGATCAGCAACGCCAACAGTCTCACCATCCCACGCACACCCTCAGCGAACGACATTGGCTTCAGGCTTTCCCGAGGGAGAGCAAGCTCCTCGACATATCGCCCGACGGACAGCCTACCTTTGACTCGTGAGCGCGTCTGTGCAAGCTCTCGAAGCCGCCCCCCCCCCCCCCCCCCGCACCTCGTTTCAGATAGGCCACCTACTGACACCGCATGTTCCCCGCCTCTTGCCTTGAACAGACGGAAACCCTCTGCATCAGAGCTTAGGGACAACGTACGCCGTCTCTGGTCAGAGCGGGGCGACTTTTCCAGGTTCAGCACCGCTGCTCTGGCTCAAGAGGCCAATCGGAAGCAATCCAGGAAACGCGCCTCGAGAAGCCACGACACCGACCACAACAGTGATGGCGATGACAGGAGCAGAAGATCCCCCTCTTACGAGCGAGACGCTCCCAACTACCTCAGCACAAGCGAGGACGGAGACGATATCCAAGGTCGACGAGACCAAGAGCACGACACTACTGCGGCGGATCCACTCGATAGGATAGGCACCAAGGGCAAAGATCAGCCCGGCAGCGGCGATGCCAAAGCGCAGGCGGAAGAGGGCGGCGTACGAGGCAAGTTCATCGACGAACACGTCTTTACACCGCTGTGGACCGAGATGCTGGGGCGACTAGAGTGCGTGACTTTCGGCGGCGGCGTCGTCCTGTTCGCCCTATGATCGAGCTTCGACTAACCACATCCTTCACGCGTCTATCTCTTGCAGCCACGCCCACGTCACCGCCATCCATGCGCATCAGCTGGTTGGCATGTTGCTACAAGCGTACAAGTCTCGCAGCGCTGCCTCTGCCTCCTCTCTGCTCCCAGGCAGATCGTCCAGCCCTGCGCCGAGCGGCATCTCCGCATCCGCTACCGTGCAGGCAAAGACGACGGGGGACGACTTCGTCCTCGATCCGCTGTCCATCGGCGTGAGCCGCATCAAGCTGGCCAACCCAACGATTCAGGGCGACGACGACGAGCAGGACGATGACAACGAAGACCACGTCGACGATAACGAAAACGCAATCAGGGCTGCGATCCGAGATGCGTCTTCCAACGATGCGCAACGGCTCTTTGACCGCAAAGTGTGCCTCGCGCAGAAGCGGGCCAGCCTGTTGAGCGCCGCCGAGGTCTTGCGGACGGGTGCTAAAGAGCTGAGGGCCTCTCAGGGACCAGAGAGGGAGAGATGGCGCGGTCTGAGGGAGCTCAAGCAGAGAGGCTGGGGCCTGACCCCCGGACGGCCGCTCAACGATCAGTATGGTGCTGCCCACCCCAACGACGAGGATGCGCTGCCCGGTCTGGAAGGATTCGGCACGCCTATTTTCAGCCAGGGCAAGATCAAGGACGAAGGCGCAAGAGACGCTTGGATCGGCTTTGGAACTCCGGAAGCCTCCGTACAGCAGAGGCGGCGGACGCTGGCTTACTGGATGGACGCTCCCGATGACATCGCAGAGGCGAGCGACGAGCAAGCGTTGGGGACGAAAGACAGGCTCGTCTTACCGTACCGACCCAAAAAGCGTCTACGGGCCAGCTTCATCCTTCAGCCATCGATCGACGACGACGACAGCGGCGGCGGCGACGGAGACGCCACCAAGGTGGCCGTCGCCCCGGCGAAGCAGGTAACCTGGACGAGCGACCATCCAAACATCGATGAGTCCACGGTGGGAGCTGAGGCGGCGTCGCTCGGCGGACTGCTCGACAAAGAGCTTCAAGCGGCGCAGCAAGAGTTTGCAGACGAAGATACTTTTCGCGACATCGTCCACCAGTCACGAATGCTGGGGCCTGCCTTCGACGTCCGCTTGACGGGATCCAGCGTCGTCATCGAGGTGACGCCGCAACTCGACCTTGTCTTCGAGCTCGTTAAAACGGCGTCTGCCGACGATTCCGAGCAGGCGGCAACGATGCACAAGGCAACGCCCGACGACGAGACAGCCCAAGTTCCGCTGTACTCGCCCTTTGCGTCGATGGCGCTGGCGTTTGCACGCTTCGCACCGCTGCGAAAGCACCTCGGACGCCGGGAAGCCGCCGAGGAGGCGAGGACGGGAGACGTCTTTGCAAAGGCCCAAGCACTGCGAGCCCAGACCCTTGCCGTCCTACGCGGAAGACCGTCGCATTCCCAGCAGCAACGTCAGCAGACGAGCGCGGCCGACCCCGATGCCACAACGAGTGGACAAGCGGCGGTAAAGGCACAGGAAAGCGGTGCAGGTGCAGCGGCGTCGATTTACAAGCTCAACGTGCTGGGCCCCATCTTTTCGATCGTCCACTATGCTTCAGTGAGTCCAGAGTCGAAAGCGAGTCGCGTGGCGCTGATCGACAGTTAGCTCATCCCATCCTTTTATCGCGCTGACCGTCGACGTTTGCGACAGTTCGTGTACCGCCTCGATCTCATCCTGGCCACCAGCGCCGCCCGCTTCGACGATGCGCTTTCACCCTCGAAGAAGAACCGTAGGGCGACCTACACCCTCTCCTCGCTCTCGAGCATCGCTAACACGTTGCCGAATTGGCTTTCGACGCTCGTCGAGCGTGGACAAAGCTCGCGGGTTCGTTCCATCTTCCGACCCGACCTGCTGTTCCAGCTCGGGCCGGCGGCCAGCCAGCCAGAGTGGATGGCCGCGATGGGAACAGCGTCCGCAAGGCAAGGCGGTGCAGCCGGTGGTGGATCGGCTGCTTCAGCTGCGGCGGCAGCGGGCGTGGGAGCGGGAGCGGGCAACGACGGGGGCGGCGGCGGTGAAACGGGTTCCCTGGTGGGATCGGATCTGGGCGTCGGAGGACAGGCCAGGGTCTTTGTCGAGCAAAGGTAAGTCGGCGCGTCCTTCGCGGTCGCAGCAATGTGCTCTTCTAAGGAGTATGTTGATTTGCTGATCAGTCCTTGCTCGCTTGCAATCTGACGCGTGTCCACGCACACTGCAGCTGCGTCGCCATCGCGACCGTTGCGTTGCCATCCAAGCTCGTCGTCCAGTTTCCCCTCAGACACACGCCGCAGGGGCGCGGCCTCACACTCTCCCTCGATCTGCCTGCGTTCCAGCAGCTGCTGGACCGCGAGCTACAAAAAGCGCGATGACAAAGCAACGGCACACCCTCGCCCAAGCGCTTTCTACCACGGCCGGCCTGTGTCTAATCGAACTGAGACTGCCGCCACGTTCTCTGATAATGAGATTTTCTGTCTGCATGCATCATGATACACCTATGCCGCGCAACGCTGGAGATATCCGGCCAGGTGCCCTTCCAAAGGGTTAGAACCGTTTCGCCTGGATATGGTGGGGTGCGTGCAGAAAGTAGATCGTTCGAGCAGCAAATCCGATGTTTAGCAGTGAGTTTGTGTGTGTTGCGATGCAATGCGATGCGATGCTCCGGTGACTCACGTTTTGCCTCTTCTGATACTTGAGACCGACCATGACCAGCCCGCCGATGGCGGCAAGCACCAATGCCAGCTTGATAAGGGTGAATGCGAAGCTAAAGAGGCCCGAGACGAAGCCGCCGACGCTGAAGAAGGAGGACTTGCGCTCGAAGACGGGGTCGGGGGTGAAGAAATGCTTGGCCTTGAAGGCAGCCAGCTCTTCTGCGTTCTTGGGCTTGAAGAGGATGTTTGACGTCTGGACCGAGGCGATATCGTGCTCGTCGCTGACGTCTCCCGTGAGGGCGGTGAAGCCGAGGTAGGGGTTGAGGGGTAGGGTGATGTTGTCGACCTTGAAGCAGGGCTCCCAGTGGTCCCACTCGTCGTGATGGATCTCGAGCGAGGTATAGACGTCTTTGATGTGGGTGAACTTTGCCTTTGTGGCCACTTTTGTGCGGCGGAAGTCGATAGAGCAGCCGGCCACCTCCTGCCTGGCGCCGTCACGGGCGGTTTCGTAGGCCTCGACGCCGTTGCCGTTCATGACCGAGATGCGCGGGAAGGTGTAAGGATGCCTGGCGTTGGGGTAGGTGTCGAAGAAGATGCCGAGGCCAGTGAAGTAGTTCATGCTGCCAAAGACGGGGCCGGGCTTGGCCCTCTCCTGGGTGAGCCACATGGCCATGCCGTCGCCGGCGAGGTTGCTCGAGTGGCCATCGACCTTGAACTCAAAGATGATCTCGACACTCTCAGCGGTGATGGGGAGGCGCGACCAGAGCCAGCCCATCTCGTGGGGGCGGTCCTGGGTGAGGCGGATGTGCTTTGTCGTGTCGATGATTGTATCGCCGCCAAAGTCCCAGAACTTGTTCTGGAGGTTACTGTCGACGAAGGGGCCGTAGAGGGTGTGTGAGCGGAGCGGCACAATGGCGTCCGAATCCATCTCACGCTGCTGGATCTTCTTCTCCTGAGCCGAGGCGGAAAGCGAGAAGAGGAGCGCTACAGAGAAGAGAAGCGCCACGAGGTGGGTCGGAAAGCAGAAGAGAGACGTCATGTTGGTGTGGGATGGAGGGGTGAGAAGGGAGGGGATGGGAGGAGAAGCGGTTGGACGTGTACAAGAGCGCACGAGCCAGAACGAAAGGTGGTCCGTCCGTGGAGTCTGTGTGTTGGTGAGAGCGGCGGTGTTTGCCGGGCCGGAAGCCTCCAGGGCGATTGGTATGATGATGCGCACTGCGCAGTAGAAGCGAGGAACAAACCGGGAGGGGAAAGGCGGAGGCGGTGGAGCAAGGGCCGGGGCGTGGTGTAGAGACGAGAAGGGGGTAAAGGCAGGCCTGGCGAGATGGGTGGGTTTTGGGGTCGTGCTTTGCCCTCCCCAACACAAGCAAGCAAGCAAGCGCCGACGCGCCGACGCTCGGTGCAGGTCGCCAGCGGATAGGGAGGGCGTCCCCACACCCATTCAAGATTGCCCCGCTGGCCCGCTGGCCTCTCTTGGGCGCTTGCGCCTCCGAAAGAGCGGTGCAAGAACGTCTTTCTTTCGCCGAGGACATCGGGACAGCTTGTCCTTGCAATCGGGCCAAGCCACGGTGCCGCCACACACCTAGCCTCTGGGCCATGTTCCAAGAGTAGTGTCAGTCGTTGGCAGCCGCGGCTAGACGAGCAGGGGCGAGTGGCTCTGCAGCACAGACGAGAGGAACATGGCTGCTGCAAGATATTTCAACAGAAGGGCGGCGGGTAGGGACGACAACATGAGGATGGGCGAGTCGCTGCCAAGGGGCGTGGCGGCGGCCCGCCTGCCCACTGAAAGCCGAGTCGAGAGTGGGTCGTGGGCCGCGAGGCGGGCCGCGGCGAGCCAGGCAAGCTACGGCAAGCTCCGGCAAGCTACGGCAAGCTACGGCAAGCTACGGCAAGGCGGCGTAGTATATTCTTCGGATCCTTCCGATCCCACGCAGCCTCGCCTCGTGCCTGCTGCGCTGGCGTCCTTGGCGCCTCTGGACCCGCGGGCGCTTTACCGTGTCGGTGGCTCCCGCCGCTTTCCTTCCCTCCTCCACCACACTCACGCCACTACTTTGACCTTACTATTCATCTCTGCCACACACCCTTGCCCTCCTTGGCCTGCCCATCGTTGCACGCCATTCCACGGCACACACACGACTCACGCCACATTCACACACCATCGCCTCCATCGCCGCTGCTCGCCATCATCTCTGCTGAAGTGGCCCTCCGTCGGGCCCAGGTAGTTGCCACCGCTTCGCCTCGCCTCACCGCTCTGTCTTTCACAACGGCCACCGCCTCGTCCCGTCGAGCCTGAACCTTTGGCAAGCTCGCTCTTGAACTGTTCAGGCTCGCACCTCTTGCACGCCAGCGCATCCCGCCCTCGCAGCCCCGACCACCCGACAACGTCGTCTCGCCTCCCAAGTCCCTGTCCCACTACTCCCGCACCATTCTGCATCGCCACCGCCCACTCGTCGCCCACCGAGCTTCTGCGCAACTCACAATGAAGGAGGATCCCAAGCTGCAGACGACCCCGTACGACATACCCAGCCATGCCTCGCTCACCCAGCAACAGCTCTCGGCCCAGACTGAGCGCTTCAACTCCTTAAAGCAACGCCTCCAACGCGTCTTCCCCGGCCTGGTTGCCGTTCGAGGCGAGGTGCTTTTCTCCCGCAGCGTTCGCATCTTCAACGATGCCGCACCCGTCGGCGGCTGGATTGTAGCTCTTCCCACCTCTGCTCACGGCATTTCGACGCTGATCAAGTTCTGCAATCGGTATCAGCTATCACCTTCCATCAGGTCCGGCGGCTTTGCAACGGCCGGCTGGGCCATTCAGGGCGAGCTCATCATCGACACCCGCTACATGGACGATGTCAAGCTCACCCCGCCCAACAGCAAGCATATGACGCTCAAGGCATTCCGCACCCCGGACGGCGCGCCCGGCGCCGACGACGCACCCGCACTCACCAACGTCGGCGGCCCTACCATCGATGCCACTGCCAATAGCGCCACCGTCACCCTCTCCACTGCATCCGTGGCCAACATCGACCGCATCGCGCACCAGCAGATCCATGACCGGTCCAGGGCGACGTTCCAGGAGGACATGTCCTCCGCCGATCTCGACGCTGCTGCACAGCCAGAGTCGGACTCGCGGCGACGGTTGTCCGGCGCCAGGGTGCGCAAGGCCGACGAGGCTTTCCGCGATGGCTTCGAGCGAAACGACAGCAGCCCTGGCATGCAGACGTCATCAGCCCTTCTCAGGTGCAAGACGGGCGACACCGGCTTATCAGCTCCGCGCCAGGACGAAGCTCCCGGTGCGACCGAGATGACAGAGGCTTTGGTCCGGAAGAAAGACCTACGTCAGAGTCAGCAGCAACAGGGCGATGTCAGTCTCGGATTAGGGTCGCGCATCGTCCGCTCGGTCTCGATGCAAAAAGGACGAAGCGGCGAGAGCGGAGCGGATGCAGATAGCGAGAGCTTTTCAGAGCGTTCGGGCGCCCACGAGGCGAGCCAGCCCTCGCCTGTTCTCCTGGAGAAGGGTGATTGCATCCAGGACCGCGACGACGCCGCAGACAGCTCTTTTCAAGGCTTCATGGCTGGGTCGGCACCGCGAGATCAGTCTCTCACGCTAAACCTCGGTAAACAAGATCTGAACCGTCGCCCGCCCACGAGCTGGGTGGACCGCCAGATCGACCAGCGAGGTACCGGATCGGCTTCTCCCAAGGGCAGCGGCAGCGCAAACGGTTCTGGCAGCACACATTCGTCTGACCAGGCGTCGAGCTCCACGTCCATCTCCCGTTCTCATCCCGCGAGCAGCGACGCGGCACTCAATGACTTCTTTAATTTCCTCAACACTTCCGCTCCCCTTCGCTCCACCTCTACGTCGCAGCATGCGTACGAGGCGAGCAGCGGCCGCTCCGCCAGCCCCATGATGATCGATGGCAACAGCCCGCGCTCGGCCTCCCAAGCCGCGTCCGTATCGCGATCCATCTCGGGGTCATCTGGCAGAGGCCTGCGCAACTCTCAAAGCCGGACGTCGGACGACTGGGACCCGACATCCAGCTATGAAAACAAGAGATGGCAGAAACATCACCGCCCGGAAGGCTCCGTCGGGGAGCGCATCAGCCTGCCGGCCGGCGGCTTCGTCTGGCGAAGCGATGGCGATGTGACGTCTACCAACAACGTCGCACCGGGCCAGCTGCCCTGGGACTCGGCGGCGTTTGCGGCAAGTCACGACAGTGTCAACGCCAGCCAGGATCCCGCGTACAACGTGCAGACTTCGGGACAGCTCACGTTCGACCCGACGACTTTTGGTGGAATTCAGCAGCAGAAGCAGCTTCCGCCGTCCTTTGTACCCAAGAGTCTCGCTGATCTACAAGATGCATGGCCTTCTGGCACCTGGGCCTTGAACGCCGCCGCCCGTGGCTCAATAGACAACGGCGAGGCCGGCGGCTCAATCCCGAGCTTTGCCCCCTCGCCCCAGCCAACGCAGCAGATCTCGCCGATGCAGGAGGCCGAAGGCTCCAACCCGTACAGCTTTACGGGCCGTGCCGTCATCCCGCCGACGACCGCTGCAGCCATTCTGCAGCCCGGCGTGCACGAAGACAAGTTTGCCCTTGTGGCGTTCGGGCCCGGCGTCGGCATCCGAGGGCTCGATGTCTTTACAGACAAGGCGGGAAGGGAAGGTACTTTTTCGACAGAAGGCGGCGATGAGTCGAGCTTCGACAAGGGCACGGGACGGCTGACTGCTGCGCCAAAAACGTTGGTCGTCAATGGCGTGCCCTACCACGTGCCAGTCTCGGCTTACCCGGTGGGATCAAGTGAGTGGAAGCAGCTCCCGGGACCGCTGCTGCAACAGATCCGATACTCGGAGAGGTGATCGCCTGGCTGACCTGTTGTGCTACTTGCGTAAACCGCGGTTTCCGACCGACAGCTGCCATGACGACTGGCGGCTTTGGCTACCTCACTCGAGCCTACGGTCTATCTCTGGACAACATTGTCGAGGTCGAAATGGTGCTAGCCGATGGAAGGATCGTCACCCTCAACGAGGACTCGAAACACAAGTCAGAGGAAGAACGAGGTGAGTATTGTGCCACTCCACGATGTCGGCACGACTCCCGTTGACCCGAGTTTCTGACGGCTTGTCCTTCTTCTCTCTTCCTCACTTCCATCTGGTCCCCTTGACGCTTTTGCCCTCCGTCAGGACTGTGGTGGGCGGTTCGCGGCGCCGCGCCTTGCTTCGGTGTCGTCTCGCGCATCGTCGCCAAGGCCTACCCCGTGCCCTCGGTCTACTCCGGCAACCTCATCTACCCCCTGAACCCGGCTACGGCCGGCTCGCTGATTCGACACTGGCGCGACTGTCTGAAGGCCGGCCTGCCGAACGCCTTTTACTCGAATCTCATCCTCACGGCGGGCCCGAGCAAGAACTCGCACGTCATCGTGATTCAGGTCTGCTTCCTGGGCCCCAAGAGCGAAGGCGAGGCGCTAGTGCAGGCTATCACGAGCTGGTCGGGCGAGCGCACGCTACTCAAGGACATTGAGGAGCGCAGCTTCCTCAACCAGCATGATGGCGTCGCACAAGTGCTCAAGGGCGGTTCCGGCAGAAGATGGATGGTGCGGGGGGATCTGATCAGCACGCTGACTGATGAAATGATCTCGAAGAGCGTCCGCAGTTTCCAGGGACTCGGCAGCCGCGCCGTGTGGCTCTTTGAGCTGCTTGGTGGTGCAGTCGAGGACGTGGCGGACGACGAGACGTGCATCTCGAGGAAGGCCAGGTCGGCCAAGTTCACCGTCGGCTCGCTGCAGCAGTGGGCCGGACAGGCCGAGGATCAAAAGTGCATCCAGAGCGTTGAAAGGTGGCTCAGCGAGATTGTCTCCAAGGTCAGCATCGGCGGACCCTATCCATGCTTCCTGGGACGGACGGAGAAGCTGGAGCGGGTGGTGGGCTCGTACGGGCCGCGCAACTTCCGACGGCTCATGAAGCTCAAGAGACAGGTCGATCCCAACGGTCTCTTCCGCAACACTCTCGGCCACGGCCTTGTGCTGTCGGACGAAGAGGTGGAGGCGGCGCTGGCGAGCATGGAGAAGGAGCACGAGCTCGCACAGCAAGAGGCAGGGGCAGGTGGAGGGCTGTCGGAGCTGGAGCCCAAGCCCACGGCAGAGGCGGAAGGGGTCCAGACGACATAAAGGGGCATCGGCGACCCATATCAACTTGTAAAGTACCAGACCGATTCAATCAGAGAGAACTGGCAGTTTGGAATGAACATGCCTTTCTCCAATTATTGCAGCTTTCCAGGCCGCACAGGTGGCGCAGCAGCACAACAGTAGAGCTGTGGGGGCCCGCGAGGATGTGCAAACGATTTGCAGCGAGCGATGAAGAAGCGAGCGCAGATGAGGCGCGGCGAGGCCTATTCCAGACTCTGTCAAGAGTCGGCGCGCACCAGCGTGCACGCAGTTCGAGAGGCAAGCACATCGCGCCCTCCATCCATACCGCTCCGCCTTCCGTTGAAAGCCTCCGCCCTTGCGCCTCCTTCGTGCCTTTTTCCCTCCGCCTCCTCCCCCCCGCCCCCTCTTCTTCACAACATTGACGACGAGGACGAGGGCTGGACACCTGCACCATCGTTCTGGAGGACGCCGCTCGTCTCTGCTGGAGCAGCTGCTTTTCATCGAACGGAGCCAACTCATGCAAGGCTCCTGGTCGACCGTCCGAGATGTGGCGCACTACGAAAGGAGATGTTGTATAGGACCGCTGTCAACAGGAAGAAGGGACAGGCTAGATGGACGGCGGAGCTCGAGTAAGCGAGCGAGAGGCCAACGAGAGGAGAGCGGGTGGTATGAAGGCAAGAATCGACGGACCGGATCACAATCTTGAATGTTGCTTGTTCAGACACACTTGCTTGCTGGTTTCTCTCTGGTCGTGTATCGGTCGCAGGCTTGAGCCATCGTTGGGTAACCTTTCGAGACCGATCGGGACCGAACCCCGGATCATGGCTTGTGGCTTGGGTTGGCCGGGCGAGTCATCGCAGCAGCCCGGAGCCGGCAGGCCCCCCTGTAGATTAGACTTACTCGCGCGCCTCGGCCCTTTTGAATGGACATCAATCATCTCAGCCACAGAGGGTCCGGGGCGCGTTCACGTGGAGTTGGGAAGGGGAGGGGGCCACTTGGTACATAGCGTAGAGGGACGCCAGCCGATACGTACGAAACGACGCTGCAGTCCAGCTCAGGCAAGTTTACGGCGGTTCCGCCAGCGTGCAACGGCGTCTCTCGCCCGAGCAGCTTGGACCATTTGGACCGTCGCAACGCCCACATCATCACCACCACCACCACCGACACTGTGGCTTTTTCCAGCCCGCCTCTCACTTGGCCCTCCTTCGGCACCTGGCACTGCGCAGACGTCCGCAACCCCACTCCTCCCCCCTCGCCCCCATCCTTCCATCCAGTCTCTCATTCTCTCGACGTCTCCGTCTCCCCCCCCCCTTCTTATTACAGGCCGCCTTCTGGGGCAAGGTATCCCTCCGCTGGTGGCGCTCGTTGCCTATGCTTGTCGCAGCATCTCCACCTTGACACTCCGGCCCTAGCCCACCGACGTACTCGCATCCACCCTCATCTCAGCCCTGACTGATCGTTTGCCATGGGCTCGCACACCTCGCCCGCCGCGTCCCCGACAAGCTCGCCGAATCGCCGCCGCGTCGATAGCCCCACACAGGCTGAGAAACTCAACCACGTCCGCACTCTGCTGCAGCTTCTCCGCGAAAGAGATTCCTCTACTCAGCTCAACCTCCTCTCTACGTATGGCCGACTAGCCTTCGACCATCAACCGTCTAATGCTCTCGTGACGCCACTTCACTTGCACTTTGGCGAGGTTGTTGCAGCTTGCCGTCAGCTTCGCGGCACGCCAGCGCTGCCGAGCTGGCTTGAGACCCGCCTCACGACGCTCGCCGGTGATGACGCTCCCATCCTTCCTCCCAATGAGCTCTGGGAGCTCGCTCAGCGCTTCTATGCCGCAATCGATAGCTTCAGCGAGGCCCCTTTTGTCCTCCATCTCTTTCTCCTTGGCTTCCAGTACGAAAACCACGCACGGCGCAACTGGGACGACGAGCACTACACCGCCATTTCCGATGCTTTCCTCGACCGTCCTATTCTTCACAACGCGCATCTCAACCTCGTCGACGCCGTCGCCCTGTGCTACGAGCAGGCCTACTGCAACAACGTTGGCGACGCCAAAGCGTATGGTCGTATCGTTCATCTGATACAGTCTAGCGGGACGGGCAAAAGCAAGCTCGTGCACGAGCTCTGCAAAGCCCTCCCTGGCCTCACTGTGTGTATGCGCGAGCCGGGATCCCATGGCCAGCGCGGCTTCCCTTTTGGCGACGACGACTTTACCAGGTATTGCACCCTTGAGCGCAACGATCTGTTTGACCGTCAGACCGCCGCCACCGCCCTCCTGGCAACGCTGCTGCACGCACTCGCAGTGGGCGGAACACCGGAACAAGCACCGAACCAGGCTCAATCCAGCCGCAGCAGCAGCAGCAGCAACAGCACCACCACCCACTTCTGGCGACAATGGGCGGTCTCGAAGGAGCCCGTCAACGCTGTGCGCTCCTCGTTCTTCCACGACGTCGCCACTACCGCCCTGGAACTCGTCGAGGAGGGTAGAAAAAGCGGCTTGCTGCAAAGCCTCCAGGCCACGCACAAGACGCTTAGGGGATTTGCCGAGGCCCTGAGCGTCGCGTGGTGTAGCGACGCCGCTGCAGCGCTTGCCGACAGAATCGACGATGCTTGCTGCCGCCCTCCGACGGGGCTGCACCCGGACACGGCCGCCTACCTTGCCGAGACGCCGACGTTCTTTCTCGCGCTCGACGAGGTCTCTTACCTCGAGCGTGGAGGCGGTCTCCAGCTAATGGACCTTCGGCGCGCAGCCTTCTCTCTCTCTCTAACACAGAGAAGGCTTAGGCTGTGGTGTCTGTTGACGGACACCTTTTCCGGGATCTCGGAGCTTTCTGAGCCGGTGGTGAGCTCTGAACGCCTCGAGACTCTTCCTCCCTTGCCGCCCTACGTCGATCTTCCCATGGACGTCAACGTCGACGAGGAGCTCTCCATGCTCACCTGCACGCCGAAGGACGTCCTCAAAGTCAGCGCTTTGCAAAAGTACGGACGACCAGTGAGCTTAGCCATCCATCCACTTGCTGCATTCCGATGTCGCTCAATCATCTACTGACCACTCCTTAAACCCGCTGCCTCTCCGCGCTTTTTACTACTGCTCAGTTGTGGGCTGCAGGTGTTGCACCGAGCGAAGCGTTGCACTTTGCGGGACGTAAGCTCTTCGGTTCCAAGTACTTCCATCCTGGGAAGCTTGACCACGTTGTTGCTGCCTTCTCGTCACGCGTGTGGCTGGACCTCGTCTGTCACACAGATCGCGCTGCGCCTCACCTGCCGCGCAAACGCAAGCACGACGACGAAACGCTGGTCCTCAAGCTGGCGACGGAGGGCATTCGACGCCACCTCCGGCTCTTCACAGGTCTTACGGATCATGGGTCGATCGAAACGACAACCATCAGCGAGCCCGTCCTTTCCTTGGCCGCTGGCTCGAGCCTGATGCAAGGGGAGAGCTACGCACAAGCATTTGACGCTCTGTTCTCTGAACTCGTCTCGACGGGCAAGCTCGTTCACCGTGGACAAACAGGAGAGTTCTTGGCTCGTATTGTGCTTATCGTTGCACGCGACTACTACGTGGCCGGCAATATTGACATCGGCAGCGTCAGCAGCGGCAGCGGTAGCCAGGGCAACACCACGGTTCCGCAGGCACCGATCTTCCCGGCCGCCGGTTTCTTTCGAGCGCTGCTTGGGCCTCGATTTGGTCTTATCACGGACGTCGAAGTTCACCACTTTGCTAAGCTCCTTGAAGGGAGTTTCATGGCGTTCACCCACTTTATACCTCTTCAAGATTGTTCCGAGACGATCACCACGTGAGTAGAAATGCCTGGAACTAAGCAGAAGCATCTTGCTAGCAACTTTTTGCTGTGGTACGATCACCCACACCTTTGCGCCCCAATCTGTTTCCGCTTGCAGAGAGGCTCTCGAGCGCGCGTGGCGACGGACAGCTGCGTTCCAGTGTGCGCACGGCCAGCGCGGTATCGACCTCATCCTGCCCGTGTATCGCGGCGATCCGGATCGACCAATGGACAGGGGACAATTCTCGTATTTGGGCATCCAAGTCAAACTGCGGGACTCCGTTACCCTACCAAAGCACAAGGTGCGGGCAAGGTCGGCTCAAAGCGACGCTTTGGTAGCGGCGTCGCGGATGGAGGAGGTGATTGAGGGAGTGGACTGCGACGTCTGGGGCCCGCGTGTCATCGATCTGCAAGCCGGACAGCACCGACCGATGACGATCATCATGGACCTGGGCATCGAGACTCCTTCCTTGGCGAGGAGCAAGTTTTACGCTTTGGTACCGGTCCACAAGCCTCCTAAGGAGCTTGTGGAACTTTTCAACGACGGGGACGACACTAGCGATGCCTCGGAACCGAGCCAGCGCGTATCTCAAGCCGTACAATCATGGATGCAAGTTCACCAAAAGGCGGACGCAGCAGCGGCCGTCCTGCACGTTCGAGGTTGCGATGGGTCAAGCTATCCAGCGCTCAAGAAGATTCCCAACGCCGAAGGATGGATCAAGGAGCTGGCAACCTTGAACGTTGACGTCGAGAGGAAGAAGCCGATCTACCACTGTCTGGAGTTTTACGAAAAGTGTCGAGACACGTGGACCTACAGCATGTCGTGATCAAGAAGGGATGGGAGGAAAGTCTGGAATCGACGAGCGATGGTCGCGGCCCGCAAGGTCGCCAGGGAGGGCGGGCGAGAGAGAGGGCAGCGGCGACGGGCAAGAGAGAGGGCGAGGGCGATAGCAGGCGTGCGAGAACAGAGATGGAGAGCAGAAAAGGCAAAACAAACCCCATCGCAGGGCGGCGCAACGGTCGATGGTCTATAGTGAGCGTTCTCTCGACGCTTTTGAAAGGACATCATTCGACCATCTCACCGGCCACAGCGCCAGACAAGGCGGTGGGCGTGCATGGGAAGAGGCAAGCTGAGGCCTTCCGCCGCCTCGCTCGCTGACGCCGTGCACTGCCTTGGCTCGCGGCTCCCCACACGTCAGCTGCAGCGTTTGGCCTCCAGGCGCACAGGCCTTACAACCATTGTGATCCGACGTTGAAGACAACGTTGCCTGCTTATGGCAAAATCTCGCTCGTCCATCCTCGCTTGCTTGCCACCAAGTCCAGCCCCGCAATCGAAAGGTGTGCTGTCGAGCGACGAGGAAAAGTCAAGATTGATGATGGAGCGGAGGCAGGAGAGGCCGGGTGCGGATGTGGCGGAAAACTCAGCTGCTGACTCGGAGCCGAGCCAGCCGCGCCAGCAACGCGACAATAAGCTGTGCGCGGCTTGGACATGTCTCTCAAGACAGAAGCAAACACTAACTTAGGCTTGGCTTGTGAAAAGACGCCGCAAGGCAAACGAGAGCAGAGCGTAGCTTTACAGTAGTTAAGCCTTGTTGGGTACAGTTCTTGGAGAGAATCGCAAAGCCCAGGAAGCGGCATCAAAATCTTACGATTTGTCCCCTTTCCCCTGCTACTCAAGAGCACCATCTCCGGCCTGGTCGCCAGGCAGAGCTCTGGCTCCTAGCGCTCGGCCTTCTCCACCAGACCTCCCTCTGCATATGTACAGACAATACTTGGTACATACAAGCAAGGCAGCCAAGCAACACACAGTACTGTACAGGTATATAAGTAGCAGTGCAGTGCTAATGTGATGCATGTGCTTACTGGGTAGATGTACTATACAGATGGTCTCACATATCTACCTGAGCTGATGTGAGCACCTTGGCATGATTGTTGGCTTGATGTAGAGCCCTGCAGTGGCATCAATGTTGGTGTCATTTTCTGCATCAGAACAAGGGCTACATCCATGACCAGGTGGACATGTCAGTGTTGGGCTGCACACCAATGGGCCAAGTACTGGGACACAGGAGCTGTAAGGACACCTGGTTCCAAGTCCAGGCAAAGTTTGGCCAAGGTGCAAAGTCCTACAGTAGGGTTGGTAGGACCCCCAAGAGCCCCCAGCATGATTTATATAGCTTGAGACTCCAGGTAGTCCTTGAGGGTTCCCCCTGTCAAATGTACTACATAGTCTACTAGGACACTGGTGCAACATTGACACCTGCACACTCTCCAGCCTCTCCAGCAAGCCCCTTTCCATCCTTGGCTTCCCTGTGGTACCCAGACCCCAAGGGCCTAACACTTGCTCCCACTCCCTCACTGAGCCTGGCACCTGCAGCATTTGTTGAGCAGACCCCACAGGAAATCCACATTACCACCCCCATGTGGGACAGTAAGCACCAGGAACTGGACTCCTTCCTTGACCAGTGTGCCCTTAACTTCAAGCTCAACAAGAAGATGTTTGCCATGGACTCTTGCAAGATTGCCTATGCCCTCAGACAGATGTCCAGTGCACTGTGGGAACATATCAGCCACCTATGTGCTGCAGGCCAGCTGACACCCTGGTTGCAGTCCTGGGAACTGTCCTGCTGGCAGATGCACACCAATTGTGGTGACAAAGATCCCCAGTACTTGGCATTGATCAAGCTGGAGAAGCTCCAACAGACATGGTCCATGGGCAACTATGCAGCTGAGTTCCTGGCACTAGTGGCCCATGCAAATGCCACAGATGAGTGTCAGCTCCTCATGAGGTTCATGATGGGACTGAGGGAGGAAATCAGACACCACATGGGCCAATTCCACCCCAAGAACCTCAGCAACTACATTGACAAATGCATCTATCTGGACAAACCCCTCCACAAGCTCTGCACACACTTGTCTGTCTCTGCAGTTGCATTTGCACCTGTGGTCAAGAAGACAATGTACTTGGCAAGCATGCCGGCATGCGCGGCCCCATGGCCCAACACCGGTGTCTTCTTGGTAACCGCAGTGGCGCCTCGGCCTGTAGTGCTACCCTGCAGCGCCATGAGGAATCTACCAGATGACGTCTACAAGTATGTTGGGCGCTCGATCACGTGCGCTACGGGCACCAGTTTGTCGACGCGGCGAGCCCCTTTTGTCCCTGTCCCTGCCTAGTCAGCTTCTTCTTTCGCTCCTCCATCATCTCTCCCTCCGCCGCCATTTCCCTCGCAACAGCAGTTTCTTTTCGTTAGCATACTATCCTCTTCACCGACATCTAATCTCTAGCCTACACCACACCATTGTTATCAACACTGGATCTGGCCTTGCGCTGTCATGGCTGGCGCCGCCATCAATACCGACGCCGCCACAGACAATGACAAACAGCTCCGCCCTTGTGTTTGCTGCAAGGACTTCCACTCTCTCACCCAGTTTGTTGGCGCCACCGGACGCCTCATCAAAACCTGCAACTCGTGCCCAGGAGGGTTAGGCGCTAAGAAGCGTCCTCTTTGCAGCCAAGACCCTCCCTCATGCTCACCATTGCGGATGCCCAGCACGACAAGAGGCAGCCCTCCGCGCTACACCACCCAGGCCGCATTGGCTGCTTTGCTCAATGCCCTCGAGTTGCGCTTCAACAAACAATTTGGCAGCCTTGACAACCAACTCGATATCCAGCAGCGCACCCTCAAACGCATAGCCATACTCCTTGACGAGCGTGCGGTTGACAGCTGCGCGTTCCGCAACTCTCTCCGTCTGCAGCAGGCCAGTGAGTTAGACTCTGTTGCCTCCGCCACCGCCTGCATCTTCCCGTGGGTTCCCCGTGAGATTGTAGACCTCGTAGGACGCGACCAGCTCAAGCCCAAGCAACTCACCAAGCTCTGCAACCCGGAGAGCTCGGTCTCCCACAAGCCCACACAGTTGGCCAGCTTGCTTGTCCTCAGGGGCAGTAGCATTGCCGTGTGCAAGGACTCGCTCACCACCAGAAGCTCGGCTTTCCTCAAGGCCGTCCCGTCGCTTGCCGCGCTTTGCCAGCTGTGGTCAACGTACATCAGTATCTGCGCCCAGTTTGTAGCGCACTTGGACCCATCCATGGTCAGCGCGCTGTGCACCTATCTTGAAAACCTGTTTGAGCTTGACGCCCTCTACACCTGGCCGGCACTTGTCAACTACCACCTCGCCATCTGCTGGAAGCGCTTTGGCACCGCCACGGCGCTTGAGTGGGCCTCGCTCAATTCCGCGGCCAGCAGCACCTACCTGCAGCCCTACCGCCGTACCAGCAACCCATCCACAGCTTCGTCTTCTTGCCCAGTCACCACATCATTGTCTCGGCCTACACCTGTTGCCTTGAGCAGCACAGCGCGCGCCCCCCTGACCTCCCGCTCTGCTCAACATGCCGTACACGTGCTTTAACCTCAAGTGCAACTGCCCGGGCTGCCCTTGCCCACACGTTTGCCTCAACTGCGGAGGCAAACACATGGCCATCTGCTGCGGATCACAGCCCAGGAAGGCGGCCAAGACCAGCAACTAGGTGTGAGTAAATATCACCAGGCAACCATGACACCGTTCCCGTCCGCCTCCCAGCCCTGCCAGCCCCCAATTGGCCTGCCATTGTCAACGCCAGCCGTCAACGGCTACCGACACAAGTTGCACCCCACCGACCCACCCTCCCAGCTCCTGCAGCTCCCAACCGCGCGCCATTGGCCTAGCCAGCCCCCAACCACGCTACTCTCACCGCTTGCCCTGGCCTTCTCACCTTGTTTGCTAGCTCAACAGCGGTCACCCAACAGCTGCGTAGCCGATATCCTTTGTTTGCTGCCAGATTGCCCTTGACCTCCTCCCTGGCCAAATACAACGTGCGCCCTGCCTATCTTTGACCCCGCCAACAACCCAGCAACAACAGGCACGCTTCTTGAGCGCTGCTGGCGGCCCCTCCTTGCGTTCTACCCAGACCAGGAGTTTTCGGTGCAGCTTCTTGGCGCCCTGCAGCACGGCATCAAGATTGGTTATGCTGATGACGGTCCCCTCCGTATGGCTACTCAAATCAACGGGCACAACTTGCCCATGGACAACAACGGCCGCACCCACATCCGCCGCAAGATTGCCCCAAGGTTGGAGGAAGGGCGTCTGCGCCAGGTCAGCAATGCCAACGCTGAGCACTTCGTTTGCTCTCCCATTGGCGTTGTCCCCAAGCTGCACAGCGACAAGTTGCGCACAACCTACCACCTCTCGCATCCTCGTGCTACCACGGGTCTGCCCTCAGTCAACAGCCACATAGTTGACGCGTTTGTGCACATCAAGTACAAACTGCTTGACGTGCTGCTCAACTTCATCCAAAACAACCCGTCAGCATGTCTTTGGAAGGCTGACTTAGAGGACGCCTTCAGACACATCATCGTCTGCCTCCAGGACTTGCGCCTCATGGGCATCCAGTTTGAGGATGCCTTCTACAAGGAGTGCGCACTTGCTTTTGGTGGCAAGTTGTCCCCGTGGCTCTTCAATCTTTTCGCCGAGTTCCTCCACTGGCTTGCTGCTTTCCTCATCAACCCTGCTGCAACAGAGACCTCCCCGTGTCAATCACGACCGAGCGCTGCAACCGCCTCATTGCGCTCTGTGAGCGTCTGCTTGCCCAAGGCCGCGCATCATTGCTCGAGCTCCAGCGCGTTGCCGGGCACCTCCAACTTGTGACCCGGGTTGCGCCGCATGGCCGCGCCTTCTTGCGACAGCTCCACAACGCCACAAAGGCGCACCAAGCAGCACCTTGGGGCCGCTGCTTCAGCCGTGCCACCCAGGATGAACTTTGCTGGTGGGTCAGCACCCTGCAAGCATAGGACGGCGTCTCTCTGTTGCAACTGTCACTGCTCCTCGTCGAGCATGTCTGGACTGACGTGTCAAAACGCCTCATTGGCGGGCACTGCAGTCTTGCCAAGCAGCCGACAGCACTCTTCTCACACAAGCTGCTATGGAAGCACCGGACCAAGGACATCCGGTTCCTTGAGGTGCTCGCAGTCCTCAAGGCTCTTTGTCGTTTCTCGCCTGCATGGGAGGGTCTGCGGCGTGTCCAACTCTATGTTGACAACGAGAACGTCGAGTTTGGTCTCCGCAAGGGGTCCTCACAGGATCTGGCCATGCAGGTTCTCTTTTGGGCTATCTTTGCGCTCTGCCTGGAGCGCAAGATCAACCTTGTTCCTGTCTGCATCTTGTCGAAGGGGAATGTCCTGGCTGACACCCTCTCTCGCAGTTGTTTTGCTTTGATCCGCAATCAGTTCCCCACCGCATATGCCCTGCTCCACCCACGTCCCTCCTCGCCCACTCCAGCACCCAGCCGCCAGCCAACTTTGTTGCTGCCGTTGGCCTCTCCCTCGCAGCAGCGACCCTGCTCTGGAACGGCCTTGCCCCCTCGACCCGCTCCAGATCCACCGCAATCTGCGCCACCTTTGCCGCGTTTGTCACGCGCGTCTTCTGCACCTCTCACCCATTCCCCACCACCGAGCGCATGCTCATCGAGTGGGTTGCGGACCACGCGCAACAGGGCAAGTCCCATGCGACCCTCAAGTGCAACCTTGGCACACTCAAGTTGTGGCACACTGACCTTGGTCACAGCACCTTGGTTTTTGATGCGGGACAGCTTGAGCATGTTGTGCGCGGCTTCAAGCGCACGTATGGCGCTCCAGCCCCCAGGGCCAAGTTGCCCATCACCCTACCACTCCTTTGCCAAGTCCTCCTTGCCCTACCGTCCGTCTGCGCCTCGCAATCCGACCGCGCCATCTTCCGCACCGCCTTCTGCCTCGCATTTGCATGCTTCTTGCAAGCCGGCAAGCTCACCTGGTCAACGTTTGACCCTGCCGTTGACCTCACTGGTTGCAGCGTTACCTTTGTGCCCGATGAGTCCTACGCGCTTGTTTGGATCACTGCCAGCAAGACCAACCCCTTCCGCAACGGCGTTACCCTCCTCGCTCCTGCAATCAACAGCAGCGTGTGTGCCATTGCCGCACTTTGCGTGCTGGGTCCACGCAAATCGTCTCAGCTGCTCTTCTCGCTCCAGGGCGGGCATGCTTTCGACCATGCCGTCTTCATCGACATGCTCCGGCGCTGCCTCACTGCATTGGGGATCTTAGCGGCAGACTATGCTGGACACTCTTTCTGTTGTGGCGCTGCAACCTGGGCTGCACATTGCGGCACCGACACCAACACAATCTGCAGCCTGGGCTGCTGGCAAAGCAACTGCTTCCGGCGGTACATAGACCACCCGCCGGCCGAGTGCTGGGCTATGGCTGCCACGGCGCTCTACAGTGTTCACTCTGGGCCGCTCGTCCTCAACCAACAAGCTTGGCGAGACCTCTAGCCCTTCCCTGGCCTCGTTCTCGACCCCACCTCGCCCTTGCCTGTCTTGTTGCCCTCCAGGGGAGTCACCGCGCAAGCTCCCGCCTCAAGTTTGCGACCGGTCATCCCTTTGGGCCGGCGCTCCTGCGACTGGCCTCGGCTGGGAGCCCGCAGCAACTCCTCCCAGAGATCAGCACCCCTTGTTTCCAAATGTGATTTGTTTCCTGTTCTTCTCCTGTCTCCTCCTGCTAGCCCGTTGACAAGTTGGTGCCCAACGCAAAAACAACAAATATTACACCTGCAGCACAACTGTCCCAAACTAGGCAACATCTGCGTCAATGCCATCGCCATGGACCAAGAGAGTGGAGCCTTACTCCTCGGCAGCCGCAAAGACCCTAAGGACAACGCAGACTCCTCCAAATACGCCACTGACAACTCCTTCAACATGGGAAACAATGGACTGGCGTAAGGGCAAGGTCACCTTGCGTGGGGTCTAACTACAACCTACAGGCTCACGCGGTACAACTCTGGAAAGGACAGCGCAACACATACCAGGTAGATCAGACCGCAAGGACCGTCTGGACCCTACGCCACCCGGACATTGCTATGTACGAGTGCAAGATCCAAATCCAGAAGACCCGCAGGCTAGCCCTAGTTGACGGCGGAGCCACCGCCTCTTTCATTGGCCCTGCGGTGGCAGAAAGAGCCGGTGCCCGTGTCACAACGCTACCCAAGGCCTGGGTTGCTTTCCTCTTTGATGGGCAAAGCGTAGCCGTAGACCGCATGGCCCATGTGGACATCTCCGTAGCAGGTGTTACGGTTGCCCGGCAACATCCTTTCTTCCTATGCGCCCCGGGGCACCATGACTTTGTCCTTGCGATGGATTGGCTGGAGCAAACGGAGCCGCGCTACGACTGGCGTAATCGCCAGATGGTGATCCATGCCCCCCCCCCCCCCCCCAGTGCGCCCAGAACCTGCAAGATGGCACCGCAAAGCATGCCCCGGATGTCACTGCTGGGGTCGTCACTCAGTCCATCAAGTTTGTCTCTGCAACCAAACCTATTGACTTAGCCCATCATGAGGAACCAATCCGTATTTTTACCGTTCATGATCTGCCCGGCAAGCCAGCGGAAGAGCCTGCAGACGGCCCATCTCCAATGGACCCAACCCCATCACTCCCCGCGGAATTTGCCAACTTTGCTGATGTTTTCAACAAGGCCCGTACCAATATCCTTCCCAAGCACCGCCCCAGCGATCACAAGATTGTGGTGGAAACCAGGAAGACCATTCCCCACGGGCCTCTATATCCTCTCTCCACAAAGAAGCTTGACGAGCTACAGAAGTACCTGGACAAGAACATGGCCCAAGGTTTCATCCATGTCTCCAAAAGCCCTGCCACGGCACGCATCCTATTTGTACCAAAGAAGGACGGCTCCCTGCGGCTCTGCGTGGAATACTGCGGGCTCAACAGCATGGCCGTGAAGGACCAGTACCCCATCCCCCTGATCTCGGAGCAACTGGACCAACTCGCAGGCGCCAAGGTCTTTACCAAGCTAGACCTCCGCAGGGCGTACAACCTGTTGCGCATTGCCAAGGGCGACAAGTGGAAGACCGCTTTCCGCATGCGGTACGCAAGCTTCGAGCACCTGGTGATGCCATTTGGCCTCTGCACTGCAATGCCCCGTCCACCTTCCAAGCTCTGATGAACAACGTACTTGTCAGACTTCTTGACGTGTTTGTCCTTGTCTACTTAGACAACATCCTTGTTTTCTCCCGCAACCGTACATCCCATGTGGAACACGTCCGCAGCGTCTTGACTTGTCTCCGGGACAACAAGCTGTGCTGCGTGCCTGCAAAATGCGAGTTCTTCTGTGGAGACGTAGAGTTCCTTGGGTACCATGTATCCGGACGTGGGGTAACCATGGACCCAATGAAGGTGGACGCAATCATTGACTGGCCCACCCTGCGGTCAATTCATGACATTCAGGTATTCCTTGGCTTTGCCAACTTCTATTGCTGCTTCATCTGCCATTATTCCCGCGTAGTATCACCCTTGACCGTGGTGCTCTGCGGGAAGCCAAAGGGCCCAATAACCTTGGACCATGGCCAGCTGGAAGCATTTGCCACACTAAAACGTGCATACACGACCGCCCCTGTGCTATGCCACTTTGACCCCACTCTCTTCACAGTCATGGAGACGGACGCCAGCAACTACATGGTAGCGGGTGTACTGTTCCAGTGGGTTCCAATCCCCAGGACCACGGTGGGGACCATCCCCAAACCTTGTACGCACCGCCTTCACCCAATAGCATTCTGGTCGTGCCAAAAGCTCCCTGCGGAGCAAAACTACGAGATACATGACAAAGAACTCCTTGCCATAGTCAAAGCTTGTGAGGAATGGCGGCACTACCTCCATGGCTTGCATGACCCGTTCGAAATCTTGACTGATCACCAGGCCCTGGAGTTCTTCCAGACCAAACGGCACCTCACACAGCGGCAGGCGCGTTGGGGACTGGCCCTTGGGGAGTTCCATTTCAAACTAACCTACTGCCCTGGTACCGAGGGAGGTAAGCCTGATGCCCTCACACAACGCCCCGACCTCTATCCAAATGCGATGAAGCACTACATGTCCGCGGTACCAGACCCTGCCAACTTGGCCATCTTGTTGCCAACAGAGTTGCTTGTCAAAGCGGTACAACTGGACACACTCCCCCTTGGCTACTTGACAAACTCTGCTTAGCACATGCAGAGCTCTAGCGGAAAGAAGCTGAGGCCCTGGGACTTTCACCCAAGGGTGACCTGTGGATGACCGCCCATGGGATGTGGTTTGTACACAAGGGCCTAAAGTCGGAAGTTCTCGCCCTCTGCCACAACTCTGCAGCCGGTGGTCACCCAGGACGCAAAGGTACCTGCCTTGCTCTGCAACGGCAATGGCAATTCTGGTGGCCTCGTGTGCTCACCAATGCAGACAAGCACGTGACCTTGTGCTCCGAGTGTGCCAGAGCAATGCACCCCCGCCACAAGCCATACAGCTACCTGCTGCCGCTGGCCACTCTGGATTGCCTGTGGGGTCCATCACAATGGACCTCATTGAAGGTTTACCGCCCTCAGCTGTCCCTGGGATCCAAAGTCCATATGATGCAATCTTGGTGGTGGTGGACTGCCTCACCAAGTACACCAAAGTAATCCCCACCCACAGTTTGGCAACTAGCTGTGGACATGCCCAAATCCTAAACAACACTGTTTTCTCTCACTTTGGCCTGCCAGACCAAATTGTCTCTGACTGCTGGAGAACTTTCATCTTTGCGTTCTGGGCCAACCTCATGGCCTTGTACAGCATAAAAATGTCCCTCTCCACAGCTTACCACCCACAAACCAATGGCTGGACCAAAAGAGCTAACCAATCACTCAAGCTCTTCCTGCACCTGTACTGCAATCACCAGCAGTCCAATTGGGCCAAATGGCTCCCATAGGCCCAGTTTGCAATCAACCAACAAACTTTGGCATCCACAGGCATTCTGCTCAGCCTGGCCAAGCTTGGGTTCTCCCTGCAGCTGCATCCTGACCTTGCAGCCACATTGCCACAAACCACAGTCAATGGAGTGGTCCAACATGTGGACCTCCAAGCTGTGTGCAAAGCAAACATCACAGCCACAGCCACAGCCATGGAACAGTACTACAACTGGTTGTGGACCAACTGTTCTTTCACCCCATGGGAGAGGGTCATGGTCTGGACCAAGAACCTGCAGTCAGACCAACCCAGCCAGAAACTTGGTAACCCACTGGCAGGCCCCTTCAAAATCCTAGCAACCATGGGGCCCCAAGTGTACTGCCTGGACCTCCCAAGGCAATGGGCCAGGGTACATCTAGTGTTTCATGTCAGCCTTTTGGAGCCTGCAGCTCCCAACTTGCACCTGGCAAATCATGCCCCTGCCCACACATGGGCCAAGGATGAGTGCAAGGAGTACGAGGTTGAGGAAATTGTGGAGTCTGCCCTTGGCAGGCATTAGGGCCTAAGTTCCTGGTCTGCTGAGTGGGCTACAAGGAACCCACATGGATCCCCATGGCCCATGCCCGCAATGCCACAGACTTTGTCCGCGAATTCCATTCCCAATTCCCAGACAAGCCGCACCCCCATGGCGGAGCTGCGGCAAACTCGGCACCGCAGGTCTAATACCACTAACTCCTAAGGTTGGCGGCCATGCCGGTGTGGCCAAACCCCCCTCGTCACTCCCTCGGGATGGGCCCCAAGGCTTTCCTCCCTCACACGCACGATACAAACATTCATTTTGGGACTACTCCTCGTCTGAGCTTATCAAGTTGAATGTGGTGCCCCGTGGCACCTTAGGCAAGATTGCGTCCTTCTCCTGCTTGACCCCGGCGGCCCCCGTAATTGACGCCTCCTCTATAAGGGCCTTGACACTGAGGACCTGGGCAGCCACCCGCCTGCGGCGGCCCACGTCAACAGCATGAGCAACCGCGTCGGCCACTGACCGCTCCGCCGCCTGTTGTGCCGCGGCCTCCTCCCTCGCCTCCCTCAGACCCGTGTAGACGGCCTCGAAGACCGCGTCCACTTGAGCCGAACAGTCCCCAGTGGGGATACGGGTGGGGATATCTGCGTCCACCTGCGCGCAATTCCACATACGTACCAAGGCGACTAACACATTGCCCATGGACACGAAGCTCTCCAGCGCCTTCTCCAGGCCCTCTTGCGGCTTACGGGCAGCCCGTGAGGCGTCCCCCCCTGATGACACACAGGGCTGCTTGCTGCGTCTGCGGGCGTCAACCATGGGCAAACGCTTACGATCGCAGTAGGACGCCACCCGGCTTGACATACCCACCTTGGGCAGGGAAGGTATCGCGTCCTCCTCGTCTCCCGCAGTTGCCTTGTTGTGGAGCCGTGCCGTGCAGGCGCTCTTGTCTCGAGCTGCCACCCACTACCAGTCGCAGTAGCGTTTCTGGACCTCCGTGGGCAGCAGCGTGGCGAACTCGTGCACCGTCATCTCCGGCTTGAGCTCTGGGTTTGGCCGCAGAATGGCTGTGCCGTCTGCGGCTACCCCTGCGGTAAGAATGAACCGCCAAAGGTGGCATGCGTAGACAATGCGCAGGAAGTGGCTGCAGGTAGTCGCCAAGTAGCCTAGAAGGCAACAGTTGCGGTCACAGCTCCAGCCGCGGGCATCACAGTCAATGCATGCCTTGGGGCGCTGGTCGTTGGGTACCGCATCATTGTCCAGATCAGCCGCAGGGAGGGTGCAGGCCACGGCCCCATTGCATTGAAGCTTGCAGCGCCAGCAAGTGGTCCAGTGGAGATGGTTGGGAACATACCACAGAGAGCCACAACAGGGCACGGTATTGACCAGGTACTGCGGCACATCCTCGAGATTGTACCGCAAGTCGGCTTCCCCTCAGAGGCCGGGATGTCTGGCAGGCCATAGTGCTCGTGCCATGAGACCCCCTTGGGGACGTTCTTGGGCACCAGCGTGACCCTGCCAGCCAGCAAGAAGTGCCAGACCTTGATGCAGGTGAAATGCGGCCGGACAGCGGGCGTGACGGTGGCGCTGCTCCCCTTGTTGCTTGTGGTAGTTGTCGTTGCGGCCGCCTCAGTGTCGTCACTGACATCCAGTACGGTCTGGCGAGTCCCACAGAAGGGTGCTACAAACCCAGACCTGCAGAGAAGCGCCACAAGGCATCAGTCGACAGGCCGAGGGCCACAAACCACAGGAACCTTGGGGCTACTCATGACTAAGGTCCTCTGTGAGGACTACGATGTCCCTCTCCCTAGGTCCCCCTTGGCTTCCGCGGCAGCCTCAACAGACGTACCTGCATCAGCAGCGGCACAGTTGGGGTCTGTGGATCCGGAGGCATTGGCCTCATCCCCCTCCGCACTGAGAACGTGGTGCAAAATGACTGCGGCGGCCTGGGCCGGCCCCTCATTCCCTGCGGTGGCTGGCGTGTCGCCCACGGGTTCACCTGTGGCAAGAAGGCATGAGGTCAGCCACAACTGTCTCGTCACCACGGCCAACACGTTACTCACCAGGACCAATGACCCCCGTCGTTGCCTCCATCACGCAGTCTCCACCACTCCCACCAGTTGTCGCAATCACCTCCGCTGAGGCCCCAACAGCCCACGTTGCGCCCTCGGTCCCCGCGACCGCCGTGCCGTCGCCCACAGCCCCCTCCTCCACCGCCACCGTCTCCTCGTGGGCCATGTCCGAGACCTAGGTAGTCACCGCCCTGCCGCTGTGGTCTGCGGCCATCTTGTTGGTGTCTTCCGAGGACGTGATCATATCCGCGGGTGGTGTATACAATGATGTAGGTGATGAGGCAAAAATGTCAGGAATCGGGGAGAAATCGGGTGCCAGAAATGGGGGCAACTGCCGGTATATATATCCGTGGGCCCCCCGCCGCAACAGTGCTTTCCGCTCCTCAAGTCGAGGCCCAAACACAGTTTCCGCCCATAGCGCTCACACGACGGCCGAGCAGGCCTCCCGTATTCCCACGGTCGGGGCCAGCTTGCCTCCGGCTCCGGGGGGGGGGGGGGCGCACCGAGCCCGATTGATACTCAGCAGGGGCCGATAGGCCCGTCAGGCCCGATCGGTCCCCGCATGGCCGGCAGGGTCATAGCACCGGCGCCCCCGCAAATCGACTCGGCGCCCGTGCGCGCCTCAACAGGTGAGTAGAGCCGTGTCTCCTCACTCCTACCCTCGGCGACCATGTCGTCGACAGCACAAGTTCTCCCCACGGCGGAGTACGGCCCGGCATCCCCTCGTTTCGCCTCATCGGCGGCTGCTCTGGACGTTCCATCAGCTGACTGGTGCCTTGACCTCCTTCTCGCGCAGCTCGTTTCCCCCCTCCCTCCTCGTCCAAACACCACCATCCCCAATGGCCTCTTCAACCCGTCCAAAGCGCCGGTGCGCCACGGGTCGATGCAAGCGGCGCTGGCTCAGTGGGAGCGCGCGCTCGCGCTTTACCCGGACGCCTCCGTCGCGGCTGCGTCCTCGGCGGCGTCTGCCACGGCGTCTGCTTGGGCTACTCCGGACCGCTGGAAGCGTCGGGCCGCTTCGAGCGGCCTCGCAACCTGCCCATGGATGCCGCCGGCGAGGAGCACGTCCGTCGCAAACTGGCCTCGCGCCTCAACGAGGGTCGCCTCACCGTTGTTGACCCGGCCTCAGTCAACCTCGTCGTCTCGCCCATCGGCGCGGTCCCCAAGCCGCACTCCAACAAGCTACGGACAATCCATCTCTTGCACGCGCGGCGTCCAGGCACCAGCACGCTCCCCTCGGTCAACGCCGGGATCAGCGAGGCGTTTACTGCCATCTGCTACGCCGGCCTCAACCGCCTCTTCGACGCTGTCCGTCAGCACCGCGGCGCCCTCCTCTGGAAGGGGGATCTGATGGACGCTTTCCGCCACATCGTCGTCGGCAGCTGGCAGGCCCGGCTGCTTGGCATCTACCATGACCTCACCTACTACACCGAGAATGCCTTGACTTTCGGCAGGAAGAGCTCGCCCTGGCTTTTCAACTTGTTTGCCGAGTTTGTCCACTGGCTCATCGCATTGACGGGCGTTGACCTCGACCACTATCTGGACGACTTCTTCGGTGCGGTGACTCCTGGCAACAACGCCAGCAACCCCATCCGCGCTCTTGCCCTTGCCTGCGCCGCCCTTGGCTTCTCGCTCAACGCAAAGAAGACGCTCCTCGGCCACACGCGGCTTGAGGTCCTTGGCGTCGAGATTGACTTGCTCGCACAGACTGTCGGCATTTCCGACGCTCGCCGCGCGCGGATCCTCGCTGCCATCGACCATCTCCTTGGACGGCGCGCCGCGATGCTGATCGACTGGCAGCGCAACGCGGAGCTCCTCCAGTCTGTCACCCTCCCTTTCCTCCTCGGCCGCGCTTTCTTCCGACGGCTCTACACCGCGGTGCGGCTCGCGTCGCGCTGCCCTTCCTGCCCTCGCCGCATCCCGCTCCAGGCTTGCGCGGAGCTCACCTGGTGGTGTGGCGTCCTCACGAAGTGGTGCGGCCGCTTGCTGCTCGACCCAAACCCTCTCTTGGTCAAGCATGTGTGGACCGACGCGTCGAAGTGTGCGTACGGTGGCCACCTTGGGCCCATGGCTTTGCCGGGCGACATTTTTTCGCGCGAGGTGGCGCGCCGCCACCGTCGCAAGAACATCTGCTTCCTCAAGGCCCTGGCAGTCCTTGAGGCTCTCCGCTGCTTCTCAACGCGCTGGTCCGGGCCGCGGCTCGTCCTGCACGTCGACAACACGAACGTCGAGCACGGGCTCCGTTCCGGCTCGTCGCGCGACCCCCTAACGCAGACTCTTCTGCGCGCCATCTTTGAGCTCTGCTTTGAGCGCAGCATTACCCTCCGCCCGACGCGGATTGCGTCGGCCGACAACGTTCTCGCTGACCTCCTCTCTCGCCGTCGTTTCGCGGAGATTGGCCGCTCGTTCCCACAGGCGCACTCGCTGCTCTTCTCCCCGCCAGACGAGCCCGCCGCTACGACGGTCCTCCGCCCTCTTTCACCGCTGGACTCGACTGCAGCGCCAGCGCCGCCAACTTGCTCTGGCACGGCCTCGCTGTCAGCACACGCAAGCGCGGCGATGGCTTCATCGACAAGTTCTGCGCCTTTGTCCTCCGTTTCTTTGGCCCAAACGCCGCCCCTCTCCCCGCCTCCTGCCTCTTCCTCGTCGAGTGGGTCGCTGACCTTGTCCGGACGCGGTCGTATCACAGTGTCACGGCCGGGCAGTGCGGGCAGCGGCTTGGTCCCTGGCAAGCAAGTCTCTTGTCAGGGTAGAGAGACTTTCTTGCCACAGAACCAAGTCGCTGGGGAACAGCAGGTCCAGGACGGCGGTAAAAGACAATCACGCGTGGCGGGCGAACGACGCAGCCAAAGCTGGACGGCGGACAGACATCGGGAAGGATCATTGGGGGCAAGGTACATCAAGCCGGCGCACCAGGCGTTGTCGGGACAAGTGGGGCAAGGGCTATTGTTACCGGGTGCGACCTTCGGGCAACAGGATATGAAGGCGACGTGGCCGCTTGTATATATAGCTAAGCCGCTCTACGGACAAGGACTGGATCTGGTATCCAGTCTAGTCAATACACAGTCGTTACAAGCTTGCCACATTGCCCGTGGAGAGCCTGACAATGCATTGCTATCATCCCAGCATCTGTCAACATACATCGCAATGCTGCTACAAAACCCCACCGTCTCCCCCACGTACACAACACGCTCGCAAACGGTGCCTGCGAGCATTGCCAGCTGAACCAGACCGCCACCGAGTATCGCTGCGCCCTCTGACGTGGGCACCGAAGCGGCAACGGCCCTCGAGCGAGAGCGACTTCCTCGGCAGGGAGCAAGTAGGCCTGTAGACTTCCTCCCAGTCGAGCAAGTCGCTGCGCCCGACGACCGCCGCCGTTACACACAGCATCAAGCACGAGCTGTACCACGTCCAGACGTGGCACGTCGACCACGGGCTCGACGCCGCCGCCTGCACCGACCCGCGCCTGGAGCGCGCCGTCCGCGGTGTCAAACGGATCCTCGGCCTTCGTCCCGCCAAGGCCAAGCTCCCCGTCACCCTCCCCCTCCTTCGCGCCATCGTTGAGCACCTCCCGTCCCTCCTCAGCGTCACCGCCTGGGACGCCGCCGTTTTCGACGCCGCCTTCACCGTCGCGTTCGCCTGTTTCCTCCGCTGCGGTGAGGTCACCTTCGACGCCTCAACCTCGGCCGCACCGCTCCCGATCTCCGCCGGGAGCCCTCTTGAGCTCAGGTCCTCTCGCTGCCCTGCCCCGCAACCTTTTATGCCCTCTCTCCTCCTCGCCTGGGCCAGTCTGTGCGACGGTCGACCGCCGGGACCAGCATTTGCACTATTTCAAGCACCTCTGGAACTTTTACAACGACCGGCAACGTCGCGTTGGTCCAACGAGGTATTGATGCTGCCGTCCCTATGTGTGAACGCCCTCATTGTCGGCGTCCAAGAGCCAAGCGCGGGTCAGACAGCCAAGACGGACTAACAGGTTGTCAAACCTAGCATCACGCCACCTCTCGTCACCGGACGTCGTCGATGGTGACGGTTGCTCTTATTATCCCTTGGCATTCGGTCAATGGGAGAGGTTCGACATTTGGAAGGAGGGAAAGCCACGTCGGAAGCCACAACAGCTTGACGACCTCTACGCCGTGAGCTGCAGGGGGAAATCTGAGAGGCGACCTTCACCGACCCCCACCCACCATCGGTTGCCTCAGGGGCTAGGTGGGGTGCGTCGAAAAGCCGACGTGGTGGGACAATAAGCTTCCGCGGCGTACGCAATGCCTTCCACCAGGGGGTGGGTCGGATGCTAGGCTTGCATTGACTCGGAGCTTGAGCGTTGGCGTCATTTCGTCGGACACGGCACGGCGTCCTCTGCGTTCGTAGCCTCTTCGGAGAGGGCTACATAAGGTGAGCACAGACATCGGGATGGGCCTTCCCTCCAAACCACTGTCTTACACCCTCCTCAAGCCACAGGTGGCCTTACCCCTCCCAGCGTCTCGTCAAACACATATCCCTCGAAAGGTGAGTCTGAGCTTTTTCGTCAGTGTCGCTGATGGTTGGCAGACGAGCTATCCTTGCTAATTCTACTACTCTTTCCGAGTGCTTGCTGCCAAGTAGCATGAAGTTCACCACTCGTCTTGCCGTCACTCCAGCCATCGTTGTCGGCACCCTGGCGATCGGCGCGGCTGCTTCAGCCACTTCGCCGATCACGACTTCGTTGAAAGCTCGCGACGGCGACGCGAAGGTCTACTTTGACGAGAGCACCAGTGATTGGACGTACACCAACTTGGACAACACCACTTGCGTCATTCCCTCAGCCGGCTATGATGCAAATCATAGCCAGCTGACGGAAATCTGCCATAGTTGCAATGGCCAGGACTGCTCCTGTAACTCGAGCTACCAGGAATTCTGCCAGCGATGCTCCAATGCCTGCATCGGCTCCGACTGTAAGTGCAGCAATGCCGAATCGGGAGCCTTTCTAGAGGAGGAGAAAGACCAGAAGGATAGCACCACATTCTCCCCCGACCGCCAAGGACGCCAGCCGGGCAACAGAGGCGTCTATCCTGAGGACGAGGAGCGCTGGAAGTACATCAACAACAACTACAACACTTGCACCTTTACAAAGGCAAACTACGACACGGCCACCAGCCCCTTTACCGCCATCTGTCACGACTGCCAGGGTAATGAGTGCCACTGTCAAGGACAACCGAAGTTGTTTCGTTCTGTGTGCCTCCAAATGGGACCTTCGGCCATCGTTTCAGGAGGCAAGCACCACTTCGTATGAAGACTTTAGCCGGGTCGCGATCTCAGCAGCTCTGTGCTCGTCACGGCCTCGGTCGGAATGGACGGCAGGATGCGGCGGACGACCCTCCAACGTCGAGGAGGTAGGCGGCGCAGGAAGGCTTGTTGTCAGCCGCATGCAAAGCGGAGCAGGCATCCGCAATGTCGTCGCCAAGGAGAATGGCCACCGCGCCTTGTCCAAGATTCTCTGTGCATATTCGCCTTGTCGCGTGCCACCGTGCAAAGACGGGCATCCCTCTACACACTACTCTGGTAGATGCGCACAATGGCAATCCACGTTCCTTTACACTGCTTGCTGGTCTAGTGACACTGTGCTGCTGTGTGCTGTATGGTGAAGGCGTTCGGATGCATTGCGAGGCGGCTGTCACATGAATACTTACTCAGCGGGATGACACATGGGCGGGGCTGTGAGCAGGCTCGCCATGGCGACACACGTACGTATGTACACATGTACTTGGCTGTTCTGTACATACTGTACTGGACTGTGGCAGCTGGTGTCAAGTCGCCTGGACGCGCGCCCTGCGACACCCAAGAGAGGCACACCTCGACGGCACCTCGGCATACAGAGACTTACCTACATCACTAACCATTAATGGCACGATGCATTCTCCTCTTTCACGTCCCGCAACGCGAGGTGTGTCGAAATGCTTCTTGGCTCGCAACCCTTGGCCGGCACAACAGGCAGATCTAGCAACTCACCGGATTGACAGCGGCTAAGACTTTGGCCTGACAACCAACGCCTCACGACACAAGATTGCCTCGCGCCGTCACCTCTTCTGCCTGCAATTGGTCCCCCACCCCCCCTCACCTCTTTGATCCGAAGCCTACATGGGATATTGAACGCCAAGGGTTTGGTGCCCGTGCGCAGGACGGGCGCGTCTGGGGTGATCGGCCGTCGCACCTGGCTCTATTCTCTCGACGCCGCGCAGCCTCTCCCATCTGGCGTGGTGCCCGTGCGCAGGGCGGGCGCGTCTGGGGTGATCGGCCGTCGCACCTGGCTCTATTCTCTCGATGCCGCGCAGCCTCTCCCACCTGCCTCTGCTCCGCCATCCTCTCTGTCGTCGTCGACCTTTTTCTCGTCTTTCCCACCCTGCCCGCAACCTATGTTTTTCCTCCTCCTCCTCTGGTGTGCCTCTGTCTGTGCGACGGCCGGTCTCTGGGACCCCACCTCCGCCGCCCTCCTCGACTTCCGCCCTCCATCGGCGACCTACCTCGAGAGTGTCGCGCGCGCCCCAACGCCGCCCCGGTCTACACACCAGTCGTCGTCGTCTGGCCCTCCTTGTCGGTCGCCGAAGGCTTCAGCACACAGATCACACCATCCCGAAAAGGCCAACGAGGACCACACCCCCCACCACGCCGCCATCTTTCAGCCTAGGCGTATCCCTTGGCAGAAGGAGGGAGGGGGAATTCGCGGGCTGTGCTTATCGTTGCGCGGCGCCACAATGGGCGCAGCAAAAGAGCCACGGTTGCTTCTCCCGTAGCATTGTGGCCTCGGTGACCCTAAACGCTGCCACCTCACGGCGCTCCAACCCGTCCCTCTACGTCCGACGAGATCAGAGTGCCTGTTCAGTCTTCACACAGGGAGGACGAGGGCGGCTGCAACCGCCCTCGCTGTACTCTCGACAGGTATAAAGTGGCCAACTCTGACGACCTTGTCGACCATCCATCGCCATCTCACATCCATCCTTCACAAGCATTCTACCCTTCAGCTCCCCGCCGATCTTCAAGATGAAGCTCACGCTCTCACTCCTCTCGCTGCTCCTCCCCCTGGTGATGCAGGTCAACGGCTGCGTCGACCCTGCCGGAAGCCACGGCCACCGGCTCTCGGCCCGCGCCGATGACGAGACCGATAGCGGCACGGGCCCCTACGACCCCGGCTGGGGCTGGGCGAACAAGCTAGGCGCCTTTATGTGGCACTCCATCTCGTCCGACTACAGCGCCTGCGCCACGGGACGCTTCCAATCGCCCATCGTGCTCTACAGCAGCTCATCCCTGCGAAACGAGAACCTCGAAATCCTCCCTCCCAACTCGGTCAAGGTACAGATCAAGGCCGGCCCGCAAGACATCGAGGTGACCAACAGCGGATGGTCCATCCAGGCTGAACTGAACGCCACCGTCCACGCGTTGGGCAAGGAATGGGGCCTGGAACAGTTCCACGTCCACACGCCCTCCGAGCACTGGCTCAACGAGGTTCACATGGACGCCGAGGTTCACTACGTCTTCTCCCGCTACGAAGATGGACAGCCCGGACAGGCCCACATCGACGATGGCCCCGGCAACCACGCAAAGAGGGACGAGGGCAGCACGGGAACCCGCATGCACTGGAAGTCCACCACCGACGCTCCGCGCGCCAAAAAGTACCTCGTCATCGGCCTGCTCCTCAGCGTCGAGGACAAGAGTTCGCCGCACTCGCTCCTCTCCTCGGTCTACCTGCGCACGCCCGAGATCCCCAACTACCGCGACAGCTTCACGCTTCCCATGTCGAGGTTCAGCAGGAAGGTCATCCCCGCCTGGACCAAGCGTCTCAACAAGAGCTCCTACTACTACTACCGCGGTTCCTTCACCACGCCGCCGTGCACCGAGGGCGTAGAGTGGTTCATCTCCACAAAGACCTACCCCATCGAGCTCAAGGTCTTCCAGGCCCTCAAGGCCGTCATCAAGAGCAACAGCCGCTTCCCGCAGTCGGCGCCCGGCGAGAAGAACCTGATCAAGGCCGCCTCCGACGCCTTCGCCATGGTCACAAAGGCCGAGCTGTAGATCTCGCATGCACACCACCACACACGCGACTACTAGAGTTCAAACCCTTGGCCCCTTTGAACGACCTGCGGATCCCTTTTCCCCATAGAGCAGATGTATGACCTTGGTGTTGCCGTTGACTAAAGTGTACAAACAAACTACACGCCCTCTTCCTTGAAAATCCTTACTGCTTCCTCTCTAACACAATCGCCGTCCTGGTAGGCAGGTAGACCTGCAGGAAGTTTGCCCGGCTGTTCCACTCCATGTCTGTGGTAAAGTACTCGACGTTGTGGTCCAGTCGATCGTGGCCTCCGAAGCGCTTCTCGTCGCTGTCGAGCAGCACCATGTACTTTCCGGGGAGCTGGACGCCGACGCGGTAGTCGGTGTACGAGTTGGTGGCGTGGAAGTTGAAGATGAACAGCAGGTCGGCGCGCTCAAAGACGACGACGCGGTCGGCCTCGTTCTTGAGGCTGCAGGCGGGCGCGGCGGATGCGGCCAACGGAGCAAAGGAAGTCGAGGGGCGCGGTCAGTCGATGCAAGCGAACGGAGCTGTCGGGCGGACTTAGCCACGGCGAAGGGGGACACGGCGCACTCACGAGATATAGGCTTGCGGCGCTCCGAGCCACTGGTACTTGCTCTCTGCGTTGTTCATGGCCTTGTCGAACTCGTAGAGATACTTGTACCTCAGCAGCTTGTCGTCGACCAGATTGAACTGCCTCCGCGCGTGCTGGAAGCTGTTGCCGTTGCCCTCGCGCGGGAAGTCGAGCCACTCGGGGTGCCCGAACTCGTTGCCGATGAAGTTGAGGTAGCCCTCGCCGCCGAGTGCGTGCGTGATGAGGCGGATCAGCTTGTGGAGGCCGAGGCCGCGGTCGATGATGGGCGTGCGCTCGGTAAGGTCCGACATGTTGGTGTACATCTCCTTGTCCATCAGCCAGAAGGCGATCGTCTTGTCGCCGACGAGCGCCTGGTCGTGCGACTCGACGTACGCAATCGACTTCTCCTGGTGACGGCGGTTGGTGAGCGTGAAGCAGATGCTACCAAAGTCCCAGTCCTCGTCCTGCGACTCCTTGAGCAGCTTGATCCACATGTCTGGAACAGCCATGCTGAGCCGATAGTCGAAGCCGAGGCCGCCCTCGCTCACGGGCCGGCAGAGCGTCGGCATGCCCGAGACGTCTTCGGCGATCGTGATGGCGTCCGGGTAGGCCTGGTGGATCATCTGGTTGGCCAGCATCAGGTAAACGACGCCCTCGGTGTCAACGTTGGGCCCGAAGTACTCGTGGTAGCCGCCCGAGAAGCCGGTGCCGATGCCGTGATGCGTGTACATCATGCTGGTGACGCCGTCGAAGCGGAAGCCGTCGAAGCCGTACTCGTCGAGCCAGAAGAGGCAGTTGCTCAGCAGAAAGCGAAGCACCTCGTGGTTCCCATAGTTGAAGAGGCGCGAATCCCACAGCTCGTGGCGCCCCTTTGCGCCCTCGTGGAAGTAGAGGTGGTCGGAGCCGTCAAACATGTTGAGGCCGTCGAGGACGTTTTTGCAGGCGTGCGAGTGGACAATGTCGAGGAGCACTGTGATGCCGAGCGAGTGGGCGACGTCGATGAGCTCCTTGAGGTCCTCTGGGTCACCATAGCGGCTGCTGGCGGCGAAGAAGTTGGTCACCTGGTAGCCAAACGAGGCGTAGTAGGCGTGCTCCTGAATGGCCATGAGCTGGATGGTGTTGTAGCCGAGCTCCTGGATGCGCGGGAGCACGTTTCGGGTGAACTCCTTAAACTGGCCCACCCTCATCTCTGGCGTGGCGATGCCGACGTGGGCCTCGTACACCTTGAGGTTGGCCGGCTTAGGCGGCTTGGAGTGCTTGAGCTGGTAGGTCTCGCTCTTGGGCGGGTTCCAGAAGCGGGCATCGTACACAGGAGAGACGTCGAGGTCCTGGGTGACGCGCTTGATCCAGGCGGGCAGCCTCTCGATCCTCTCGCCGCTCGTCGTCACCATAGAGAGCTTGATCTTGGAGTCGTGCGGGATGGCGCACCGGCCGGGCGCCTTGGGTGGCAGCGTGATGGACCACTTGCCGAAGTTGTCCTTGGTCATCTTGTGCGAGCTGCGGTCCCAGTTGTTGAAGTCGCCGATGAGGGACGCCTCGACGGCGCCAGGTGCCCACTCGGTATAGGTGACGGCCTGGGTCTTGGGATCGATCTGGAAGCCCATGCTGCGGTAGGCCTGGGAGAACTTTTGCAGCCCACCTTCTGTTGCATTGATCTTGTCGACCCAGCCGCGGTAGACCGAGTAACGCTCGCGAAGGGCGGGCGCGAAAGGTTCGAGCCACGGGTCGAGGCCGATCACGCCGGTGCCATCCTTTGCGTTGTGGTAGTCGACCGGGGGCGGTGCCGGGGCGAAAGAAGGGTCGGATGCCGCTGCGGCCATGGGCAAGGAATGCGCGAGAAGCGTGGGGAGAGGGCGCGGTGGTGCTGTGTCGGAATCGAAGGGGCAGGAGGTGTTTGTGGTGATATGGAAGGCGAGTCGGCGAGTGAGCTGGACAGAGAGGTGCGCGTGGAGCAGAGAGGGAGGGCGGGGTCGCTCTACGTAAGATGTGCCCTTATGTATAGCGAGCAAGGGCTCGAGTCGCCGCCACCGCCACCGCCACCGCCGCTGCCGCTGCCGCTGCCGCTGCCGCCTGGTTTGCACTGTCGTGTCGCCTTTGGGCCCGCTGTGCTGCCTTTTCAGAGGATGGCCCGTTCGTCTACCGGTCGAGCCTAGTGCAGCATGAGGGCCGCTGAATTTCTGCCCAAATTATTCTCTCGCCGGGCCTGCCTGCTCCTCGTCCACGCATCCTCGCACCATCCTCCGCCCTGTACCCCGGGGCTTCCACGCTCGCTGCCTTGCCTCTCATCCGCTCTCGCAGCATGGATCCTGGGTGATGTCAATGGTTCGCTGGAGAGCACGAGCCGAATAGTATGTGACCGAGAGGTATAACAACAACAACCAAGACGATGACGACGACAATGACAACGACAGAGGTGACCAAGCAGAGGGACACAGAGGGCGCAGGGAGACGGCGTCGGTAGCGAATGTGGACGCTGGGAGAGGTGATTGCGACGAGATCGACGGCCAGAGAGATGAGCGGCGGCGAGCACTCTTGCGCCAACTCGGGATCCGCTTTGCCCAGGCATGCACCCACCGCCGCAGCTGCCTGCATCCAGCCTTCGCAAAGGGTGACCTGATGGTACCGCAATGCGACCGGCCAGGCATCGAGCGAGATGCCGCTCCACCGCCGTGGCGGCCAAGGTGAATGTTGGGCTTCGGCCTGAGATATGAAGAAGACGTCTGACGTGCCTGTTGCAAAGCGGGTGCACTTGTACGATTTGCGTCGGCGGAGCTCGATGGCTGAAGCCGCTGCGATCCCATTGCGAGTGAGAGAAAAGACGTCAAGGGGATTGGCAGACAGGAGAAAGCAGGGATGGAGAGAGTCGCCTTGCCTTGCCGCGTAGCTGGTGCGTCCTTGTCGGCGTGTTGACGGCACAGTCAGGAGTGAGAGAAAACCAAACTTCTGGTAGGCTGCATGTCGTCTTGCCGCCGATCATGATGTCGCAGGAGTGAAATGAAGGTGGTGCTTGTCGCCCGATGGGGCTCGGACGACTGCAAGGGGTAGGTGAGGGGATGGGGAATGGAGGGGACGAGATTAGGTATTGTCTATAGAATTCCGCTATCCTTGAGTGCATTGGTAAGTATCGTTCTGTGTGCGGCAAAGGGTCAGGGCGATGGCAGAAAGGACCGTCAGCATTGTGTCAGCGAGAGGGGAGGTGGAAGGGTACAGATGTGGTGACAGACGTCCTCGCTGGCCACTCACTCCTTGAGGGCCGCAAAGACGAGTCGGATGTTGGACGTATCTGTCGCCTGCGTTAGATGCGGGTAGATGCTGAGTCGAGCTCGATTTGTCTGCGTGAAACGCCACAGGATGTACTTGGCCGCCTTGTTGATGTCGGGCCCGCCGCTGTACTCGGGGAAGTACTTTGATAGCGGCTGCCGTGGGATCTTGAGCTTGAAGATGTCAATCTTGTTAAGGAAGAGGATGATCGACGTCCGCAGGAACCATCCTGTATGGATAAGCAGGTGATGGGGCGAGCAGGGCGCAAGAAAAGGAGGGAGGAGAGTACGGATCGACATCAGCGCAATGTCAAGGCAGTGGAACGACGTCAACCACGTCCATCGCTCGACAGCGGCCGACCAATCCTTGCAAACTCACGACTGTTGACCACGCTCTCAAACAGGACCAGGCTCTCGGCCATCCTGTTCTGCCCGCTCTCCTCGAGCAGCACCTGGTCGTACTCGCTCAGCGCTACGCAAAAGATGATGCTCGTCACCGCCTCGAAGCAGTGGATCCACTTTTTCCTCTCCGACCTCTGCCCACCGACGTCAAAGAGGTGAATCGAGAGCTGCCCCATGTTGAATCTCGTCTCCCTGATACCTGTGGTCTTGGAGCGCGCCCGTAGGACGTCGTCTTCGTTTGGGATGTAATCCGTCTGCCCGATCCGCATCACGTTCTCGAAAAAGTAGCTCGCGCTGTCCATGAGGTAGAATTCGCTGCTGCGCTCCATGACGGCGGCGATGATGGGGTCATGCCATAACGACTCTACCCGCTTCGCCATGGCCGAGTCGAGCGATGTGCCGGGGTCCGCGTCGACGCGGTACTGGAGGATGGCATCGGCGCTCTCGCGGTTCTCTGGCATCTCTGGCTCCATCTTGAACTTTCGTAACGCCAGCACGATGGCTTGCGCCGAGTCGATGACGTTCTTGATGACCGTGAGCCTGAAGAGCATCAGCTCTTCCGCCGTGTAGCCGTTCTGGTGGATGATCTTCATCTGCTTGACGATGGTCGACTTGCCCGACTCGCCCGAGCCTGCGCGGAGGAGAGGGAGGCGAAGATGGGGGGGAGGGCGTTTGTAGCGCGCGCGGTCGAAGAAGGAAGGAGAGGAGGGGAAGGCGGTCAGCCAACCGCCCAGCTGTCGCAAGCTTGCACTTGAATCTCCTGGAGCAGTCATCGGCCGTTGCCTCGCCTCGTCTAGCCAGATGGGCAGAGTTGCTGCAAAGCCTCTGTCTGTGCAGCATGACGCGAGCGATGGCAGCAGCGGCGGCAGAAGCAGTAGCAACAGCGGCAGTAGCAGCGGAACCAGAAGCGGTCTGAACGAGAATGGGAACGGGGAGTGAGAGGGAGGGCGTAGGGGAGGGGAGGCCGGGAGCATTCACCCAATAGTAGGATCTTGCATTCCTTCTTGTACTTGCGGCTATCCTCCTCGATCTGCTTGTCGATGGCTACGCTCCTTTCCTTTGCCTCCTTCTGCTCGTTTGACGAGAGGCAGTTGCCCATCTTGAGCGAGGGGTGCCGCTCCGGTTGCGTTGCTGCTGCTGTGTGTGCGTCGTCCCTGAGCTGGCTAAGAGGGGTGACAGTGGTTGAGGGTGGGTAAGGGGGACGGTGGCCAGCGTGGTGCAACAGAGTCGTCGGGCGATGAAGCGTATGGCGAGGTGATCTAGATGCCGGAGCGCGTCGAAGGGAAGACGAATGGGGATGCGGATGCGGATGCAGCTGCGGATGCCGAGGCTTGGGATTGATGTCGAGGGGGTGAAGAGCGAGGCGACAGGAGGAGCCAGTGTAGAGCCGGAGCGATGTAGATGTGGGGCCAGATGGGGCGCGGGGTGATGGAGATGGCCGCAGGAGGTGAGGTGGGGCGGAGTGCGATGGTATGGTATGGTGTGGTATGGTGTGGTATGGTGTGGTATGATGTGGTATGGTGTGGTACGGTGTGATATGGTATGGTATGGTATGGTGTGGTATGGTATGGTGTGGTATGGTATGGTGTGGTATGGTATGGTACGACGTGGGATTAGTTGGGGATGGGATGGGATGGTGTTGGGGGGGGGCGTCGTGGGGTTAGGCCACAACACACAAGCGCCGTTTGCCTTTGCTGCTTGCGGCTCGAGGCGGGCACGGATGAAGCGATTTTCAAAGCAAGAAATGAATAATGAGATTATTCTGCTATTTCTCTCGGGCACGGCCACCACGGCCCAGCGCACAGCGCCGGCGCGTCAGGCCGAGGGCCGAGGGCCGAGTACCGAGTACAGACAGACGTCTTCTCTTGACCTACACTAGTTACTACTCTGTACGTGCGTGGTGCTAACTTATGTACAGGTACGCGTGCCCGCACCTACCACGAACGTGCAGCAGCAACGACGACGAGCCGTGTATCATGACGCCGGTCGCACGCACGTATGGAACAGTTAGGACGTATGTAACTATGTACAGTATATGTCGGCCCTTTGGCCCCTGCGCAGGCGGTACGGTAGTGCCCTCACCCCCTCACCCCGCCACACGCCTCTGTCACTTGGCACACGAAGCCTAGGCATCCATACGATGACCGCTGTCCGCGCCGCCTAGACTCCAGGGCGTGCAGCGACAGCTACTACTATGTTGGTGTAGCACCGTACTGTAGGAGTGGGCGCTATCGACGAAACGGACGCCAGCGATGCTCAGCCTATAGAGCAGAATACCGTGATAGACGAAGAGGTGTCATTCGCTCCTATGTACCTTGCCTTGCATCCGGTCCAAGATAGACATAGATTCAGGGCCGTAGTCGTCCAGCGCCCCATTCTGCCTCGTACCTCTTATGTCTGTACCGACGCGCAACATACCACCCGGCCCTGTGATTTTAATCTCTGCATTTTGTGATCCTCCCCTACAGTACCACCACCGCTACCGCATGCCCGGTACGCTCACCTTTTCCCTCCCATCCTGCCCGTCTGTCGGCTCCGGTTCCGTGCAACTACTCTTCCATCAACGTGCCGTGCCGTCGTCCCGCGATGCCGGGCAAGAGCCTTGGGGTCGGTCGGCCCGACTGGTCAAGCGTGGCCGTAAGAGTGTGCAGGATGTGCCATTTTGCTCATCAGGTGCACGACCGGAGCAAGGGAGGCTAGGCAGGCAAGGCGGCCGGATACCGGCGCGATGCCAGAGGTTAAACAGAGGGGGGAGAGGCGCCATGGTGAACATCAAGGTTCAGTCCCCGCTCATCGTCCGCGCCCAACGATCCAAAGCTTCCCCGTCCTCGAGTCTGAAGGTCTCGACCTGCGTCACGTGTCAGCGGACGACGTGGGTGTCGGAGGCGGTCGATCACGCTGCGGGTGGCCTTGCGCCGCCCGCCGACCTCTTTCTGCTGCATCCTCGCCTGCATCACCTCCTTCCCCCTGCCTCCGGCCGTCACCTGTAGACACCTGTTTTTGCTGCCCGCCCACCGCCCTTCTCGCTCCTGTTGGTGCGCTCGTCCGCCCGCCGTACGGCGGGCCGGGAGCCTCCGAGCTCAGAGGCCTCGCCCTTCTGCCCGCATCTCCCATGAATCTATGCCTGTTGTCCGTCTTGCCGTGCGAGAGACAAGCCTGGGATGCCTCGAACGTATCGGCCTCTTCTTTCCGACTTCCGCTTCACACAGCGATCAACTGTTGATTCGACAACATCGACACGATTACGAAAATCTTCTCGACCTCGATACCGCCGCCCTCGGCTCACGGCAAGTGCAGATCATCCTTCGCGTTCCTGCCGACGTTTGCAAATCTCGTCGACCTCGCTGGCGTTCTCGGCGTCAAAGTGCCCGATCCTCTCCCCTCCTGCTCGTGATGGTAGTGGTGGTGATCGCGATGATGTCCGCCGCCGAGCTGCCAAGCCGCTTCCCTCAGTGGACTCGAATGTCGTGGCGAGTGCGGAGAAGAGGGGAGCGAGTTGGACCTCTTCCGTAGAAACGGCGGTGGCTTGATCGGTGCCTTGGCGCCACCGTCAGATGTAGAGGGGAACAAAGGTGCTTCCGTTGCCTTGTCCGTAAAGGGGTAGTAAATCCGAACGAGCGAAGTGACGTATTCCTGGGCGTGGTGTCGTTCGTAGAGGCGGTCAATGGCCTGTAGCGGTCCGGTTCCAACCGCCGACGCCGCCGCCGTTGTTTCGGCTGTCGGCGTCGCAGCAGTGAGAGGCGTCAGCCCTGCTAGCGAAGGTCGTCTTTCCTCGCCCACACCCTGCACGCTCGCCTCCCTCGACCCATCCTGCGAGCTTCGCCGCGTACCCCCGCGCGACAGAAGGCGGCGAGCGAAAAAGTCGCTGCTCATCAGCTGCACAACATCCGAGTCCCTCAGACCGTGCTCGGCCCCGCCGCCGCTGCCTTCCTTCGAATAGCGCGCCAGCGACGACATCGCGCTCGACAGCGCTGTGTACGATCGGAGGAAGCGAGACTCTTCCATCTCCGCCGGGACCCTGGCCGCCAAATCCTTCGAGCCGCGCATCCGAGACTTTGATCGAGACCGGGAGGAGCCCCCCGAGCTGCGCAGGTCCTTGTCCTGTTCAACGTCGGCGTGATGTCGCGTTCGAGACGACTGTCGGTATGCGGACGAAGCATTGCTGTGCGATGTCCGCTGGCCAAAGACGACCAGCTCGCCATGCGGTCCAAAGCTGGCGCCCATCCGTCGCGCCGACATCTTCATGCGCGGCCGCAGCGGCCCCATCTCGTCTTCGCTGTCGGTGATGCTGCCCGTCGAAAACGCCTTGTTGCTGGCGTTGCCCCCGTCGGCCCCGTCCTCGTCCAGCAGCTCGACTGGTTCGCCCAGCAGGAACCGGCAGCACAATTCGATGCACGGCCGCTCCTGCGCGGCCGCCTGCTTGGCCAGCCTCGACAGACCCCGAAGCAGGTAGGCCCGCGTCTTGAGCGTGATGTTGGCGCTCCGCTCCAGATCGAATGTCGGCGTGGCGCGAGGATACGATGCAGGAAAGACGATGTTGACGCGCAAGAAGGCCGGTTCGCGGTCAGCCCAGGGCCCGTACATCGACAGCGTGCATGTCTTTTGCGCCACCTCAACCTTTTCAAAGAGGATGCGCGGCAGCTTGCGGTTGAGAGCGACAATCTCGTCACCGAGCCGTTGCGAGCTCAGGCCGTCTTCGCGGTCGGTCTCGCCGCCCGAAGCGCCGGTGCCGACGCCCGAGGCGTTGCGGCTCATCTCGAGGCCCGAGCCGCGGCCGTTGTTGGCGGCATCGTCCGACACCGGCTTGCTGTCCTCGCTCGAGTATTTTTGTATGCGGACGTTTGCGATCCAACCGATTGGGTCGACCGCAGGTCCAGCCAGCCTGACGCGATCAAGGCGCATCGGTGCACCCAACGCTCGCCGGCTAGGCTTCTTCCGCCTCGAGTGGGCGGCGGCGGCATCCTTTCCCTCGCCTTCCTCGTCCTGGCCCTTGCCGTTGCCCTTGTCCTTCTCCTTGCCGTTCTTCTGCCCCTCCTCTTCCTGTATGGTGTAGGCACGGCTCTGCCTGTTTCTGCGGGCCGACATGCCCGCCGGCAGCTTCGAGACCGCTCCCTCGCGCAGGCCATGGGGCAGCTTGAAGCTGCTGCCGCTCGTGTTGGACGCCGGCAGCCTGGTGTCGCGGTACGACGTTCCCGCCTTGCCGGTTTGTTGCTGGCGCTGCTGTTGCTGCTGCATCGATTCGGAGAAGGTTGCGGCGGGCGAGCTAGCGAGGTTGTGTCGCGGGAACGAGCTGCCTGGCTGAACGCCTGCGCTTCGTCCGTACAGCTCGGTCCGGCCCAGCGACCTCGGCAGGATCTCGCCTTGCATCCGCCCCGCCGCGATGTCGCCGCGGAGGCTGCTCTGGCTCGAGCTGTGGTAGAGGCGTCGTCCAAGCTGGCGCTGTCCGAAGCTCGAGCTGAAGGCAGCGGCAGGGCTGGTCCGGCCGTCACGGACGATGCTCTGAAAGCCGGAGTGAGACGAATTGTACGGCGACGGACCATTAAGCCGGGTGCTGCTGCCACAGTCGCCCTTGCCGCTAAGCAGCGAGAGAGTGTGTTTGTGCGGCGGCAGTATCGACGATACGGTTATGCTGCTCGACGATTCGAGATCTTTGCCGTCGAGCCCGCGGCTGTCGGCGGCGGTCAGCGCGTCGATCTGCGGCGGATCTCTGTACGAGATGTCGGGAGCGTAGGCGCGCGTGTTGAGGACGCGAATCGGTGCGCCCGGCTTGTGGCCGACCAACTTGGTCTGCTCCTCGCTGACGGGCCACAGCCTCAGCGTCTGGTCCTTGCTCCACGTGATGAGCTGGAAGCGGCGATCGTCGCAGTCACGGTTTTGTCCACCCTTGGTCCTGAAGAGATACTCCTTGACGATATCGGTATGGCCCTCAAACGTGGCCATCGGCGCCTCGGGATGGTCCTTTGCCCACATGCTGAGCGCAGTGTCGCCGCGCTGGGGCAGCGTCATGACGCCGTTGCCAAAGGGGAGGTGCCTTGCTCGCCAGACGGGCGTCTTTGTCTCGATGACACTCTCTGCCTCTGTGATGAGCTCACGCGCCCCAATGGCATTTTGCGCCGCATCGGACGAGAGGTCCCAGAACTTGACAGTGCGGTCGAGCGAGCAGGTGAGGAGGCGGTCGAGGCCGAGCGAAGTGTCGCGACTCCAGTCGATCGAGTAGATCTTGGATTCGTGCGCCTCGATAGTGGCGAGCGGCAGGGACCCCTTGCGGTCGTCCCAGATCAGGACCTTGTTGTCACAGGTGGACGCAAGGCGATGCTCCGAGGCGCGGTTGAACTTGACCTGTGTGACGGCGGCGTTCCATGCGCTGTAGCCCTGCGCGGGCTTCCTGCGTCCGCCGTGGCCTGCGCCGCTCATCCTGAGGTCCCACACCCATGTCCAGGTGTCCATGCTGGAGCTGGCTAGGATCTCTGGATGGAAGGCGGACCAGTTGATGTCGGTAATGGCGCGAGTATGGGCGTGTAGGATGTGCTCAATGGCCGAGCTGCGGGGTGCGATGGGGCCAAAGTGGGATGCGGTACCGCTGTGTGCGACCGTGTGGGCAAAGGGCGAGTTGGTCGACATCTGACCGAGTCCGGTGCTGGCAGCGGTGCCCGAGTTTGCGCTGCGAGCATGAACGAATACAGGGTGTTGCGCGCTGAGCCTTGAGGCGAGCGGGCTGGAGGTGGCGAGGGCCGGATAGGAGGACGAGTGGAGGGGCCGCCTGGATGCGATGGGTGCTGCTCTGGGATCGCCTGGGCGGTCGAGGTTCCAGACGAGGAGCTTCTGATTCGAGGTGCTGGCGACCCAGTTGCTCCTTGCCGGATGTGGGTTCCACTGGATGTCGACGGCCTCCCACGTAGTCATGTGTGCTAGGAAGCGGGGCGGGACGTAGGGGTCGTCGAGATCAAGGATGAACAAGCCCTTTCTGGCTGCGAGGACTACGTCCCTGTTTGCTGGGCTGATGCTCATGCTGCCTACAGGTTCCATGAGGCTGATTTCACAGGAGCGGTAGAAAGTGGTGGACTCGGCCTTTGTCGCTGGGGCGGGGTTTGGCACGCCGGGCGGAGCCGCCGCCTGACGATGCGAAGTAGCAGCTCGTCTGTGGCCATCGTGTGTACTGCTGGATGCGGTAGTTGGGGATGAAGATGTGATAGGAGGCGGCTGCGAGGATGGCGATGGCGAAGGCCAAGGGGCGCGGGCCGTGATGTCGCGGGGCTCCGCATGGGCCGACATAGCAAGGCGACCGGTGTCTGGGTGGCGACTAGGAGGGTGAGGCACGCCCACAGCGGGGCGAAGTGACGTGGATGAGCTCAGGCAATGTCGATCATTGGTGTAGAGCGGTGATGCCGGGTAAGGGGGAGCAAGGGCGTGTGTATGTGCAGGGGGGGGACTGGGTGTTGGTGGACGGGTGATGAGGAACGGTCAATTGGCCTGGCTGGCTGTGAGCTGGCTGAGCTTGGCTGGCTGAGCTTGGCTGGCTGTGCTTGGCTGGCTGATGCGCTGCCTCTGTGCGCGCTGGCAAAATCAAAATGTGGAGCAACGCCGGCAGCAGCAGCCATCTTCGCGACTAAGTACCAGCGTGGGCCCTGCATTCCCGATCAGACCCGGCAATGCCAAGCGCGCTCGATGCGCCCGATCTGTGCCCGATCTATGGCCTGCTGGCCCGGGGGCGCGGCTAGGGAGGCGAATTCTCGGGCGCCGGGACTTGGCCCGCCGTGCTTCTGAACTTTTTTTCCCCGTGTGAGCCTCTCCCGCTCGCTCGCACCTTTTCCCTTGCCCCTCCCCCTCACCCTTACCCTTACCCTTACCCTCCCTGTCCTCCTCACACCTCCCCCACTGTCCCCCCCCTCGTCCCACTCACACAACTTCTAAGCTACCAAACGACACCCTGACCGCCACCGCCACCGCCTTTCTCATCACAACGCATCGCCACCACCCCGCATCCCTCCACCGGCATGGGTCTCTCGGACCGCAAGGTCAAACAGCGCCTCGTTGGCGCCGCCTCGGCACGCAATGCAGCATGGCTCAACGACGCCTCCCTCCCCGGCCAGCGCATGCTCGCACAGATGGGATGGAAGGAAGGCCAGGGTCTGGGCACAACCATGACCGGAATGGCCCAAAACCTCACCGTAGCACTCAAGCTCGACAACAAGGGAATCGGAGCAGCACGCTACGAGCGAGAAGCTAGAGCAGCCGGCAAAGACGCCTGGGTCGGCGGAGGAGGAGAACTAGGCAGCTTGTTCGACAGGCTCAACGCTGTGCACGCAGCGACGCCATCACCCGCACCAACAGCACCAGCATCCGACAGCGGCGACGCACAGATTGCCGAGATCACGGACAAGAAGAAGGCCAAGAAGGACAAGAAAGAGAAAAGGGAAAAGAAGGAAAGGAAAAGCAAGTCGTCAAAGGGCGAAGAGAGCAAAGAGGAGCGCAAGGAGCACAAGCGAGCGGAAAAGGAGGCAAAGAAGCAGGCAAAGGATCAGAAGTGGAAACGTGACAAAGACGGCGAAGACGACGAGGGCAAGAAGAGCAGCCGCAGCAAGAAGTCGAAGAAGGACAAGAAGAGAAAGCTGGTCGTCAGCGCCGTCGCCGAGGCTCTCTCGGTTGATCCTAGCCTGGCCACCGACAAGAAGGCCGTCAAGCAGATCAAGCACGACGTTCAGGCGGGCAGGCCGATCCGCATGGCCCACCGCGCAAAGTTCCTCCGCGCCAAGCGCATGGTCGGCAACGACCTCGCCAGCGTCAACGAGATCCTCGGTATCAAGTCGACCCCGGCCACCCCTGGCGCGTCGGGCACCGCTTCGCCCGCACCCGGAGCGGCGGCAGGGTCGGGTCAGTCGACGCCCAGGACCTACCCTGGACCTGGCGGCAGCCAGATCGCCCTGATCGATGTCGACCGCAAGCTCAAGGCCGCCGGCTCGGAGGCGTCCGGATCGTCGTCGGCATCCTCTTCGTCTAGCTCCGACTCGTCCGACAGCGAAGAGGAGACTGGCGCCAAGCACAAGCGGAAGCGCAAGGCCGCCTCCCTCGGCAAGGCGGGCAAGAAGGGCAAGTCGGAGACCACCGCCGACTCCGACTCCGACTCCGACTCGTCATCAGACGCGGACGTCGACGTTCGTCGATCTGCCAAAAAGTCGAAAAAGGCCGACAAGAAGTCCAAGAAGGTCTCGTCTTCAACTACGCCACCCACGCTAGTTGCAGCGATCGAGACCAAGGCGGTTCCAGCGCCACCGGCGACGGCAGAGACGATGAAGACAGACGAGAGCAAGACACAGATCGGGACCAACGCGCAGAACCTCTCGGTGCACGAGTACCTGTCGCGTCGGCTGATGCTGAGAAAGGCGCAGATTGCCAGACGGAAGAAGGAGGAGAGCGAGGCGATCTGGACGAGGGCAGCGGCCATCTCTGCTTAGCGCGCGCTCGACATCGAACCGGACCGTAGTCCCTTTCTTGCACTCACATTATTGTACATCACCTTGCACATCGGCACATGCTGGACCGTTGATCTCTACGGATCTATCGTGGCTCTTGCATCATATTCCCTCACGCAATGTCAGCTCATCTCCGGACGAGAGCATCCGCGTTCCTTTTCCGTTCTGCTGGGCAGACGACGGCCCAACTCGGACGAAGGCCACCGTGTGACGGATACATGTCGCCCGTATCGTCATGTCGTTGCCATGGCGACGGCAGCTCAGATTGATCCTCAACCGTCAGTCTCGCAGTGACGAACCGATACTTGTTCTTCCTCCGGCATGACAGTCGTGGCCTCAAAATGGTGTTTGTATAAATATGGTCTAGTCATAAGAATCCCAATGAAAAATCATGCATCGAACACGCAGCCGCTAAGCCTCCAGCCTATTATCTGACACGAAGCGGACCGCGTACCTCTCCTCACCCTTGAGTACCTTTCCGGGTCTGTTCTGCCTCGCGACGGCCGTCCTCAGATCCGTCACCATCCCACCTGGTCCACTAGCGAATAACGTCGTCGGACCTGCAACTGTCGACTCGACAAAGCTGTCGACTAGAGCCGTCAAATCCGGATGGCGATCTTGCGGTGTAGTACCAGGCGTATACGAGAGAGAGAGCGGTCTCGGCGTGAGAGAGGAGCAGGAGCGTTTCTCATCTTCCCCGTCGGTGAGGGAAGAGTCGTCCTTCTCGATTCGAGCGCAAGGCGAGGCCGTCTTGCTGTCTTGTGAGCACTGACGGGTGACGAAGACGGTGACGCTGACGTGTCGAGACGATCGCAGCTCGTCCAGTTCGCGTTTGCACCACTCTACGTCGGCATCACGTCGTACGGCCCAGATCAGCTGGACGCTCCTTTGTCCGTCCAACAGACCGTTTCGAACGAGGTGCAGCAGGATCGGGATAACAAACGTGATGCCCGTCCCGCCCGCTACGCAGAGGACGTTGGAACGCGGCTCCAGGTCTTCGATGATCGACTCGCCGTACGGACCGGTGAGGATGACCGGCGTCGTCACGTCGTCGCGGCCGTCGTTGCTTTGAGCCTTCCGCGCCGCGATGTCGGCGAGCTTTTTCGTCTCCCCCTTTCTGACACGGAGGAGGTAGGTGTGCGTCGTCTCGCCGTCCGAAATCCGCGGGTACGACATCGGCGTGAACGGATGGGACTGCCAAAGGCTGCCCTCGGGGAAGCAGAGGTAGAAGTGCTGTCCCACCTTCCACGGTTGCTGTGGATGGGCGAAGTCGAGACGCAGCACGTCGCCGTTCTCGCCGTCCTCGAACCGCACGATGCTGGCCTGAGCGGGCGAGAAGCCCATCGTACCGTCCGAAAGGTAGTTGTAGAGCAGCATGGCAGTTCGCACGAGTCGAAGGGCGCGATCGACGAACCAGATTGCCAGAGCGGGGATGAGGAAGACTTGAAGCTGCTTCCAGTGGCCGATGCAGGCACCGATGTAGAGCATGGCGAGGAGGTAGTGTGCCTTTCGGAAAAACTCGTACCCCGTAAAGCGGATTGATACGGGGAGACTGAGACCCCACAAGAGGAGGAGCAGGATCATCGCGACGATGCCCCAGACCATGTAGCGTTGCGTGATCCAGGCGACGGCGGTGGTCGGCTGGGGTTGGTACAGCCGAATCTCGACGATGCACCACCCGATGGTGTGCAGACTAGACTGGGCGAAGATGATGTGGCCCAGCCAGCGGTGCAGGAAGTTGAAGTGGTGGTACGGCACGCCAGTCAGGAGGGAGAGGATCGACTCGCGGGAAGAGAGGAGGATGCTAAAGGGCGTGAGGGCGAAGGCGAGTGTGCCGACTCGATCCGCCCAGGGACCAAGGGAGGTGCGGGTGTTGTAGACGCCGGGCAACTTCTTGACGGGAGTGACCCAGGTCTTGTAGACGATGCCGAGGAAGGACCACAGCAAGAGGTAGCCGGCCAAGACGGCGAGGATGAGGAGCTGGAAGCGAGTAGTACGACCAAAGATGCGACGGGCGAAGGTCTCGGATAGGAGATAGCGACGGGAAGCGGCGGCGGCGGCGGATGTGCACCGCTTGAGGCGATTCTGGAACGAGGGAGCCGTCTGCGTTAGAGATGCCAGATCGTCGTCGGTCGCCAGGGCTAAGGGAACATCGCTGCCGCGGTTGGCGCGACGTGCGATCGTCCAGAGGAAAAGGATGCCGCCCACTGTAGCCCAGATGATGCCGCAGTAGAGCATCCCGAGGTCGTGGCTGTGGTAGACGACGTCGAGGTAGGCGCACGAGCCGGCATCGTTTGTGCACGGCCACGCCCGGCCGGCGTAGCCCCAGTGCGGCTCGATGGAGGCGGCCTCGCTGAAGTTTTGGATATGGCGCGGGACGAGACGCTGTGCGGCCGCCATCTTGAAGAGAGAAGAAGCGAAGAGCGGAAAGTCAAAGGAACGAGATAGAAGAGGGTGGGGGAAACGGCAGTCGTGGCAACGCGTGGCGTCGCATGTCGTTACGAGGGGCGATGGGACCGAACAACCAGCTCCTCGGACGCTGATTCGCAGGCCGCTCTTTATGAGGGTTAGTCTCAAAGTTATCCTTTTCGCAGCTCCGAGGCGGAGAGAGGTGGTCCCGCCCGACCAGGGCAACTACGGACAGCGTTTGCCTCGGGCGAGAGGCACTCTGCGACTAGCCTTTGCGACGGCCTGTCAAAGGGCTTGTCTGCTTGAGTTCGGAGCCTTTTTAGACTTGATTTTCCATTTGAATCCTTCTACATCTGCTGGCTCTCGGACCCTTTTTCGCAGCCTTTCGCGTTGCTCGGCGGCGGCAGACCCGACCATCGGCGCAGGCACCCACCAAACGCTGACCCGCACAATAGATGCCGAGCAGCGTGCGGACGGCACGGGGTACAGTGGCGCGGCAACAAAATAGAAATCATCACGTCGACACTATCGCAGCCCTGACCGCCTCGGAGCCTTTTTCGTCGCTTCTTCCGTTGCGCGAGCGGGCCTCTGCGTTGCAGCGTTGCCTGGCTGGCCTCGGGGCCGCTACCCTGCTGTGACTAGTCTGTCGGGGGGCGCTTCCATATATCTATCCAGCCCATCGTCGTGGCCGCGCATCGCTCTTGCCCGCACCGCTTCTCCTCCCTTGTACGCCATCAACTACCGCCTGTAACACGACACCTTTCACCACCAAACGGCGACCTTGACCATAATGGATATGGGCGGTATGGACCATGGCGGCGACAGCGCCTGCAAGATCTCGGTGAGCAGTTGTGTCCATCTTTACCAGTGTCGGCGTGGAGGCACTGAGCTGACCGGCTGACGATTCCCCGTCCTTGGTTCGCTCTCACCGCGCTTCAGATGCTGTGGAACTGGTACACCATCGATGCTTGTAAGTGCGCCAGCCTCTGCCACCCTCAACCTCTACCAGCTCTCTCTTCTCCACGTGCTGACCTTCCTCTCCCTCGACCCACCACCAGGCTTCCTCGCCGAGAGCTGGCACGTCAAATCCCGCGGTGCCTTTGCTGCCACCTGCATCGGCGTCATCCTGCTCGTGGTGACGCTCGAAGCGCTCCGGCGCCTGGGCAAAGAATACGACACCTATCTTGTTCGTCAATTCCAGTCCCATCTCGCTGCGCAGGCCAAAGCGAAACGGATCTGCCTCGACGACCGCACCACGGCGACGTTCCGCGCCACATTGCTGCAGCAGCTCGTCCGAGCCTTTATCTACGCCGTGACGTTTGGACTGGCGTACATTGCCATGCTGCTCGCCATGTACTTTAACGGGTACATCATCATCTGTATCGTGATTGGGGCGGGATTGGGAAAGGTGCTCTGCGATTGGATGGTGGTCGAGGTGGCGCTCGCGCCGTTATGCGGGGCAGGAAGGGAGCAAGGGGAGCCGATGACGACGGCGGCCAATGCAGCCGCCGCCGCCGCGTTGCCCAGAGAAGGAACGATGTGTTGCGCTTGATGTGGCCCACGCAATGGCAATGACCGTTCACGGCTACTACTACAATCTATGTCTGAGCGCAGTGCGACCTTTTGCGATATGAAAGGATACCAACGATCTCGATGGCCATTTTCGCCACCTCGTGTCGAGCAGGTAGGGCCTCGCGGCAGTCTGAGATCCTGTGCTCGAAGGCTGGCCAGGTGAAGCGGGGGATCAGCCACACTGCCTGGCACGTCATGAAAACTCGAAAAAAAAAGAAAAAAAAAGAAAAAAGCCGCCGAGCGAGCCTTTGGACAAAATATGTAAAGCCGCCGAGCTCTTTTCGTCGGTCATGCTGTCGTGTGCCCGCCATCTCCCTAGACGCCTCGTGACTCGTCGCTTTGCGACGACAAAGCATCTGAGTGGCATTTATCAAGTCGACCTCGAAGAATGAACGACAAAAAGAGCAGCAAAGATAGGGTCAAAAAGTGGAAAAACTGCAGCACCCAGGATTCCCGCGTAGTCCCCCACCACAGTACTGACTAGGCGATACCACGCTTAACTTCGCAGATCGGACGGGATGCGGTGCTTTCGTGGTTCTGTGGCCGCAGATGTCAGTCGAGGAGGTCATCAGATGTCATCACCAGCCCAGAGATCCATCTGTACGGAACTGCCGCCTTTGATTACTCGTTGGATGCTGGCTGGACGTACGCGTGCGAGTATCGACGGTTGCTGGACTACATATGCTACATTATTGTTGGAGATCTGAGCTGGAATGGGGGAAAGGGGGACTGCTTCGCCGCTACACCAACTTCCTTGAACTACTTCTTGGCCTCGTCGAATACCATGCAGAGGCGGCCCATGAGCTTCTTGCTCGTGTAGTGCTCGGCCATCTCGTTTGCCTGGTCGACTGTGTACGTCTTCTCGATGAACGTCTTGCAGCCGTTGTCGGCGTGGAGCTTGACCATCTCCTGGGCCTGCTCGGGCGTCGAGATGAGCGAGCCGACGATGCTCTGCTCCTTGAAGTTAAGCGCGAACGGGTCCACCTGGAACGAACTGCCGGCGGGCAGGCCGACGTCGCAGAGGTAGCCGCCCTTGCGAAGAATCTGCTGCGCCCACTGTACGAGGCTCGGCTCCTCGGCGTTGATGAGGACACGGTCGACTCCCGGGTTGGTCTCGTAGAAGCCCGACGAGAGCTCCTCCGCGATCTTGTCCTTTGCCTTGTCGCTGTTAATCACGTATGTCTTGTCGGGGCGCAGGTGCGAGGGAAGCTCGTTGCACAGGTCAAGGCCCTCCTGACGGTTGTCGATCGCGATGACCTTCATCTTGAGCGCCTTGGCGTACTGGACCGCAAGGTGTCCGAGACCGCCGATACCAATGATACCGATCCAAAGGCCCTCCTTAGGCTTGATAGCGCAAAGGGCGCCAAAGGTCGTGCTGCCCGCGCAGAAAAGGGGTGCGGCCTCGGCCCAGGGGATGCTTTCGGGGATCTTGCTGACGACCCTGGCGTCAGCCTTCATGAACTCGGAGAACCCTCCGGGCAGGGAAAGTCCAAGCATTCCCGGCATCTTGTCACAGACTGATGAGCGACGGAAGGCGGCGACGGCGACAGCGAACGGAATATGCGACGTGGTCAGCAATGGTCGCAAGCGATCTGGAAGCGGAGAATTGCAAGCGGTGGGGAAAAGGGGAAACGGATGAGGAAAAAGGGAACCAGTGATTCACTCACGCTGCTTGCCGACCTTGCAGCTGTTGCATCCACCGCAGAAGCCGTAGGTGTTGATCGAGCCTACGCGGTCACCAACCTTGATGCCGCTCTCACCCGCCTTGTCGCCGGCTTTTACGACGATGCCGGCGGGCTCGTGCGAGCCGACCAGGCCAGGCTTGCCTCCCTGCGACTCGTAGATGCCCTCGGAGACCTGAAGGTCGGTGTGGCAGTATCCGGCGGCCTGGATCTTGACAAGGATATCGTTTGGGCCGAGGTGGGTGGGGACGTCGATGTCCTTGACCTCGTAGCCTTTCCTGAAGTCCTTGATGACGGCAGCGCGCATCTTTGAGGGGATCGAGTTGGACATGATGGCGGGCGGGCGTTGGGCGGTGTGGAGCTGGGATGGTGGTGGTGGTGGTGATGAAGGTTAGCTTGGTTTAATGCTATTAGAGAGACGGTGATGGCGGCTATTTCAGACGGCGAGGGGTGCGAGAGGGCCACAGTCTTGAGTCCTATATAGGTGGCGGGCGCCTGCCCCTTGCGAGGAGAGCGGGCCGCACACGACACACCTGGCTGGGTGGGATGTCAGGATGCAGGGTGTGACCCAGGCCTCCACCTCCATCTACGTACTTCACTCGATGCCGAACGGTGCCTTGCCTTACTCACCGTCGGCGACGGACGGCGTCCTAACCCAAGGGATGCGGTCGAGCGTCAGTCTGGCGGGCGGGCCTTGGGACGGAGGGGTGCGCTCTCGGAGCCCGTCGATCCCTAGACGCCGCTTGCCTCTGGAGGAACAGAAGGCGATGGCCTGGTGACGGGCGCACATAGTCAGTACATATGTACGATGGTGCGATGCTGTGGCACGACAAGCTAAGGGAAGCTAGCCTTAGCTTGTCTGCCTCGATCCGGAGGCCAGGGTGCAGGAAGATGCGAAGCTGATTCACGACCGAGGAGCTCTGGGCGGTGACGTCGAAGACAGCGCTGTCCAACAGGGCGGACTGGCAGACGCGGCTCCGAAGGGCAAGCCTCGGACAGGCCCGGCGCGCACCCTTTGCCCGGCGTGAAAGCGGCACGACGGGCCTCGCTGGTTGCCTGCCGATGCCACCTGCTCAGCCCACGCCGAACCAAGCATATCTTAGCCTTTGCTTCTTCTCGTGCTCGTTTGCCTTTTGTCGGCTCGCCCGTCAAGGCAGGCGGCGCGCCAACACACCGACCATACATGGCCTCGGCGGCAACGGGGGATAGCAACCCGAGGACACTGTCAAATGAGGCCCCTCGCCTTCCCCCTCTTCTTGCTTGCCTCCCTCCGTCTACCATCCCCTCTCCCCCTCGCGTAGTGTGCTCATCTTTACCCCCGCCATAACATTACCAGCATGTCGCGCAACTACGACGTCGTCGTCTATGGTGCCACGGGCTTCACCGGGAAGCTCGTCTCCCGCTACCTCGCCTCGCACCCTCAGTCGCCCCGCTGGGCCCTCGGCGGCCGCAGCCAGGCCAGGCTCAAGAAGCTGCGCGACGACCTCAACCTCTCGACCGACGTCGGCACCATCGAGGCAGACTCGAACAAGTACGCAACCCTGCTTGACATGGCCAAGCAGGTCACCGTCGTCATTAACCTTGCCGGCCCCTACCGCAAACATAATGCCGATAACCTCGTAAAGGCCTGCGTCGAGGCCGCCACCTCGTACGTCGACCTTAGCGGCGAGACCGGCTTCAACGCCACCCTCATCGATAGATACCACCTCGAGGCGCAGACAAAGGGCATCGTCATCGCTCCCTCGGTCGGCTTCGACTCGCTTCCCTTTGACCTCTCGACCTATCTCGCCGTGCAGCTCGCAAAGAAGCTCGGTGGCCCCGCCTCCGAGGTCCTCACCGCCGACTGCGGCATCGCCGTTAAAGGTGGCGCCTCGAGCGGTACCATCAACAGCGCCATCGACATGCACCTCAACCCTGACCAGCTCTCGGCCTGCAAGCCAGACTGGCTCAGTCCCGGTGCGTGAAGTAACTCCCGCCCTTTCCTTTTGAGCATGACGCCCTCTCGTCCAATCGACTGACACTCTTCTTCCCCCTCTCTTTATCCCGAACTGCTTTTGCCACAACAGTCGTCGGAAGGCATACGTCGACGCACTACCTTTCGCACTACTTCCCTCACTTCAAGAGGTACGGCGCCATCACGCCCTTTACGCCGCACAACAACCGCATCGTCAACCGATCCTGGGGTCTGCTGCAGCAGGCCCACGCCGACGAGCAGTACGGCAGCAGCTTCCAGTACTACGACGGTCTCATTGTGCCCGTCCGACCTGCCGCCTGGTTCGCCTCAATCATGGTATGGCTCTTTGGCTGGGCGATTGGCCATCTGGCCATCGTCCGGTGGCTCATCGCCTCCGTGCTACCGGAGAACGGCGGTCCATCGACCTATCAGCTGGAAAACGGAAGCATGCTTGTCCGCACTCTGGCGCGTACCAAGCAGTCCGGCGCGGTCTGCACCATCAAGGCCAGTGGCGATCCGGGCTACACCGTCACGTCGAAGCTCATCGTCGAGAGTGCCCTCACCATCGCCCTCGAGGATCGAGAGGCTTGCGGTCCCCTCGCTGTCAAGGGCGGCGTATTGACTTCGGCCACGCTCGGCGCCGAAAAGCTGGCAGAGAGGCTCTCGAAGTACGCCAAGATTCACATCGAGACAAAGGAGTGGGACGCCGAGAGCAAGAAGACGAAGTGATGTGCTCATTCTCTTCTAGGGACGAACGGAGACACGTTGCATGTCATTTATCAAGCGCGATGGAATGTCAGAACAGACTTGGCTTTTTCTTGATATCGACCGGACAAACGCGGCGTCGTAGGGTCTTGCAGAGCGAGCGAGAGGCTAGCTCCCAGTTATTGTTTGGAGCAGAGCGACGAACACAGCCTCTGCCTCGGTTTCGGTCGAGGCCGGATGTCAATCAAACCTACTTGGTCATTGATCGGACCATCGCCTTTCGGGCCGTCTTGGTCAGACACACGGGTGCAGCAGCTGCTGATGCTGTAACAGGTTGACTCGTGGTATGGCTACGCAATGACTTGGCGAATGGTACAATACAGAAGAGAATACTGCTCACTTGATGTAGCGCTGTAATGCGAAAACGGAAAAGAAAGGGGGAGGAGGCGTCAGATGTGGCGCAAGATGTCAGCAGACGCGACGAGCAGCGACGGCGCTGGTGCTCACGTTCATAAACTTCTTGTGGAATTCGGAACCTGTTCGTCGCGGGTGCATGGGGAGCAGAGAAGGAATGTCAGTCGATACGAGCTCTTCGATTCACGGCCAATGTCCCACCGAGAGAATGGGTTTGCGACGAGCAAAGAACTCACGGGTCAGATCGTTGATGAATCCGCCGCCACCCTCCCTCGTCGCCGCGCCGCTGGCTTGGTTCTTGAAGATGACATCGTCGTCCCACCTCCTCTTTACGCCGAACCCTCCTCGCTTGCCGCCGACAGCAGCGGCACCGACCAAGGAAGCGCCTCCTGGCGTGCTGCTCCCGCCGCCGTTCTTCATTGCATTCTCGAGATTGAGGAGCGGGTTGCCGAGCGCAATCTCGTCTTCGCGCTGCGACCGCTCTGCGTCTTCCTTTTCCTGTTCCTGCCGTGTCTTCTCTTCGGCCCGCTCGCGCTTGATCTTTTCCAGTTCGCGAAGCAGGGCGGCTGTATCGTCCTCTTCGTCGTCCGAGTCGTCCGAGTCGTCTGAGGAGTCACCAGAGGATGCGGATGACTTGGCCGAAGCGTCGTCCTTGTCGTCGTCGTCTGCATCATCATCATCGATCGCTTTCCCTTTGCCTTTCGCGCTGGACCGCGCCGCCTTGGCGCCATCCGCCCCGGCCTTGTCGTCGTCTTCATCGTCGTCATCGTCCCTATCCAGATCTCTCGCTTCTTCGATCAGCTTCCGCCTCTTTGCACTCTCCTCCCCCTCTTCACCAGCCTCTGCATCCCCTCTCCTGCTCTCGTCTTCAAGTGGCGGAAGACCCTGCGCCAGCCTCTTCTTGTTCGTGGCCTCGCGCTCTGCCGCCTCCAGCTCGCGTTTCAGGTCGCGTCGCCTTTCCGGATTCGTCTGGATGCTGCAGATGTCGGCGGACTGGGCGGGTTGGCGGAACTTTAGGCGTGTATGTGCCGGGAGGTAGTTTTTGACGGTCTGGGCGGAGAGGTGGGCGGAGTCGGCTTTCGCCTTTTGCGCTTCCCAGGTGGGGCGATGGGCGGTGGACATTGCGATGTTGAGCTGGCGAGTGTAGAGTTTGGTGCGGAGTCGAGCGCGATGGGGTCCAGTTCGGGTGGGTCAAGAGGATGCCGCTGTTGGTGAGGCGAGATGAGGGGATGGAGGACGGGAAAGTGAGGCGCGGCAGGCGTGCAAGGGTTCAAGAGGCGTTGCTGCCTGATTTGCCCAAAGGAAGAATCGGGCGATGTGACGCGTCGACTCGGCCGAAAGAACGCCGGCCAACCTGCCACCGCGGGTCTGCACGGTCCTCCCTGCCACCGCGGCGAGAAGAAGCTCAGCCCTCTCCACGTCAGCTTCTTGCCTGACCGCTCCACCTTCACACACAAACACACCCTCTTCCACCGTTAAACACATCACACGCACCACACACAACATGAAGCTCGCATCTACACACTCTCTCCTCTTCGCCTCTGCCGTCGCCGTCCTGGCCAAGGAGCCTCCGACCGAGCTTCAGATCGGCGTCAAGCACCGCCCCACCGCCTGCCCCATTCGCTCCCGAGCCGGCGACCTGCTGAGCATGCACTACACCGGTACGCTCTGGGATGGCACAAAATTTGACTCGTCGCTCGACAGGAACCAGGCGTTCGAGTTCACGCTGGGCACCGGACAGGTCATCCGGGGCTGGGACCGCGGGCTGACGGACATGTGCATTGGCGAGAAGAGGAAGCTCCAGATCCCTCCGTCGCTCGGGTACGGTTCTCGCGGTGCAGGTGGAGTGATTCCGCCGAACGCTGCCTTGGTCTTTGATGGTGAGTAGCGAGCGACGCCGGGCCGGAGTCTTTGTAGTTGATGTATCGTTCTGCTGCTGACATCCCTGTCCACCGTTTTCTTGGGCCGGGCCACTTCTGGCCAGTCGAGCTCCTCGACATCCTCGAGCCTCGCGCGGCCGCCGCCAAGGATACCTCAGGAAAGGAAGAGCTCTAGGGGTGTGGCTTCCTGTCCGCATCACAACGTGCCATGACGGTCTCCCCGGCGGCGCTCTACGGTCGCTGAATGGACCTCTTCCTGCGTTTCGCTCCATTACGAATCCGACACCCCTTGGACGATGCGATTGACGACCGAGCGAGCAGTTTCGAGCGTGTGTTGTTGGCGATTAGAACGGTATGAAGGATGTCATAGGCTTTGCCGCACATAGTCGCGAAGAAGACTCAGCCCGACGTAGCGACGGACGTCCCTTTTTCGGCGGCGCTTACTTCGCGCTGAGCCTCGATCCTGCGCCGGAAGATGCTGGATGCAAGGAGCGGACCCAAGGGGCAGTAAGAAAGGTCCTGTCGCTGCCTTCATTCGTCGTTCCTTCAGCATCGTCCTGCCCGTCTTGCTCCATCCAGACGATGGCTCTCGCTCCATCGGGTGTCCATGTCGCCGCCAACGAGAGCCAGACGCCTCAGGCCACAAGCTCGTCTCTCGCCTGTACGTTCAGGAGATACTATTTGCCGCCCGCCCAGCCTACCGCCCCACCCTTCTGAATTATGTGCGCGTCCGAGTACCCTCACCGTCCTTCTCCAGGTCTCTTTGCCTGTCCTTTCCTTCTCTTCCTCGTTCGAAAGTGTCCTCGTTCGCGGTGCAAAGAGACGCCCCGTCGGAACGCCGTGTCGCGGTCTCTGCCGTTTAGGCTTTCTACCGAAAGAGCGGGAGCGGGAATATTAATTTCCTACTGAAGCGAGAGCTGTTGCGTGCGGCGGAGCGGTGCGCTCCTTGGCAGACCTGCCGACATCTGGCCAAAGACGAGCCGGCTGGACAGAGTTGCTCGCCATCCCTACCGCCACCAACACCGACGGTTAGATCCCGCTATAAGTTATACCGTAGGACGTGATCGGGCTCTCGCTTCGATCTAAGTTCTAGACTTCTTGCCGAGGTGAATGGGCTGGCCGGAGAAGGGGAAAGGCAACCGACGTAATAGGTACTGTACTTGACAATATAATATTATCTCTGGGGCTCGTGCGCTCAAGTTAAGGCTGGGCTGGCGTAGCCCGTCTGCACGTCGCGCAAAAGCACCAGGCCCTTGCATCTCCAGCCAGGGCGTCGATTGCGATGGAGCGGTCGACCGCCGACGAATAACTTTATGGCTGCTCCCTTCCTTGGCTATAAAGTCATCGCCGCTACATCGAGGAGAGCTGCAGTAGGCGCTGAGATCGAGCAGCGCGCCGCCCCTAGCATCGGCTTGGGATGTGATGGGATCCCGTTCGGGGTGGCGTGGCATAGCGCAGCGGACCTACCGATTTCTCACCAGCCCCAGAACAAAGGAAATGCAACGAGGTGCCCGAGCTGTCACGGCGGGCGTAGGCAGGCAGATATTGTACATAGATCACTTCCCCCCCCACCCCCCCCTTTTTTTCCCGCCTTCGGTCGCCATCGCTTCCCTCTCCTGGAGAAGAGGCTAGGCAGGCAAGCACGACGAGAGGTCTGGTGCTTGGCGGGTTCGGCGGTGAAGCCGTCGAGACGGGACACGCTGCGTACAGTACCTACTACTACAGCTGAGGGGCCGGGGGGCGAGAGGGTTGCCGACGCGTTGCTTTGCATGGAAGAGAGATGCATGGACATGCGCCGTCCTGTCCTCCTGTCGTGCTTGCCCTGTCTGTTCCAAAAGCTTCTGCATCTGCAGCCACAGCCCCCGATGCCTTGCCCGCCCCCGCCTCCCGCCCGTACGTTACGGCGGGATAGAACGCCTCCGCCGTCGCCACGACCCATCATTCTTCGGCTTCTGGATGCCTTTGGCAGTTCGTTCCAGCTTCACGACTCACTCGCTCTTCACCATCATCAACAACGACTCATGCACGTCCCCCTCTTCTCACCCTCTTCCTTTCGTCGTCTCCTGCGGGCTGGTACCTCGTTTTTGTTCGCCTCTCACCCTTTCGTTCGCGTCGCAACCACGGACACTCTTCTATGGACCTGCACCGACCATTTACGCACGTCTGGCACCTTCCTTGGCTTCTCGAGCTAGCACCGTGCACGATTCGCCTTCTTAGCGACCAAAATCGATCCCATTGATCCTCGCACATCTCGGTCTTGACCTTCGTTCTTCGTCGACCCAATTGTCCAACACGACATCGGCGAACTATCACGAAAGACGGACCACCACGACAAGGGACAACGATCCACGACGTACCACGACCACAAATACGCCAGCCGTGCTTACATCCTGAGCTACACGTGCTCGCCTCTTACGTTAATACACGTTGGCATCAGATTCAGCCGCATCTTTATCCGCACATCGGCCCAGCTTGACGCCGCGCCACATTCGTACATACCGTCATACCCCGCGACCTAGCGCCGTCTGCTCACCGACCAGACCGCCGACCAGCACATCTCCCTTAGTACAGATGGTAGCAGCATAGCTGGAACAAGTAAAACTACCTCTGCTTTCTATCGCCATCGCTCGAACCCACACCAACGCCCTCGGCTCGATCCGGCGTTTGTGCAGACGGCGACCACTCGGACCTCCTCCGCCCCTGTCGCCCACCTGCCCTCGGTTACACTGCCGCCCGAGGAGCCCTTTCGACAAGCCTGCACGAGCCATCACACGCGGTCCGTGGGACCCTCTGCTTTCCGCGCGCTCCCGGACGGATCTCAACGCGCCTCTGGCTGACGCATCGCCCTTCACTTCAAGCTTTCGGCTCGCCCCGACGCCTCAACCATCCGAAACCCGACAGCAAAGTAGAGCAGACGCACATCTTCGACACGCTTTCGTCTTCAGCGATCTGGCCTGGTGGGTAATGTTTGACTTTAACAATACGCTTAGGTTAAGAAGTACACGGAGCTTGAGTTTGGAGACACCCTCTTTCCGGGGGCCCCGACGGGAGAAGGCCCGAGCCCCGGCGAGAGATGGCAAAAAGCAACCCCATCTGCCCGACCCTCCTTGCTAGTCCCGAAACGGGCGTCGAGACAGAGCTACAGGCTAAGGTTGAGCGGATCAAGGGCGCAGTGCAGCCGACAAGGTCAGGGCGCCAACTAGGCCACTGGGCCAGCATCTCCCTTGCCACCTCGGTCGCCGCTTTGTCCGCCTCGTCTGTCGCCTCCTCCAAGGTTGTGTAGCATTTTCCTGGGCCTAGCCTGACGAATCCTCCTCTTGTTCTCCTCGTGTCTCTCCTCGTCTTGCTCGTCGCAGCCCCACCTGTTTCAAGCATCATCCGCAGAGCGCTTCTCGCCTCCGTACTTCGCCACCTTACGGACCCCCCCAAGCTTGCCCTGCCCTTCCTTCACTTTCGTTCATCCCGCCGCGGTCCCATTCCACGCTAACTCCATTGTCTTCCTTGACCACGCCTTGCAGCTTTTCGCCGTCGACCTTCGGGAAACCCCGCCGTCTGCTCCCGCCCCACCTGCAACATTCGCCTGGTGCAACGTGCCGCTCGTTCCTCCTTTTGGGCCTCCACCCATAGCAAGGCGCATACCCAACGTCTAAGGTCTATTCGCCTGCGGCTATCGTGAGTGTCTGCTCCTCCAGGACGAGGGGTGTGTCAGCAGTGAAGGGAGCAAAGGCCTCCTCCAGGCTGCCCGTTCAGCGGTGATCTGCATGGGCTGGATAGGCCGGGTACGATAGTTCACCTTGCGCCTTAAGAGTCCTGGTCCACTTCCCTCCGAAATGAGGTGATTGCACAAAAGGCTCGTCCGTTGCTGAAACGAACCCTCCCCACCATTTGCTCCTCTGGACTACAGATAAAGGGCCCTTCTCTTCTTCCGCAAGCCCATCTCGATTCTTCCCAGACCGCCACTACCGTCAACACCACCCGCCTAGACGACAGCTTAGCACAGCATGGACGGCTTCAACCACTGCGACAGCAACTCGGACTTTGACAGCTTCCTCAACCATGAGTTCCTCTGCGGCAACGACAAGGGCGATGACGACGTCTTACGCGATGCCAACTCGGCAGATTCGCCTTTACCCAACTTCCACTCGCCCCGGTCCATCGTGTCTGAGTCGACTGAGGTGATGGGCTCCGGCTCCGCCTGTTATGCCGTCGCGGCAGGCGCCTCCGACAAGCTTCACGCTTTCGATGCGCCGTCGTCTCTCCAGCAGCAGCAGCAGCAGCAGCAGCCCTGTGGCTCTTCCGCCTCAATGGCGCCGGACGCTTCTTTTGAGCCCGACCCTTTCCGCAAGCGCTTCGATGCCGCCGCGGCCACCGGAGTCCTGTTTCAGCAGCCCTTTGTGCAACAGCACGGCGCAGAGATGTGGTGCTCCGTCTCGGACGGCGCCGGCCTCACCCGATCGATCAGCTCCTTGGCGCTCGACAATGTCCCTTCGCTGCACCAGGCTACCCCTTTTAACTTCCCGCAGGACGTCCAGATCAAGACTGAGGATGACTGCAACGCCCTGTCGACCTCGTTTGCCTATCTCGGCCAGCCTTTCAGGACTCCGACGCAGCCCAGCATCAATCTCTACAGTGACACACTTACTGGCACACCCCTGGAGAAAAAGCGCAAGCTCTCTCTCATCGACAGCGACAGCCAGCCTGCATCCGTTAGCTCGGACTTAGCCGCTGCCGGCGGGATGGGAGACGGCTTCGAGTCCAAGGATGCCGTTTCGCTCAAAAAGGCTGGCAAGAGAAAGCCCAAGGGCGGAGCAGATGCAGCATCGGGCTTCAGCCCTCGCGCCGCCAGGAAGGACAGCGTCGCTGCGGACGGCGAGGCGGGCAGCGCCAATGAGAAGGACTCAAGGAAGGCCGGACCAAGGCGACCGCCACCCTCAGCGTCGCAAGTCACCGAGGCCGGTTACCCTTTCCCCGTCATCGACACCACTGCCAAGCATTCGAGCCTTTTCGTCCACCCGGATACGACAGGCCTCACCAAACGCGAGGCGAGGCTGGTAAAGAACCGTGCTGCTGCCTTTCTCTCGCGTCAGCGGAAGCGCGAGCAGTTCGAGGAGCTAGAGGTCAAGTGTAAGGCCATGTCAATCATGGCGTGGAGGATGTGGGAGGTCATCGCGGGCCCCAACGCTCCCAGCGAGATGCTGGGCCAGACGGTCCTCCCGACGCTGCTGTCGGGCGAGGATCCGATGGCCATTATCTGCCTCGAACAGGTCATCGCCAAGCAGGGAGCCAGCATCGCCCCCACCGCCGACGACACGATGATGGCCCCCAGCCGCGATAGCGCCGAGCCGGACAACGGCTCCGGCGACGCGCAGGACGGCACAAACGGCGCACGGCCCTGGCAAGCTGACGCAATCGACAAGCTCAAGGCCGACCTCGCTGCGTCAAGGAAACGTGAGCAGGACCTCATTGCTGAGCTCGAGGCCCTTAGGCAGGCTAGGCTCGTCCCCCTTGCAACCGCCGCCTCGCTCGCCGTTCAGCCCGCCATCGTCGCAGATCAGCCGTCCTTTTGGCAGCAGACGAGCTCAGCAACAGTCGCAGCTCCTCCCTTCCGGGGTGTGCAGCCACACGCCCCTTCCCTCACAATCGCACCCGGTCTCGCGCCCAGCAGCAGCACCAGCGGCGACACCATCGCAGAATTCTCGCAGTCAAGCGACGGCGACCCAAGCGCCGAGCTCGACAAAATCAAGGTCGAGGACATGGACACGTCGTTCAGCTTCGCCGCCACACCGACGATCGAGAGCTTCTCGGCAGCGGCACGCAAGAGCAAGAAGCTGCAGCTCGCCAACATCGCCACGCCCAAGTACGGGGTGGGCCTGCTGTACCGCGGTTCGCGCTTCGGCAGCGGCTTCTCCTCGTCTACCGCCGATAGGTCGCCTTCGATTCCGTCGTCGCCGTCGTCGCTCTCGAGCTCGAGCGACGCGACGCAGAGGGGCGCCGGCAGCGGCGAACACCCTCCTCACAGTCCGTACGGCCAACTCGGACATCCTCGCAGGACGGCCAGCAGCATGGCGCTCATGGTGATCCTCTTTAGCATCGCCCTTCTTGGCATGCCGGCAGGCGACCTGGCGAAGCTCGGCATCAGCCGATCCAGCGGCGAACTCAACAGGTGAGTCCGGAAGAGGACAAGTGCACCACATCCTCCGTCTCAGCCGAAACTGACACTTCAACCTTTCCTGCTCTCATTCCCACTGCGTTTCAGCGGCTTCTCGCTCGGTCAAGTCCTCGGGCCCGTCGAGCCGACATCACGCTACTCTCTCATCCGACCATCGGGTGAAGAAGAGGAGGAAGAGACTGAAGACGAGCTCGTCTCCACCTCTACCCAGCCTTCATCGCACCTCTCCGATACGGACCTTAGCCTGGGTTTCGACGTCGACTCGCACATGACCCCCGCCGCCACCGCCGCAGATACCAAGCAACAGCCGCAGCAGCAGCAGCAAACGTCGGCCCCGCCTTTGATCGTCGTCGACAGCGAGATGCCCGACGAATCTTCGTCGACGAGCGGCGAGCAGCAGCAGAAGGCGACGACGGACTTCATGGGCTCGTCGTCGACCGTTGCTGCCGTCGCTGCCATGGCGGCCTTGGCACAAATCAAGAGGAAGGGTGACAGCATACAGTCGAGCTCGTTGTAAACGAGTCTGGTTAATCGCTGATCTCTTGTTGTCGTCATCGCCGTCGCCGTCCCTATGCTCCCCCTTTGTCCTGGCCTTTTTATCTCGTCATATGTAACCATACCACGCTCCGCTTTATGCAGTTGGTCAAAAGTATATGATTCACATCAACTTCTTCCGCCGCTACGCATAGTCGTCGTCATCGTCGTCGTCGTCAGCATCGTCATCGTCCTCTTCATCCTCACTGACCTCCAGTCCCTTGTCTCTCATCCTCTCCTTGTCTTTCTTCCTCTTTGAACTCAATTCCTCCAGAAGTACCAGCAGATCCTCGTTTTCCTTTGCCAGATCTTCCTTTTCCTTCTTGAGCGTCGCTAACTCTGCATCTGCCTCTCCCTCCTTCTTGGTCGATGAGGCTACTACAGGGGTTTGAGAAGTTTTGATCGTTTCGAGTTCCGACTGCTTCTTCTTGATCTCCTCCCTTGCGACATCGAGTTGTGTCTGGAGGGAAGCGAGGAGAGGTGATTGACTCTCATGCTTGTTCTTTAATTCGTCGTGTTCCCTTTGAAGCGACGAGAGTGTCGAAGCGAGGGAGACGATCTCGTCGCTCTTCGTCTGTAGCGTCCGAGAAGACTCGACGTCTCTGCCCGTCGAAGTCGTCTTGAATTCCTCGAATTGTCTCTCGAGATCGCCGTGTTTCCTCTTCCATTCTTCCACTACCTCTCCCTCCTCTCGTTTCGTCGACGCAGCCATCTCCTCGTACCCCTTGACCCTGCTCTCCATCTCCTCCCTCTCCCTTCCTCCCCTCTCCATCTTCTCTTTCAACCTCGCCACCTCCTCTTCAAATACCTTGAGCTTCTGCGCCAACCCGACCGTCTCGCCTTCCAGCTCCTCGATGCGTCCCGAAGCAGCCCGTCGTTCGTCGTCGAGCATCGTACCCACTTCCTCGATCTTCTTTTCCAACATCTCGATCTTGCGCGTCTGCTTGACGATCGTGTCCCTCGCTGACTCGAGTTGGCGCTGGGCGTCGAGAAGCTCGGTCGAGGACGAGGCTTGTTGAGAAGAGGAAGAGGAAGGGTCGATGAGGATTGTCTTTTGGATCAGGACTGGTAGGATGCGGGGATGACGAGGCACGGTGAGCAAGTGTGTGGTCAGCGCTAGTCTGTCATGATCGTTTAGGGGGACGGATCGAGGCTGGAACGTACCGGAGTGGGCCCTCCAGAACTCGACAAAGTTCCAATCGAACCACAGCCCCATCTTCCTCCGCCTGCTCAGGTGTCCCATCCCGCTCAGCTCCATCTCTCGATCCCTCGCAGCCGCCTCCTCGTCCTCCTTCTCCTCCCTTTTTGTGGCCGCCAGCTGATCGGCCGCGCCGTCTCTGCCTTCCTGCGTCGCCCCGCCCGCTTGCGGTGCGTTCGCCGCGGCGTCGGCAGCAGCAGCGTCGGCAAGACGGGCCTCCTCCCTCTCCCTCTCGCGGAACTCTTCGTACTCCCTCTCCTCCTCCAGCCGCGCCAGCTTCTCAAGGCCGTCGGGAGCGACGTCGGTGAAGCGCGAGTCGTCCTTCAGACGCTCGAGGCGCATCGCAAAATTGCCGGCGCCGATGCGGGAGTGGAGGATGGGGTGCATCGTGGCCCGCGTCACGGCGACGTTGCCCGGACTGGTGTCGAACTCGTAGGCGATACCGAGCAAGAAGGCAGCCAGCGCTTGGATCAGCGGATCGACGCCAGACGACTGCGCCACTGGCTGGATGAGCGCCTGCAGCGTCGCAGACTCGGAGAGCAGGTCGCGCACGCTTAGCGGCGAGTCGAACAGCCACACCGAGAGGACGACGAGGTAGCCCGTCATGATCCGCGTCCAGTCGGCCGCAGACAGAGCGGACGCGGCCGTGCTGCCCGCCGACGAGAGCGTCGCGGATCGCTCCCTTCGCACCGCATCAGCCAGCTCGCGCTCGGCCATCGTGAGGTTGCCGACAATCACCTGGATCAGCGAGGCGTTTCCGTCCTCGTCGTCGTCATCATCGTCATTGTCGCCGCCGCCGTCGCCCTCCTTGAGCAGCCTCTTGACCATGTGTCCCTCGGCCGTGATGGCAATCTGTCGAGCCACCTTCTTGACCGTCTCGCTGCCCCGCACGACGTGTGCGAGGAGCATGGCCGAGATCAGGTACTTGTACGCATCGGAACCATGCGCAGCGGCGTCCGTGGCTGGGTTCTGGGTCAGGCCTTCGAGGAGGACACTGCCGGCGCTGTACGGACGATCCTGGTCGTTCCGGTGATTTGGGTTGTCATCGGGCGGCGACGCCATCGTGCTGATGATGCCGAGTCGGGCGTCAAGATTATCGGCCACGTAGGCCTCAAAGCATGCCAGCGCCGCCGCTCGCAGGCCGAGACCGCCCTTGGTGCCGGCGCCGTTGACGGCGGTACCGATCAGGGCGGCTACGGCCGGCCGAGCCGGGAGTCGGGAGTAGGAAGGCTCGGCAGCCTGGACGGCATACTCGCCCGACAGTCGCAACGAGGCTGACGCTCCGCCGCCGAACGCCGGATCGAGATGCGGGTCCCCTGCCGCCGCGCCCTCGCCCAAAACCATCTGGATCGGAAAGATGTGGAGCGTCGAGAGCTGTTCTTGGTTGGCGCGAGAGGCGCGCAGCAACGACGCCAGGACATGAAGCGACTGCGCCTTGAGGCTGGCGGGGGCTGTCGAAGCCAGCGCCAGCTCGGCCAAGCACTTTGTCACGCCGCACTGGAGAAGAGCGGCCTGGTTGGCCTTCCTACCTTCGCCTTGGCCGCCGACGAGCATGCCGATGATGCCGACGACCAGCCTGGCGTTCAGCAGCTTCTGCTGGTCCCACTCCTGGAAGGAGAAGGCCTCGAGTTGCCTGGCGTGCTCTTGCTCGGCGAAAGCGCCGCCCTGGCCGGACGGCGGCGGAGGAGGGTAGAAGAGGAGCGGCGCCAGCATCGGGATCGAGAGCGTCTCGCGAAAGTAGTTTTGGTTCGAGACGTTATAGCGGAGCAGCGACTCGAGCCCCTCGAGGGCATCCTGGACAATGACGCCACCTTCAATCCGCCCCTCTACCGCGCAAACGTCGAGCAGCTTCTCAAAGGCGCCCTCGAAGGCGACGAGCTTCTGGATGTCGGCATTGCCGTGGACCAAGTGGGGAAGCAGCAGCAGGACCTCGTTACGGACGATCTCTGCGGATGAGCCGGCGCCCTCAGCCAGACACTCGAGGATCGCGCCGCAGCCGCCCGGTGCGACGAGCACGTGATCATGGACCCTCGAGGGTCGGTTGCGCAGCAAGAATCCGAGCAGCTGGAGCGAAGCAAAGCGTGTGTAGAAGGCGCGGTCGGGCGCCAGCAGTGGAAGGAGCGCATGGAGCGGGCCCGGTTCGGAGAGGAAGATGTCGGTGTTGAGAAGACCAGCAGGCGGACCGGCTTCCTGCTGCTTTTTCCTCGCACCCGATTGGCGGTGCGGTTCGCTTCCGGCCGGTGTGACCTCGCATAGTGTGATACAGCACTCGATCAGAGCTCGTGCGAGCTCCTCGTCCTTAACGTCGCGCTGCAGGCTGATGAGGAGGGCGGGGAGGCCCTTTTCGCCAACCTGGCGGGTGTGATCGCGGCTGAGACCCTTGAGCGCCAGCACGGCTGCCCTGCGGTCCTCGAGCGGGGACTGTGTCTCGTCTGCCTTTGTCAGGCGTTCTGCCAGGGTCTGGATGGTCGAGACGACAGTCTGCTGGCCGGCTCCCGGCTTTGCCAGCTGAGAGTACTGCTGGCGGAGGAAGTCGAAGCCGTGGAGCATGCTGGGCGGGGCGGGCGCAGGAAGGGTGGACAGACGGTCTTGAGATCGGCTCGGCCAGAGCTAAGTCAGACGAGCAAGGTTGGAGGGTGAGTGTCTCTGGTGGTGAAGGTGGGCGGTGGTGGTGGTGGTGTTGTGAGAAGGGTCGAGACGATGTGGCGGAACGGCGCGAGCCGAATGAAGCGTAGAAGTCAGTGGCGGCAGCCGTTGGTGTGAAGGGTGGTAGCGAGAAGGTGAGGGGCGCCACGCTGCACGTCTCTCTCTCTCTGATGAAGAACAAGCACCGCGAGCACTGGGGTTGAGGCCGCTGCTGGCCGGTCTCGCTGGCCTCATTCTCGCACTTCTGCCCGCGCTCTCTGGCTGGCCTGTGCTGGCCCGTGCTGGCCTGTGCTGGCCTGTGCTGGCCTGTGCTGGCTGCGCGCTGGGCTCCGTGCTTGTCGAGCCACGTGATCCCTCCCTCTTCCGGCTTCCGAGGCAACGAGTGCCCGCCCGCCAAGCGCGCGTGAAGCGTGATGAGAACCTGCTGCGGGGCGCCGGGGGAGTGCCGTGCCCGGCGTGCGGGTGAGCCTTTCGAGGTTCGCGTCGGATCGGTCCAACACCTTCCTTCCGCTCCACATCCACCCTCTCGACCTCGACCTCCCCTCCTTTCGTACCTTTTGCTATTTTTCGCTACCCGCGCCAGTTGGGGCTGATCTCCATCGCCTGCGCCTACGGGACACCCATGCTGCCACATCGTTCGGCCCTACCTTCCATCCTTTTCTTCCATTTGACCGCTGCTTCGCTCTAGGCACCAATACCCGCCCGACGTCTGACAGTCTCGGCTCGTTGCGACCCGGTCCGTCTGCCCGCTCGCTTCCTTCCGCTCCCGACCGGCGCCGGCATCTCCTCTCGGACTACCGTCTTTGCTCAACAACGGTCCTCTACGCATCGAATCTGGACTGGTCCATGGCCCGTCAACTTTTGTATTCTTCTGGACGTCCATCCTGTATTATTTCTTCCCTTTCGCACCGCACCGCACCGCACCGACTCTGGGACTCTCTGCTTCCCTGCCGCCGCGCAGACACGCTATCGTTGACACCCTCTGCGCGGACTTCTGATTCGCGATGCATCCGCGGCTCTAGCTACAACGCTCCTTGGGACCGCACATCGGCCTTCAGCCGCGACCTTTACCTGACCTGCCTCTGCGCGCCCACGCGCGGCAAGGCATCGTCGAACGCGCGCTTGCGCTAAGAGGATCGGCGATCTGCGGCTGCGACACCGTCTCGGCTGTTCCTGGACCGCCTGTCCTCGACCTCAACTACATCCCAAGAACGAACTCCCCCGCTGCCCTTGATGAAGTACTTGCTCCAGGCTATCGAGGCCAAGAGGTCCTCGATCCGTCTCAACGACGCCGATCTACGCAAGCTACTCACAGAGGTCCGCAAGGGCCGCGACGAGCGCGAGGAGTTCCTCGAGTCGATCGACCGTATCCTCACAGAGCTTCGCAACTACTCGGAGCATTCGGCCGCCTTCCTCTCAAAAGTCAGCAAGCGCGATGCGCCGGACTACTACGACGTGATCAAGCACCCCATGGACCTCGCCACTATGCAGAAAAAGGTCAAGGCGGGACAGTACAAAAGCAAGAAGCAGTTCGCCCACGACCTTGGCCTCATCTGGGAGAATTGCCTCAAGTACAACACCGACCCCAGCCACCCTCTCCGCCGCAATGTTCACTTTATGCGGAAAAAGGCCGACCACCTGCTGGAATTCATTAGCGATAAGAGCGACGTCAAAGACGCCCTGATGCAGTGGGAGGCCAACGAGGCTGCACGTACCGCCCAGATCAACGACAGCAAGGGCAAGAACGACGCAACGCCGGACGAACTCGCCGTACCGACCAGCTACGGTTTCGGCACCGCCGGGCGGATGGGCTCGCCCGCCGCCATCTCACTTGACAAGCAGGGCTCGCGCTTCTCGGCCGCACCCAAGCGCCAGGACCCCCTCAGCGTGCCCTTTGACCAGAGACCCGCCTACCTGCGGACGGCCGATGCCATGACCATCTTCGCCTCGCTCGACCAGTCTTTAGCGTGGACCGAAGCTAGCAGCATCGCTCCGATGCTCGGCCTCGCAGCGGCGCCGACCATGGACGATGGCAATGTCGGACACTCTCGTCGCCCGATGCGCGCCGTCCTCAACGTTCCCACCAACCAAGAGGCCGGCGACCTGACGAAGGCGTGTGCGACGATGGAAGGGTTTAAGGAGCACACGTCCCTCGATCCGCTCTCTGCGACGCTCAAGGGCGTCTTCCGGTCCACCTCGCTGAAGGGCAAGGAGCGGGCGACGCCGGAGCCGCCGGTCCACGTAGATTTCCTTGAGGCGTCGGCCTGCTGGTGGACCGCCTGCACCTCGGACGTGCTGATGGCTGCCGGCCTGCCCCAGCTGCCTGCGTACGGAAGGCCCGGGCTGGCGATCGACGACCCCGGTCTGTCGGAGGATCACTCGCGGAGGAGGAAGAGGCGGCGGCGCGTCCCGCCGACGCAGAGGCCCGGCCTGCAGGGCCAGATCGCACGTAACATCCGCACCATCCAGAAGGTCCAGGAGACTCACACCAAGTTCCTGAACCTCGCCCACGTCGTCGAGAGCGAGGCGCCGATACCCGCTTATCTCACCCACATCTCGTCGGACGAGGAGTTAGATGACTATCCGTCCGGCGCTGAAGATGTCGACGGTGGCGAGCCGCTAGACGCCTACCTCGACCGCAACCCCTTGGCGCGCATCAGCCCGGACTTGGCGCGAGAACACCTCGCCCACCACACGAAGACGATCCTGGCCCACCACGGCTTCGAGGGCGGGCACCGTGCTCCGGTCGATGTGCTAACTGACGTGATGGCCGAATTTCTCATGAATATCGGCCGGACGATGCGCATCTACTCGGACCGCTACGCCAACAAGATGAGCGCCGAGGAGATGATCCTCCACACGCTGCTCGAGAGCGGCAACACCGACGTCGCGGGCCTCGAGACGTACATACGCGACGACGTCGAACGCTACGGCGGAAAGATGGGCGACCTGCTGAGAAAGCTCAGACACTCTTACAAGGAGCAGCTAACGGTGAGTATCAAGAGGTGGGGCACGAGCGGGCCAAGCCCTCGAGGACAGCGTCGATCCAAGTGCCATTTGTATAGCTCGATGCTGATCCCCATATTCGCCGGTCTCTTTCCTTTTATCTTCTCGTCCTGCAGCAAAGTGCGGAAAGAGGCATCCTGGAAGACGATGCGCTGTTCGCCGACGGCGGCGAAGCTCTGGTGAGGTGCGTAGAACGACTCATTGTAGATGCGCCCTCTCACGTCTGCGTCCGTCTGCTGACATTGCCTGCTTGCTCTCCCCCGCTACGCCGCAAACGTGCTCCTCTGGCCCTACTGCAGCGGCAACTTCGCCGAAGGCCTGGGCGACGATTTCTTTGGCTTTCGCGAAATGGGCTTGGATCAAGAGTTCGGCATCTCTGGCCTCACAGTACCGAGCCGCCTCTTCCACGGCAGAGGTACGGCCAGAGCGGCTACCGCAGCGAAAGAGTGCATGTCTACCATTCCCCTTTCTTGTCACACTGACTCGGGCGTCTCGTTCGAGCGACTTGATGCTGACTCGTCAGCTCTCCCTCCTTTCGATTCGCTTTACTTCTCCCTCGTTGTGGTCACAGCGTGCCGAAAGAAGAGGCGCTCCCCTACCCTCCGCCGCCCCCCTACGTCCCGCTCACCTCTTCGGCCATCCCGGCCCAGATCGGGCTGCTGCAGGGTTGGTACCGAGACAAATTCCGACAGCGACGGGCGATGTCGAAACCGGCCGAGGTCGAGGAAGATGCCGAGGCGTGGGCCAGCACGCTGCCGGACGAGGAGCAGGGGCGGCAGAAGTACAAGGTGCCGCCGACGGGCAAGCTGCCCAACCGGCTCATGTGGACGCCCGGCTGGGCACAGAAAGCGCTCGCCAAGGCGACGGCCGCTGCGGCGAACGGGGACGGAGGCGGAGGCGGAGGCGGCGCCGGCGATGGTGTTGCTGCTGCAGGAGGTCCCCAGCCAAGCGCAGGGTCAAAGGGTGGAAGGAAAAGTGGTGGCGCGAAGCGGAAGAGGATAGGTAGCAGCGTCGCGGCCTAGCCATACCGCCATATCAACCTATCTGTACTTGACGTTGCGTATTCAGCGATTGGACGTCCGGACGACGTCGAAACAATCGCCTGTTTCGATCAATACTAGCGCACGCCCGTTTGCGATGCTTTTCCTTTCGTTGCATCGTCATCGACTAGCGTGATCGATGTTCTTGCCGGATGCGCGTGGACTAGGCGCATGACTTGGTGTGAGTGTATGCACCTTACACCCCTTTCAGCCGCCGCCATGCCCTAGCCTGCTATTCAGGGGCTTCTCCAAGGCGAGAAGGCGAGCTGTGGAGTGCCAAGAGGTGGGGGGGGTTGGGTTAGTGGGGCTGAGGATGCGCCTCTCAGGTGGTGTTGCTCGATCTCTGCCCACACCCCTGACTTGTAGAAACGCCACAAGCCCTATCGCTGTGCGTTTTACTGGGCGAACAGTAATCATGAATGATTACAACCTTGCTGCCATCCCTGCTGGGTGCGTGCATTTCGCTTGAATTTCCAACCGCTTTGACGTTGACCGAGTTGAGCTTTTGAGCCCGGACCTCTGGGCCTAGCCAAGCCTTGGCGAATCGCGAGCAAGGGGACAGGAAGCACAGGGCAGGGCAGGGCAGGGCAGGGCTGAGCTGGGCTGGGCGTTGTCTTCAACCCGCCTTTTTTCAGCCCAAGTAAGGAGAGCGGGCGGGCGTTAAGCAAGGGGGCCGGGCACCTGCTGCCGGCCTGATTTCTCTCCGCCGCCGGCGAGCAAGAGGGTGGGCGTCCTGTCTCGATCGAACGTGAACGCAGCGGTCAGGCCAGGCACGATAAGGCTGCGCTCGACTCTGGTACTGCTGTACTACTGTAAGCCAATACACCTTACAGGAAGGACCCTCTTTTCTCGAGACGCTGCTTCCTAAGCCTCTTCACACGATCGCCGACCCTCGCTCCATCGCGGCCAACACACAACCACCGCAAACATTTGGCAACAGCTTCGTGACCGCCACTACCACCATCAGCCACCATCAGCCACCACCAGCCACCACCACTTCAACCTCGTCATTCATCCGCCGTCCGATTCACCGCGGCATTCGGCCAAGAGCAGTGGCATCACTACTTCCAACAGGAGCGGCAAACAGCCGGCCCCTTCCGATTTCAATCCCTCCTCTCAGTCACAGTCGTCCATCTCTTCTGCCTCCCACGCTCAAGACCTTGCGACCATGTTCAGGGTTGTCTGACGAACCAGCGCTCCAACAATTTCTTGTGACTTGCACGGTTGTCTGCGACGCTCGAACCGAGTCCTTGGACCTTGCGGTGTTGTTCCTGGCCTCCTGACCTTGCATCCGACGCCTGCTTCGGCTCATCCGCCCCTCGCCCTCTCCAAATCAGACGGAAAGCTCCCGACCGCTGTGCCGCGCCGTGCTACGACGCTCCGCTCCACTGGATCCCGCCATTGCAGCTACGGGCACAGCTTGCCCTGCGGCCTTCAGATTACGCTGCCTGACGTACCGCCCTGGGCCCTGCTTGCTCAGCAGCTTCGCACCAAGTCTTGTTCCGCTGTCCCCCTTTTTCCCCTCTTCCGCCACCATCGCCCGCCTCTCTCTCTCTCTCAAGAAGGCTAAGCCCCCACCCTGGATAGGTGGAGCGACCACCGCCTCCTTGCCTGACGACGACAGCGACGACGACGAAACGGACGAGCTCGTCCGTTGCCGTCGCGCCTAGCTCCGCTTTCCCTCTCCCTGCCAGAATGCGTCGCCCGGAGCTCCCCGAAGCGCTGCAGTCATGGCGGGCCCGCTTCCGCAATGCTCTTGACTGGTGCGGGCATCGCCTCAACTTCTTCGTACGTACACATCTTTGTATACATCCTCTTGGCCCCGTAGCTCTGCTACGCCATGTCGACCAGAGCTGTGGGCACGCCACTGATCCGACATTGTCGTGAATTTCTCTCGCTCCCTCGCCTGCTCCTACTTCCGCTTCTTTAACATCGCGCAGCGAGTCCACGTGCTCGTATTTACCTTCACGCCGCTCATCGCGGCCTGCATCTTCTACGCTGCCAACACAGCCGTCCACATCGCATTCATCGATTCCCTTTTCCTCTGCGTATCGGCCATGACCGTGACCGGCCTGGTGACGGTCAACGTCAGCACCGCCAACCCGGGCCAGCAGGCCATCATGTTCATCCTCATGTGCATCGGCAACATCTCGGCTGTCAGTGTCACCATGGTCTGGATCCGTCGCCACTTCTTCCGGGCCCGCTTCGATACCGTCATACGGACCAGCGCCAAGGCCCGCAAGAGGGTCTGCGACGTCGAGATGCAGGAGAAGCGCGACAAGAAGGTGCAGCGGCTCAAGCTTCAGCGCATGATGGGACTCAAGCCCACTGAGAGTGCCGACAGTAGCGAGGACAATGTTGAGCACTCGGGTACCTCAGCGTCTAGCTCGAGCGATCACGTCGGTTCGCAGACGCAGCAGACACCGCAACCGCAGCAGAAGAAGCCCCCCAAGCCCGGCAAGCGCCAGCCTCTGCGGGCTGACATGATCCGCAGGGTCGATGGACCTGCCTTCCTCATCAACTCGGCCGGCGTCGCTTCGACGGCCGTACCGGAGCTCGACTTTCGCAAGCGTCGTTCAGGGTCGGACAGACGCGCATCGAACTCCAACGATGATGCCTTGGCTTCGCCGCTGCCGGCATCGGCCGGTATCCTCAACTCGCCCGAGCCGGGTCCGGACGGGATGTCCTCCATCCGGACAGCGAAGCAGCTGCAGCACCAGCCAAGCATCCGAATCACACTGCCAACCGAAAGCCCGTTGGCCGGACACGACAATGCCGCCGTCATGTCGGACTCACCGCAGCAGGACCTCTCTCTCTTCCGCAGATCGCTACTCCGGCGCGAGTCGCTGCCGCGCTTCGAGGAGTCGGTTCAGTTTGACGCCGAGCACGAGCAGGGCGTAGCGGCCGCCACGGACGACGAGGTCCCACACGGCCCCAGATCCGCCGAGCCGGCCCGCACCCACTTCGACGACGAAGGTGCCGGGTCGCCGAGGACGCGAGCTCGCCGGGTGTCGGACCCTCCGCATTCGCGCTACAGGTGTGGATTGGATACCGGCCTGCTCAACATCCACGTCCCCAATCGCCACGAACCCTACTTCCCGCGTGCCCAGACGGTCGAGTTCGCCGAGCCGCGTGAGTTACGCTCAATGCGAGGCGACGGCGCTCAGGGATACACGACGGGCTACCTCGGCAATAATGGGCTCTCTAGCGTGCGGAGCCGGATCGGGCCGCGCGACATGGACCGAACTTTGACGATGCGCTCGGGCGTATCGCAGCAGTCGGGCCGAACCCGCGGCGCTCCGCTCGCACGCACGCTGACGTCGTCCAAGCAGCGCGGATTCGGAGGTTTCCCGACGCCGATCGAGATCGCTGGCATGGCGTTCAAGCGGGCGCTGCCAAAGGTACAGGATAAGCTTAACCGGACCATGACGATGCCCAGGACGTCGACTTTCACTTCGGTCCACTCTAACGGCGCATCGGCCATGGGGCTCGACGGGAGCTTGAAGCCGGCGCCCTACCTCTCGTTCGACGCCACAGTCTCGGGCAACTCGATCTTCCACGAGCTGACCGAGAGCCAGCGCGACGAGCTCGGTGGAGTCGAGTACCGCGCCATCGACCTGCTGGCCAAGCTGATCCCGGCCTACTGGCTGTTGATCAACTTCTTCATGATTACCCTCGTCGCCCCCTACATCAGCAGCCGCGCCTTCCGCGACCGATACGATGCAGCCTTCCAGCAGCAGGGCGTCAACAAGCCCGATTACACGTGGTTTTGGTTCTTCCAGGTCGTCTCGGCCTACACCAATACGGGCGCCTCGCTGATCGACACGAGCATGACGTTGATGCAGGACGCCTACTTCCTGCTGATCCCGATGGGCACCCTAATCTTGGCGGGCAACACAGCCTTCCCCATCATGTTGCGCCTCTTCATCTGGTGCATCTCCAAGGTGGTGCCGTCGAGGTCGCGCGTCTCGGAAACGCTTCAGTTCCTCCTCGACCATCCACGTCGATGCTTCGTCTACCTGTTCCCGTCGGGCCAGACGTGGTTCCTGCTCTTGGTCCTCGTCGCTTTCAACGTCACCGACTGGATCGCCTTCCTGGTGCTCGACATTGGAAACCCTGTGATCGAGGACATCCCCGTCGGGACGCGCGTCTTTGATGGCCTCTTCCAGTCGATCGCCGTTAGGGCCGCCGGCTTTCAGGTGGTGAGCCTGCTCACGCTTGCGCCCGCCGTCCAGTTCCTATACGTCGCCATGATGTACCTCTCCGCCTTCCCGCTCGCCTTGTCGGTTCGTAGCACCAACGTCTACGAGGAGAAGTCGCTTGGAGTCTACTCGCAGGAGCCTGTCGATCCAGCCGCCTTCCCGGACCAGAAGAACGCCGACGCCAAGGTTTGGGGCTCCTTCCTCGCCTCGCACGCTCGCAAGCAACTCGCCTTCGATATCTGGTGGCTGGGCTTTGCGCTCTGGCTCATCTGCATCGTCGAGCGCAACAACATCGAGGACCCGTCGTCGAACAGCTGGTTCACCGTGTTTTCGTGCATGTTCGAGCTGACGTCGGCCTACGGCACCGTCGGGCTCAGCACGGGGACGCCCGACGACGCGTTCAGCCTGTCGGGCCGCTTCAGCACGCTCTCAAAGCTGATCGTGATCGCTGTGATGCTGCGAGGACGCCATCGCGGCCTGCCCGTCGCGATCGATCGCGCCGTTCTGCTCCCGACGGACGTCGAGATCGAGGATGAGGTGATGTCGCAGTACTCGGTGGACGAGCTGGACGAAGAGGCGGAGGACGTAGGCTCGTCGGGACGTGACATCAGGACTGCGATCAACGAGACTGGCAGTGTCGCCGGAAGCACTGCAGAGAAGCACTACAGCTACGACCGGTCGACCTCCCACAGCAGCAGCAACCACAACAACCACGTCGAACCGCGGACCAGCTTCTCTAATATTCGGCGCACCACATCTGGAGTCTCCTTCGCCGACCAGAACCCACGTAGTGGAGGCGGCGGAAACAAGCGCGGCAGCTTCGGCAGCGATGGCGGTCTGATGTTGCCTTCGAGCTCCAAGGGCATCAGCACCCATTCGCATTACGAGGGACGTGGCAGCAGCAGCTTTGCGGCCGGCGGTAACTCGGGCGGCGGCGGTGGCGCTTCAATGACCCTACCGTCGGCCCTCTCCGCCATTCGAGAGGTGCCAGGCGCCGCCACGCCTACGTCGGAGTCGAGACCCCATTCCATCGACCTGGAGAGGAGCTTTGCCCTACCGCCGAGCTACAACATCGCGTCGCCCTCAGATGCGGGCCCAAAGCAGCAGCAGCAGCAGCAGCAGCAGCAACAGCAGGCGACCCTTGAAGGCGGAGACAGTCTAGAAAAGGGAACGAGCGCTAGCAGCGGTAGCCAGGAGAGCGGCGGGAAGGGCAAGGAGATGGATCGCAGCGGCGGCGATGCAGTCGAGATGCAGGATCTCGACGTGCTGAGCAAGGAGTGAGCTCCGCTCCGAGAAGAGCATCACAAAAGCATGGACTGCATCTCCAACCGTCCTCGCATGCCCTCCCCCCCCATCCCTGCTCAGATCGAGATCGAAGTCTATGTTCCTCGACCTCTCCACCTCCCTTTTTTCGGTCATTTTGATAGACGACGAAGGCAGGCATGTACATACCCTCTTTATACCATCCATCTCTAAAGCCTTGTTCTTGGTCCACGCTACGAATAAGGATACTGTTTAGCACACTAGTGTTTTGGACGATCATCTTGCCTTATATACGGCTTTGTAGATTGTCTTGCGAGAAGGGACATGGATCGTCGAGGGCTAAAAGTACAATTATGTGAGATACGAGAACGGGGATGGATGTGCGTGGTGGGGCGAGTGGAAGAGTGGGGAAAGCACTGCTGGGTCTGGCTGCCTCTGGTATTGGCAGGGTAGAGGGGGAGGGTGGAAGAAGACGCGGGTCGGTGCTTGAGAAGGCGACGAAATTCCAAAAGGAGGGCAGGGCTGGATGCTGGAGGGGACGAGGGTGCGACCTGGTGAGGTCCGACGAGTCTCGACGAGATGCGTGTGCGACATGGCTGAGCCTCGACAGGGCTGAGTCCGGGTCAGTCGCCCCTTCTGCGCGTCCTCTTTTGCGGTCCTTGAGAGAGACCGATCGGCGCGAGGCGTGTAGGTCGAGGTGGCGGGTCGACGAGCACTCAGGCCTCGCTCTCCTTTCTCCTCTTTTCCCCCTTCCTCTTTCTCTTCCTCTTTCCTTCCTCTTCCTCTTCCATCGTCTCGTCCTCGACCGCCTCCTCCTCCTCCTCCTCCTCTTGAGCCTCGTCTCCCTTCTGATCCAATGCAGCGCCGATATTCTCAAACTGCTCAAAGATCGCCATGACGTTTGCCGAGTTTGGGTCTAGACCCGTGGCGAGTCTTGACAATTGGGAAGAGAGGACGCTGCTTCCGCCTGCCGAGTCGGAGGTGGTGGCATCGGTAGAAGAGGCGAGACCGCCCGAGGAGCCGGTGCGCTGTGCGTAGTCGGAGAGGAAGGATCGGATCGTAGAGAGGACTTTCTTGTGTGGTGTTAGCTGCGGAGGGAGGGTGTGTGTCAGCCTCAGAGGGACGGAGAGTGCAGTGTCCATGGTGAGTTGCAGGCGGATGGGATGAGGGGGTGGAGTGAAAGAGTGTGGCGAGATGAGGTGAGGAGAGGAGGGGAGACGTTGCGCTTGACGAGAAGGGGTCACGAGTGTCAAGGTCGGGCAGCGGTTGCGAGGCTCTCAAATTTTACCTTTGCACGACCCGCGTCCCGGCGCCCGCGTCCCGGCACCCGCGTCCCGACCCGTTTCTCGGCTTGCGGAGGGCCAGGGAGGGGCCTCGGTGCCGAATGCGGTCCGCCCACGCGCCGGGGGCCCCATGGGAGCGTCTGTGCGGCGACCCTGGCCGGCCTTTTTGGCTGCACAGCCGTCAAAGTCAGACAGGTCCTCCTTCCCCCCCCACCACCACCTTCACCCGTTACCAACGCTCCTAGACCATCTCCTTCTCGGCTGCCAGAACCTTCAATCCTCTCCACTCGCTTAGAGCCGGTCACAACACGAGTGACCAAGATGGCCTCACCAGGCGCATCAGGCGTCGACCCCACGCTGCTCATGGGCGGGTCAGAGAGCGGTACAGTCCCCTCGGCCTACGGGTCCATAGCCTCCGGGCTGGTCGAAGCATGGCAGGGCGATCCTAGAGCGCTCTGGGGCAGCTTCGCAATGATCATTGTATGTGCCGAGGTCCTGCCGTGCTCCGAGACGCTTCTGTAAGCTCCCAGGCGGTCATCTCACACCACCTTACTCCCCCCCCCCCACCCCTTTACCCATTCCTCTCCCGCGACGACACAGGTCTCAGAGATAGGCGACAAGACATTCCTCATCGCCGCCATCCTATCGATGCGCCATCCAAAAACGGTCGTCTTCGCCGGTGCATTCGCCTCTCTGGTCGTCATGTCGGTCCTCTCTTCCGCGCTGGGAGTCATGTTCCCCTCGCTCCTCCCCAAATCATGGACGACGCTCCTTGCCGCCATTCTCTTCTTCGCATTCGGTCTCAAGATGATCAAGGAAGGCTACGAGATGGACGGAGACGAAATGGAGGAAGAGTGGAACGAGGCTCAGCGCGAGATCGAGGACGAAGAGGGGGGAGAGGCGTTTCAGATGGAACAGGGCGGGATGTCTGGGCGCAGCTATCCTGCAGTCACACCGTATCCGTCTGCTACACCAGCGGCGAACGGATCGACAACGAGGAGGAAGAGAGACGACGATCAAGATAAGGGGAAGAAGGGCGGGTGGAGCGCAGAGGGCGCAAAGAACCTGTGTGGACTCTGCTTCAGTCCCGTGTTCGCCCAAGCTTTCATCTTGACCTTCCTGGGAGAGTGGGGAGATAGGAGCCAGATCGCTACCATCGCCCTGGCGGCTGCTCACGTGAGTGCCCATAAGGTTGAGCTTTCCCCTCCAGGTCTCGATCTGGGATCCTTTGCTCCTTGTGCTGACGAAACAATTGCCGCCTCCTCGCCTGCCCTTTCAGAACGTCACGCTCGTCTGCCTCGGGACGGTGATAGGCCACGGCCTCTGCACCTCACTGGCCGTCATCTGCGGCAGCTGGCTCGCAAGTCGCATCAGCGTTCGACACGGTACGTCCAGCCCCTGCTGTCCCTTCCCATCTTTGATGCACCTTCCCCCGACTCACCTCTCTTCCCTTCCTTTTCTCTCTTCCCACGACATCGCCCGTCGTCCGACAGTAACAATAGGCGGCGCCCTCCTCTTCCTCTTATTCGGCTTCATCTACCTCTTCGAGTCCTTCGCTCTACGCGGCAGCGACCTGGATCGTACGCTTCTCTCGCAGGCCGCCTCAGTAGCTGCAGAGGGTGGCATCAAGAACATTGTCGAAAACGGCGGAGACAAGATGGTCAATGCCGTCGAGGCCGGAGCCGGTGCTCTACCAGGCGGAGATGGGAAACCGCCCATCATAGCGGCCGGTGGCATTGGTGGGCTCGGTTTCTAGCAATACGCTCCCGAAGACTAGTATGGACTCTGAGATAAGAGCAGCGGGACTGTTTCGCCTCGTCGTGATTTCGCTTTAAAAAAAAAAATCAGAGCATTATCCTAATGTCGACTTTTTTACTCGCTTGGAATTGCCCTGGTCGTCTGCTGCGCTGCACGCTGCACACCAATGGCAGAGGTGTGGCAAGAGAATCTGATCGCAACCGAGCCTTGCTTTCGAATGGACTTACTTGATAGCAGCATGGGCGGAAGGAAGGATAGACAGCATCTACAGCCGCCACAGCGAGAAAAAAAAAAAAAAAAAAAAAAAAAAACCAACCCATGGAGCACGAGAACGAGAGCACGAGGGGAAGGACACCACTACTTGCATGACCTCATCAAGGATCGGTGCGGAGCTTTCGTTGTAGCTGGAACACTTCGTAGCTCGTTTCGTTGCCGTGGTATTGAGGCGTGAACATTTGCGTCTGGATGATGGTTGTGTGGCGCGCAGTAGGTCCAAGAGGGTGGTCGGCGGTTCAGTTATCGCTGCCTTTGGTCGACCTCGTCCAACGCTCGGCTGCGGGGGGGAGGGGGGGGGGCACCGCAAACTCACCGTAGCGTAGCCCTTGATGAGCTTCCTCCAATAACACGCAGCGCTCGCGGGGCTGATGTATCGCTCGCGGAAAAAGGACCACTGATTCTCTGCGATCCTCCTTGCCTTGTCGTCGTTCTTGAGCAGATCCTCCATCGTCTCTGGGAGGCGCATCCACGTCTTATCGTAGCTGACCTGTCCCTGTTCGTTGTGCACCACCACGCCCTTTTCCTCTCCCTCGTACTTGGGCACAAAGACGATGTTCTGCTCCGGCGACTCTGGATCGGCGTTGTAGAGGTGCGTCCAGTGCTGGATCCAGCGCGGCTTGTGCGTCACGATGACGACCTTGCAGTTCTGCAGGTAGCGTAATCGCCCCGAGTAGGTGACGCCCTCTGGGAAGCCGTGAAATTTGTACTTGCAATGGTCCTCCATCAGGATGTTGCCGCCCTGGCCCCACGTCAGCGGCTTGGCATCGTTCCACGAGTGTCCCTCGGCCGCGCCCAGCATCGCCTCGCGATCGGCCGTCCCCACGCCCATGCTGCCGCGCCAGAAGAGCTTGGAGATCTTCTTCTCCCACGGGTTCTCCTTTTCCACCTGCAGCGTCTTTTCGCGGTACTCTGCGTACGACCCGACGTGCTCCGGCCAGGCGAACCAGCCGTAGTCGGGCATCAGCCAGACGTCCTCGAGGTAGGGGGCGCGGTCCAGGCTGAACTTGCCCATCGAGCCCCAGTCGTTGAGGCTGATGCAGAACTCAACATCCGGCAGCTTCTCGCGCGACGTGATCACCGACTGGTAGAGGAGGGCGAGGGCGGCGTAGAGGCGGGTGAAGGGCGACTGCTGGTAGTACTTGAGGTAGAGCTTGTTGTTGTGGATCAGGACGCGGGCGTGCGTCCAGATGCCGTCGTCGCACACCTTGTCGAGGTACTGCCGGCTGTTGACGCCGACATGGGTGAAGTACTTGACGCTGCGGTCGATCTCGTCCCAGAGGCCCGGGAAGAAGGCATCGCACTCGTCCTCGGCCAGGGTGAGGTCCTCTGGGTTAAAGGGGCTGTTGTAGGTGAGGCTGGCCCTGCCGCTGCCCTGCCGCCACCTCTGCATCTCCTTGCCGATGACCTGGATCGGCGGCGCCTCGTCGGTCCCGTTGGCGCTGGCGGTCGCCGTCGATGGCGTCGAGCCCCACTTCCATCCTCCCGATCCCAGCTTGTCTGCGTACTGGCCCGCCTTGGCGCGCCATGACTCTACGCCCGATTCCGAGCCGGCGTCGGAAGAGATGCCGAAGAAGAGGATCAGCGCCAAGATGGCACAGACGCTGAGCGCCCACCTTGTTCGCGCACGGCCGAATGCCGGCTTGGACGAGCCGTTGTTGGAGTGTGAAGACGAGGGGCGGTGGACCTCCGCCGTGTTGGAGGGCAGATCACTCGCCGGGACGCGCTGATAGCGCGAAAAGAGACCCACCATTGCGGGTCAAGGGTGCGGCAGGCTGGCGGGCAAGCGAAGGGGCGGGAGGATGGCCGGGCGGACAGGCGGATGAATCCGCAACACCTCCTTGCTTCGAAAAAGGCGGAACAAGGTTACAGCGAGCGCGTGTGGCTGTGCGCGCGGGAGAAAGGGCTGAGAGGTGGCGCTTCTAGCTCGACGTTAGCCTCAGCGTAGGTCTCGGCGGGCGTGGCCAGATAAGTGAGGGTGTCGGGCCACTTCCGAGATGGCGAGCGTCGGCAGAGAAGTGCTGGCGGTAAGTCCGGTGCAAGGGTGGCAGGGTAATCCTCTACCGAGTGTTTGAGGTGGCGAGGGAGGGATGGTCGTGAGAAGGATGGGTGGTGGGTGAGTGGGTGGTCAATTTGCTCCCGGTGAGCGTAGCGATGGTGGTGGTCGTGGCCCGAGAACAGACGAGGTGACGCCAGATTTTGATCAAACGCCCCTCTCTGCCTGCCGCTCTGACCAGCACCTGCAGCACGAGCACAAGGGACTCTGCATACGGCGGCCGGGGCCGGGGACGAGGCAACGGCGAGGCGCGGCCACGGCTCCTTCATCTCAGGGTGTGGCCAACGCCTCAGATTCCGTTCCCGGGTTCCAAATGCACGCTCTTCGTTCCCTTCAACCTTCACACATGCATGCGTGGCAGCCTAGCTGAATCGATGCACACATGTTCGTCCGAGCAGACAAACCAAGAAGTCTCGAAATGATTGGGGGCTGCCGTCGCTGAAGCTGTCGAAGCTGTGTCTTCTAGCTTCAAGGCGGCGAGACGAAGTGAGCTGTAAAGGGCTTTCTTTGGGCGGGCTTGAAGCAACAAGCAACAGAAGCAGCGCAGAGTGCAAAAGTCAAGCACCATCAATTGTAAGCCCTGTGTGGTGGATATCAGAAGAAGAAGCCCGTGCACCCTCGAGCTTCGCCACCGCCCGTACCGTGCCTCGACTGAGCCTAGTTCGCCTCCTAGCACGAATCGTCAAGTTCTCGGGGCGAGAGGGTGTCGCAAGGGTCGCGCCTGTCTCGCAGGGGCGCGATGTCGAGTCCAGCCATACGGATGGCAAGCGTCCGAGACTCTAGACTCATCGACGCTATCGCCTCGTTCGCCGTCGGACGCCTCTCTCGAGTTCGAGTCAGGTCCGACATCTGCTGGATCGTTGACCAGTGCAAAGCCGGATCGTCCCCGGGCGACAACTCTCCGTTCGCTCGGCCACTGTTCAGCCTCGTCGTTACGGGGAGGTCGTCTGCCGGTTGACGACCAGTATCGGCACTGCGTGAGGTGATGCTAACGCGACCGAGGATGTTCTTGGTCAGGGCTGAACTCGCCCGGCGACTGCCATTCACGTTGGCTGGGCGTGGCTCAGATCCCTGCTCATCGCGGTCGAATCTTGAGGGAAAGTCGACGCTAGCGTATCTCCTCAACTTGGAGTATATCCCCTGGCCTCCGTTGCGAGGGTCGCTTGAGAGCTCCGTCTGACGGGAGGGTCCTGTACCTCTTCGGGGATTGAGCTTCTGCGTCGCAGGTCGCCGTCGCGCTCGCTGGTCCTGGATTCGGAGTTCACGGCGAGGCAAGACGACGACGACACTTTGTCGTGACGAGGGTCGTCAGGACCGGACAGGTGCGGAGCATCGACCGGCCTTTTGTTGCGCCACCTCTTCCGCCCAGGTCGCCGGCCCCATGATATCGGACCTCTTGACCTGCTGCTGGCCTGGACCCATCTACGACGACGGAAGGTGTGTCTGTAGCTGTCGCATGGACAGAGCTCCGTGGGCCTCGGCATCGTGTGCTCTCGACCCCTACGCGATCTTGGCCGGCCACTTGGCCAAGAAAGCTGCCCTCCCAGCTGAAGCGTCGACGTCGGATGGGACTCCGTGAGGGGTCGTTCGGTGCAAGGTTGCGGGTCAAGTTGCCCCCGGCCATTACCATAGGCAGGACGCCTTGACGCCGCCGTTTGAGGCCCCAAACCGCCTGTACCTCGAGCAGCATGACGCGTTGGCATAAGATACTGAGCAACGGACCGACGAGGGGTATGAGCGCACCTGTTGTTGGGGATAAGTGCTGTCAGTCAATTTATGCAGAGGAAAGGAGTGAGTCGCACGTATTGCTTTCACAAGGAGGACGGGCAGTATGCGGGAAGCGTTCAGAGCAAAGCAAACTCACACCTAGCATGTGGGCTGCTGACGAGGAGGCTGATGGGTGTGAGGACGAGGAAGAGGAAGAGGATGGTGCAATAGGGCAGGCCGTCGGTTGTAAGCTTGATAACGAGCGGTCCAGCGTCTCACATCTGCTCCTTTGCCCTCGCTATCGCCGTGAGCAGCCACCGAGGGACGATACGGGGACCTTGGACGTGAACGCCGGCTGAAGATGCATCGCACCTGAAAACGGGAGAGGCGGCTGCAGCCTCAGCTTTGCCCATTCGCTGGTACTGATGCAGCTTGAATGTGGAGAGGACGATGACGGTCAGGTTGAAGAAAAGGACGCTGCAAAGCGACGCCAGGGAGCAATCCTTGCGGAAGGGCGGTTGGCACCGCCCGTCTGGTTGGGTTTTGTAGTCGGCCTTGGCCACGCAGGCGGCGTCCTGCAGGAGGATGAAAATCAAGAGGGTGAACATCAGGCAGACGATCTTCCGATCACTGCGCCAGATGGCGATCGTCCGCCACGAAAAGATCGAGAGGACGGGAAGCTCGACCAAGAAGTTGGTGATGCACAAAATGGGCACGCAGCTCCTGGTGCTCGCGGTGTGCCAGGTGGCATAGGCGCCGATGATGAGCGCTCCGAGCGTGAGGTAGCGGTTAAGGGCGAAAAGCAAGACCTGAGGAGAGCGCCAGCAGAGATTCCTATAGAGGGAAAATTCGTCCCGAAGCGAGCTGAGCAGCGGAGCAGTATCCGGGTAGTGGCGTGTCAGCGATGGCGGTGTGAGTCGTCGTCAAGCGCATATAGAGCCTGTCTTATAGATGGTCCACTCACGACAGGTACTCCCATGCAAAGAGAGTTACGCCAGCCAGCCACCTGAGATGCAAACGAGAGGTTCAGGGAAATCGACCATCAGACTCGACCCCTTGTCTGTATCGTGAGCACATCTTGACAATTCTGTCGCCTTACGCACCGCCGAGCTGTTGATAATCCGCCAGTGCTCCGCCTGAAGGTGTGAAAGTCGCGAGTATGACGCCCGAGACCGTGCCAGCGCTGGCCATGACCGCAGTTGTGGGGACGCGTTTCTTTATCTTGTAGGCGATGGGTCGGGCATACCCACATGGGTGGTCAAAGGCGTTGTATCGTAGGCTGAGCCGGGTCGCTCCTTTGCCACAATGGAGCTGGCAGTGGTAGAGATATCTGCCGACATGGCTGTCCTGGAGAGAGAGCGCAGATGAAGAAGGGCGACGAACGCAAGAGTTCCCTTGGGAGGAAATGGCAGGGAGGGGCAAAGATGAGCAAGAGCGAGCCATATATGAAGGACCTCGTCAACGGTCATCCGACCGACCAAATGAGGCTTGATCCGGTGAGCCCTCCTTCATCTAAGAGTTGACGAGACTGTCTCAAGGTAGTGGTGTAAGGCTTTCTTCAACTCGTGGGGCTCCAACGGCCCTTCCCGTCGTTCGGAGCGAGACAATTGCCGGAGCAGGAAGCCTGTCCACTTTTCCATGCCGAGGTGGGCAGTCTTCGATGCCGAATCAGCTATCGTTCTAGCCACAAGGTCCCTGTATAAGGCACGTTCGGGCTCATCAACGGCAGTGGGCCGCTCGCAGAGGGTAAAAAAGGGAAGGAAAAAAAACAAAAACAAAAAAAAAAAAAACCCCCCCTACTTTATCAAGTCTGCAAGGTGTGTTGCAGCTACAGATGTGGGCTGATTCTCAGTTGCTTCCACCGTACTGATTGTCCAAGATAGTCCACCCGTTCCGATGGGCCTGACGGTCTCGAACTTAAGACGAAGAGCTCCAGGGGACGTAGGAAGAGGCCAGGTTGCCGTCTCTACGCGTCGTCTGGTCCCCAGTTAGCCTCTTGCTCGCCCGCACAAAGGTAGGCCGGACGCGTCGCGCGCTGGGAGAGGCTCATTTTCTGGCAGGGCTCACCTCCACTTTTTGCGCGGCGGGGCAGACTGGCGCTAAGGCTGGCGCTGCTCGAGTCCAGAATTGAGTGAGGCAGGCACAGCGTGGATTTGCAATGGGGCGCGGCGCGGCGAATAGAGAAGCCAAGAAGCCCGCGTGTCGCGACTACACTCGCATCCACCCTCCCTTACCACCGCCACCTTCCGCCACCTTCCGCCATCATCCCCACCGCCGTCACTTCGCCGCCCACATCGACCATGCCCGCTCTGAGGCCGCGAAGGCTGGCCGCCTCCGCCCGCGGTCGAGCCCATGACTCCTCCTCATCCTACCGCCAGACGCTCTCAGAAAACACCTCCCCCTTCGTCAAGCCCTCACACGCCCTGTCCGCCCAGCAGCCTCACGCCAAAGCTCGCTCCACCTCGACAGCCCTGACCGCTACACCGACACGCAGGCCGCTCAGCGAACGCAATGTTGTTCCTCAGGTCTTCATTCCCTCTCCTGTCAACGGCTCGCAACCGGGCGCGCCCATCACAAGCAGCCTCGCCGCTGCCAGACGGCCAACATCAACTCAGCAGCGAAGCCGCACCACCACTTCGGAGCGCCAGCAGTCTGCTACAGATCCCGTCGCGCCACTCGACGTAGTCGTTCCACGCAGGACACGCTCCGCAGCAATAGCAGCAGCGGCAGCTGTGCGCCCGGACGCGGTGAACTCCAGCAACGCGCCCGCCGCCGCTCCAAGCAGGAAGAAGCCCGTTCGACGCTCATCACCATCGACCTCCCACGTTAGCGTCCAGATCCCCGCTTTGAAGCAGCGCAGAGGGACGGCGAGGTCTCCACGTCGCTCGTCATCCGCAGATCAGGTCGATGCCGCGGCTCGCGACTTTGCCGTTGAGCAGAAGCAGCAGCAGCCCGCAGAAGAGCAACCCGATGCCGCTTCGTCGCGGGCTGCCATACCCGACAGCGACGACCTTGAATATGTAGACCCTGCTGTTCTGCTCCTTCCGGCTGCCAGCGCACCACATGGCCAACAGCATCAAATGACATTGGCAGCCGAGCATACCGCGTCTCGACTTCCGAAAGACTCGGCGCCTTCGTCTCCCGTCTCCGGCCACACGTCCTCCGACAAGGAGAACCGGCCGCCACCGCCAAAGGGGCCCTCTGGCGATGCCGTTCAGCTAGGCGGTCATGTCATCGCCCGTCGAAGGATGCTTCCTGCTATGGCCGCCGTCCCGTCCAGCTCAATGCCGCAGCACTCCACTCCGATCGCTGCCCGGACGGCGCAGCGTCGTGCACTCCAACCTGACAGCTCGGCTCTCCCATCGAGCCAAGCTGCCGATCTCAGGGCGGCCGCGACCCTGGACGACCTCTTCCCGATCTCCTCCGACGGCCTCGCTTCCCGCTCCGTCTCGATCTCGCCCGCAACCCGACAGCTCATGCTTCAACGGCAGGCTTCGGACCAGGAAAGCCAGCTCGCGCGATCGCAGCGACAGGGCTACTCCAGGGCGGAGGAGTGGGCCCAGCAGCAGCGCCTCACCTCGATGAGCAGCCGAGAACAGGAGGAGGAAGACGAGGCGGAGATCGTAAAGCTGGTCAAGTCCTCGCCACCGCCGCTGCTGGTGGCGGCGACAACAAGCATGGCCGACGACCTTGACAGCCGACTTGGGCTGCCATCGGTCGAGGCAGAGTCCCGCGACGACGATGGAGAGGAGGACGACGATCCCTTCGGGTTTTTCGAGTGTCAGGCGAAGCTGAAAGCCAGGCGCACCGCCGAACGCCTGGTGCAGAGGATAGAGAGGAGGAACCAGCCTCTGCCGAGTGGAGGCGGCGAGGCTGTCGCCGAGGCAGAAAACGAAAGGCAACAGGCAGCTGGCGAGAGCAGAGAAGTCGACGACACCGAGCTCGCCCGCACAGTCTTTCGAAGCTCGAGCCCACCAGCGGAAGGGGAGGCACGCGACCACGAGCGTCTTGCCAGAAAGGGGCACGGAGCAAAGACGGCGACAGCGACCGCTGTCAGCCCGAGGACGGAGGTCGCCTTCGACGGCGCAGAGGAGCCGGAAGTCCGCCGCGCGGCCTCAAAGCGCGCTGCACTGCTCGAGAAGTCCGTGCTGCCGGTGGCAGTGGACGACTCACTAGAGCACGAGATCGGACGCACGACTCGCACGCGTAACACTCGCAAAGACGAGCCCGCTCACGATTTCAGGATCGCATTAGGCGCACCACGCGACTCTTCGCCCCTCTCCTCGGCCCTTTCCTCTCCACCTCCCTCGCCCCGTCGACCTGTAGCAAAAGCAGCATCGGCGGTAGCGACCACCTCGAAACCTCGCAGCTACCGCCGCGGCTCCCAGCCGTTCGTCGTGATCCCTGGCATCCCGCTCAAGAGGACAGAGGTCAAGGAAAGAGAGATGCTAGAACGTCTAGCTCGAAGGTCGTCGTCGTCGTCTACCTCGTCTTCTTTGTCGCCTGACAATACCGGGAAGTCGAAGAGGAAGCAGCCGTTGAAGATGGACGATCTCGTTGCTTTGTTACCGAGAAGGAAGGCGAACGGACTCAACGGGAAAAAGACCAGAAATAGTGAGGACCAGGAAGAGGAGGAGGAGGGGAAGGATGATTACCAAGTTGCTCCACCAAAGGGAAAATCGATTGTTCGGAGAGGGCGTAAAACTGCGGCGACCACCGGGGTACGATCCGGCAAGAACGTCAAGGCTTCCACGACGACCAAGGATCGAACGACGTCGACATCGATGTGGAAACGTCGTCGAGCTGCAGCAACACCAGAGAATGACGAGGGGGAGGAAATTCCTCTTCTCTCTTCAGCATCATTCGTTGACGAACGAACCCGACCTACACTTCGCACCGCCTCGAAACGACCAGGCGCGAGTTGGCGCAATGCCGTAGGTAGTTCTGAAACGAAAAGTAGCGATGTGAGTCCCTCTACGCTGCTACTGCTGAGTTTTTTTTTTTTTTTTTTTTTTTTTCCTTGTCTCATTTCGTGAGCTGACACCTTTTATGCCCCCCTTCTCGAACCGCAGTCAGAACGAACAAAACGAATAAAGAGGTACAAGAAGCTCGACGAATATTCGATGGAATTGGAGTTGGTCCTCTGAAGAGACATGTATCTTTGTTGACACCCTCTTTTCCCTCGTCACACTCAAGTCTCTTATCTGAACCCTCGACCCAACATGTCCTGCCGAGCGTCTGGTTCCTCCCGCCTTTTCCCCGAGATCATCGTCCCCGTCTGTATCCCATCGCTGAGCAAAGCCAAAGAGGACCCGGATCAGGTGTATGTCGAGATAGCTGTACTACCACCGTCCCCGCCCCGTTTCATGTACCTATAACCCCCTATCGCGATGTCCCTGAACCCCACTGAGACAACATACATGGCAGGGCTATCGAATGAGAATGGAAGAGGCAATGCATTTAGGGCACGACGATAAGAACGAAAAGCTACAGGTGGTGGGGGACGCCAGAAGAGAACAGAGAGGGAGGGAAGAGGGAAGGGGAAAGGGGAAAGAGGGAGAGATGTCGTCCGTCTAGTGTAGTGCTTGTCCTCTCTCTTTGCGTGCGGGGAGCGCGGGATACAGTACCGTAGCACATATATCAAGGATTGAGCGAAGGAGGTGGCGGGGATGGCCTGCATCATTTGCTGCTGCTGCTGCTGCTACTGCTGCTGCTACTGCTCTCGTTGTTGCTGGCGACGGTCGCGGCGGCCTCGTGCTCCTCCATGTCCTTGAGCAGCGCAGCCAGCACGGCTGAATAGACGAAGACGTACTGTCTACACGTCTGGATCAGGCTCATGCGCTGCTCTCTCGCCGTGTCGACCGTCTTGCGGATCAGGTCTTCGCCGCTCTCAAGCGAGGCCGCCGTCAAAGATGCGGTCGCAGACGCATCTCCCTGAGCGGCGGTGGTAGTGGGGTAGCTAGGGAACGGCGTCGGCTCGTTGCTCCCGCTTCCGTCCTCGTCGCCATCCTTTGAGGAAGACGTCGAGGAAGGGTGCGAGGGCGTCATGGCCGCTTCGAACGGGTTGAGGCCCTCCGTCGGCCGCGAGTAGCTCTCGGCCGACGTGCCGGCGAACGAGGATCCGCCGCCGAGCGAGAAGCCGGATTCGTTGGAGGCCTGGCTCATCGTCGAGGCAGAGCGCTGCAGCTCGACGCCCGCCTTGTCGTTGGCGCCGCTGACCGAAGAGAACGAGGAACGGGCCGACGAGCGTCCGGTCGGGAAGGTGGGCGCCGAGACATCGGACAACGGCGAGGACCCTGACGCTCCGCGGTACTCGTTGCTGGCCGAGGACTGCAGCTTACTGGTCGCCGGTGACGACGACGAGGCAGATGACGAGTTGCCAAAGAGGAAGTGCGACGGACCTCGATCCCGTCCGGTCGCGTCGATCGATGACGACGGTGCATCCTCCGCAGCATGGGGCGTCGATACGGCGTCGAGGCTGAAAGGCGAGGCGCCGCCAAACTTGGCCGTAAACGGATTGGCGAAGCCCGGTGAACCCGCGGCGGCAGCGGCAGACGCAATCTGCAACGAGCCGAAAGCTCGAGACGGCGTACCGACCGCCGAGCTGTTGGACGATGACCACGATCCGACTTCAAGACCTCCATCCGGATGGATGGTGGCGCCATCGTTCGACCGCGTCCGAAGCGTGGGCGGGGGCGAAGAGACCTCGCGACGGTGCTCGCCCGGATTGCCGTCGAGGTCCATGCCGGTCGGCGAGAGCTCGCGCTTAAGGCTCCTACGCGTCAATCTCCGCCGCGACGGCGTGGCGAGGGGCATGTCGACGTCCATCGCCCTTGCGGCGCCCCCGTTGCTGCCTTTGCGAGCCAATCCCGCAGGGTCATTCTCCCACGTTGCGAGGCTCCGCTCGCCATCGTCGATGCTGGCGCCGTCGCGCTGACGCCTGCGGTAGCGGCGAAGGACGTCCAACGTCGCGTCAATGACGATGAAAGCGCCAGTCCGCCCTACGCCGGCCGAGCAGTGCACCACCATCGGGCCGGCACGCGCCCTCTCAAGCGAAGCCGATCGGCCCGAGCTAATTGCCGTCTGCCGCAGCTCGAGATCAGCCTCGTTCTGCAAGGCGTCGGCCGCATCCATCAGGCCCAACATTGAGTCAGGCGTATCTGGGATGTGGTAGTCCGGCCAGGCGATGTACTGCAGCTGCGTAATGCGGCGGGGAGGGACGGACGGCTCGGCAAGGTTCCGTAGCCGGAAGGTGCGCCGGATGGTGGTGGGTGTGCCAGACGGTGCGGCGGGCTTTGACTTCGACTCCGACTCGCTCGAGGCGGGTGCGGCCATGGTGGGAAACAAGCCGCCGCCGTTGGAAGAGGGCTGCAAGATGCTGCGTGACTCCTCTTGGCCCATCGTCCTGCCGTGCTCGTCGAGGACGGCCTCTTCGAACTTGTCGACGCGGATCGACTCACCAAAGGCGCTGTCGTTCCAGTAAGCATGGCTCTGCAGACGGCCGCTCTCGTGCTCACGCGTGAGCATCACAATGACGCGGCTGTTTTGCTCCCAGACGGTCGTCCAGAACGCCTCGAAGGTTGAAGGCAACGGAGCCTGCGTCGCGATGTACTTCCTCGCGCTACCGAACCGCTTTGCCGGAGCAACGAAGGACCCGTTGAGGTAGTCCGAGCCCGGGTCGCCCTTGACTTGCGGCTTCGACAGCCGGACACGGCTATGCTCGTACGTCCAAATGTTGTTGTACCGGTTGTCTGTGCCGCGCTCCAGCGCAGCGGAGATGCTGAAGGGGAACTTGTGCTCCTCGTCCGCCTTCTGCGAGAGGTCGGTGACGGCGGCCGAGGGTGATACCACGCGGATTTGCGAAGGCGGACTTGCGGCGGAGGATTCGTCGCCCATCGCCGCAGCTTCCTGCAGAGATCTGGGATCCTGCCCCGACTCTGCCGCGTGCCGCTGCATTGTCGCCATCAGCCGCTGCTGCTCAGCCTTTTCGACATCGAAAAACGCTTGCGCGAGGGCTGTCGCACGGTCCTCGGGCGACTTTCCGACGAGCTCGCGAAGGAAGGGAGGGAGCGCCTCGATCTGCGAGCGCGACATCTGCGGCAAGTTCATCGGGATCTTTTCAGTGATGCCGTGTGCCAACTCGCGGTTTTGCCGGATGTTGTCGAAGAAGGGGTTGGCACACGCATTCTTTGGTTTGGGAAGCAGTGCGGATGCAACGAGACAGAACAGAAGGAACGTCAGCAAGGCTGCAAATTCCGGGGCAGTTCAGATGGGATGTATCCGCGCACTTACCTTCTGCGCCTGATCGGCCGTCCGCTCGCTGGCCTGTCCGGCCTGTCCGGCTTGGCCGGAGCGGTCGGCTTGCGACGCGCCCGGCCAGCTCGCGACGGTGCTCTGCGCCTGAAAGGCCTCCATCGGCAGGCCCCGCGGCCGCACGAGGGACCCTTTGCGCGAAGAGTCCATCGACGATGGCCGGGCCGGCTGCTGCGGTTCTGGATGTAGCAGATGCATGGGCGAAGAGGTCGCCGCCCTGTCGGCAAAGACGGCGGAACCATTGTCGTCGCCGACGTCATGCTCATGCTGCTCCCCTTGCGCTGCCGGTCCCGACTCGATCAGCGATTCGCCGAGAGACGTCGAGATAAGCCGGTTGAAGCCTCCCATGAGCCAGCACAGCTCGCCCGCGTACCCAGCAGTCTCGAACTTCTTGAGCATCCCGATCAAGCAAGGGCCACCGCCTCCAGCCGTCGCGTTCCCGGCGTCACCGACGTTGACGGTGTCCTTGTCGAGCACGATGATTCTGTTGATGCCGGACTCGTCGGTGGTGTGGATGGTGGCCGCCTTCTTCGTCGCGGTCGAGAGGCCCGCGCTCCCGCCCACCGGCCTCATGGGGCCTTTGCGCCACCGCATGAATCGCCTCCGCTCCCTCGCGCCAGAGAGCATGTCCTGTTCGATGCGCTCCACCGTGATGCCCGGACGCTTGAGCAAGGTGCTCGGCGCGCAGATGTTGATGCTGGCCTGTATCCGCGCCGACTGGTACGACGTCGAGGGTCGGATGTCGAGCACCAGAACGTCTTTGGCGATAGCCCCATCGGCGCCCTTCGCCCAGGCGGGAGGGGTCAGCGCCTTAACCAGCGCCTCGACGTCAAGCGCCTTGAAGCGGCTGTAGTCCTCGCGGCTGCTGTTGGACCTGCTAGTGGCGGTCCTCGACGTGGCCGATGCGGCGGATGATGTGGCAGAGGCGCCGCCGGACCGGAAGGCTTCTGGAAGCTTGAGCGAATTGATGGTGGGCATTGCGGACCTGAAGCTCGGTATCTGGGGCAACTTCAATTCCATGCCCGACGATGGCGTGCGCCTCTGTGGCACTGAGTCTGCGTTGGCAGCCGGTGTCGGCGGTATCACAAACGCAGCAGATGTCAGCCTATGCGAGGCATTGGCCGGAAGGGCCGTCTTCATCCCTTCCGAGTCGCCGAACAGACCGGCCCAGGGATGTGGATCCGAGGGCGCGGTCTCAGAAGGCGACTTGGCCGAAGCGCGGGCAGCGGCGGGGGTGCTCGGTGGCAGAGCAAAAGGGCTGGCAATGCGTATGCCGTCGGGGCCGCTGCCAGTGGGGTCGGGAAAGTGTAGACTGGTGAAGTAGTCTGGCCCGCCACTGGAGCCAGCTGCGGTTGATGGCGCCAGCGACGCCCACGGATTGGACCCCTGCGATGGCATAAAGGCCTCGGACGGAAGGCTCATTCCGCCGAGTGCGGTAGGCCGGCCTGGTTTATTGCTACCGCTGTTACCGCTGTTGCCGCTGCCAGCGCCAGAGCCGGCGCTAGCATTTGGAGGGTGACCGGGAGCGCCGACAGCCGGTCTGGTCGCAGAGCCTCCATCTAGGAAGCCGTTGGAGGTCGGCATGCTGATTCCCGTCGGGGGCATTCTGAGCCCCATTTTTGCCAGATGGGACGGCTGCCTCCCGAGCGGGGGCTGCTCGGGAGGCAGGAAGGTGGTCTGTGATGGTGCCTCGACGGCGATGATGGCCTTCATGGCAGTTCGGAGCTGGGCGGTGGCTGTACACCACTATGTCGTTTGCCGTATCTACTGTTTTCTGAGAGCGAAAAAAAGTCCTGAACGGCGACGGCGCCACAGACGCAGGCTCAACAGTCGGCGAGATACAGAATCAAGATCAACGGAGTCGGAATATGAGTGCGCAAGAGACAAACGGGCTGTTCCACGAGGGCGGGCGATGGCGGCGTGGCAAAGCGATGTCGAGGTGCGGCGAATGAGAGTGAGCAGGACCGGACTACTCTTTGCTCGTAAGCTGCTGATGCGAGGTTCAAAGGAGGAGGCGAGAGCCGGAGTCGAGACAGGTCGAGCTGGTTTCTGGGGAGACGAGAGATGCGAGAGGAGCGGTGCGATGTGGACGGGCGAAAGGAGCCGGTAGAAACGGCAACGTGTATGCGATGTATACAGGTGGGTGCAAATTGCGTACGGGGTGGGATGGTGGTTGTGTCGGTGGTGGCGAAGGTGGTGACGACGACGACGACGAGGGCAGCGGTAGTCTGTGTGGCAAAGACAACCGAGAATATGGCAACGGTCGGTCGGTCGGTCGAGCGAGCGAGCCAGGCCAGGCCAGGCCAGGCAGCCGCCCTCTGTCTTTTTCGCCTGTCCCTCTGCGCCAAGGGCGAGGGCGAGGGCGGGTGGAGAGAAACTGGCCGAATTCTGCCAATCACGCCACGCTAAGCCCACGCCGCCAGCCAGCCAGCCAGCAAGCCAGCCAGCCCCCCACAAACCTCTCGTCGTCGTTACGTAGCGGTTCTTTTTCTGGCCCAGGCAGGCCGTCAGGACGGAGGCGGACGGTGCGGCTGCGAGATATACCTTGACGTCACGACGCAGCGTCAGCCCTTAGAGCAGCGCAAGACCTGGCCCGGGATGGAATCCAGGCCGCGCTGGTTCGAAATTACGACACCTTATCCTCACTCCCTTCTCGGAGCTCAGCTTGGCGTCCTGCGAGTCTAGTCTGATCTGATCTGATCTGGCGTACGGTCTGTTTTCGGTCCACACCCCGCTTCCGTCTGAGGAGCAAGAGCGGGGTGGATCGACTGCGTAGGACAGGATAGACCAGCATTCACGACATTCAGCATGGCCGGGACGATGACCGGCAACGATAGGCGCAGCAAGGGATGGATCGCTACGTCCGAGAAGTAGGTGAGTAGGTCTCGACCACGTCGATGAGGTCTTTGATGGATCGTGGCAGTGAAACGTCTTTTTAGTTCTTCGCTGTTGGAGAGAGTAGCCGGGCTCTTGATGGATACAGTTAGGCGATTGCTTCCGCGTTAGGCGTCCTCGACATGCTCGACGCCCTCGAGCCCGAAGCGGCGCTTCACCATCCTGTGCGGCCCAGGCGTGACAAGTCGGGAATCGGTGATTAGCACGAGCACAAGCCGAGAGGGGGCTGAAGGGAAGCACGGCCGCTTTGCTATGTACTCACCGGACCTCGTTGGGATCGCCGGTGTTCTTGGTCAGGTCGTCGGATATCTTTACGGCCGGTCTCCCGTCGATCTGATCGAGCTTGATGACAATATTGAGCGCTTTGGACACATCTCCCTCCCTCGGCTCCCCTTTGACGTCCGCCCCCCTCTCCGCCGCATGTCCTGCCGTCTTGGCGACCCTGCGAAAGTCGTTGGTAAAGTTGGTGCCAATGCCGAAACCGTGGCCGATGCCGATCTCGTCGGCGTACCTCGAAAGCTCGAGGCAGCGTTCGACGTCGAGGCTGTCGGAGAACATGACAAGCTTCTTTGCCGGGTCGACGCCGAGCCCCGTGTATACATCGTGCGCCTTACGCGTGAACGCCTTGCTGTCGCCGCTGTCCTGCCGCAGGCCCCTCCATCGTCGCGCAATCTCCCTGCCGGATTCCGACGACAGAAGGTCATCGAAGAACACCTTTGTCGAAAAGGTGTCGGTCAGAGCGATCGTCAGATCGTGCGCCGGCGTTGCAGCGATAAAGTAGGGTGGCGAGTAGACGGCGTCCCACTTCTGTTGCGCGAGGAGGTTGGAGTGGCCGTAACCCTCCATGGCAGCGACCGCCATCGTCCACTCGTGCGCGACGGTGCCAACGGGTGCAAGGCCGAAGATGTGGGCAAAGTGGACGTTGGACGTCCCCAGCAGCTTGCCCGGCTTCGACGGATTCGATGCTAACGCATCGGCTTCACCGGCGATGAGACCTTCCAGCACCGTCTTGTGGGTGACATAGGAGCGGCGGCGGCGCAAACCAAACTCCGAAAAGCGGATCGAGTTGGAGAAGAGAACGCGCGCCTTGTTGTAGGCTAGGGCTGGGCAGGTGCAGGGGCGCGGGCGCGGGCGAGGGCGGGGCCGGGAGCGGGGTACAGGCGGCGGTGATGGGATGGCATCAGTACCACACTGCTGGTCGAGAATCGACGGAACGCCGATACGGAGGCAAGGCAAACTCACTATACTGCCCCTGCAGGTCCCACTCCGTGTCGACCGTCTCAAAGTAGGCCTCGCTGACGATGGCCATTAGCGGTACCTCGTAGAGAATCACCTCGTACCAGCACCCTTCAATGGTGAGCGACAGCTGGCCTGCTTCTGAATCGTCCTCGAAAGGGACAAAGACGGTCTTGACCTGCTCCGAGGGTCGGAATCGGAAGGTAGAGAGATAGTCGATGTACTTTGCCTGCAAGAAGGGACACGTTCGTTCGAGCCAGCTCTTTTCGTCTGACGTCAGCTGCAGATCAGCCAACGCTGCTCGTCGTGCGGTATTCACCAAAGCAGAGGGAAGGGGAGTCAGCGTCTACGCCTCGGACGCATGACCATGGCGAGGACTTGACGTCTGTTTCTCACCTTGGAGGTACTGGTTGATCCGCTCTACGCTCTTCCTGGTGAACTTCATGTCCTTGGACCGGTTGGTGAACTTGTCTGTCTTTCCATCGGGGGAGTGGACTCTTCGTCAGCGCCTCGACCGCCACGCTCCACCGACGGGATACGCTACACTAGCTGCCTCGAGCGCACTCACACGCGACCTGGCTGTCCGGATAGTGACTCATGACGGCCTGCTGCATCGTCAGCTTGTACAGGTCGGTATCGAGCAGCGACCGGATAGGAGCGTGGTCCGCGGATGCGACACCCGAGGCCGTCCCATTTGCCTGAGCCTGTGACATTGCGTCGTGGTGCGATGAATCGTGTCGCGGCTGTTCAGCGCTGGCCGGCGGTTCCTCGAGCGAGACGATGATGGCTAGAGAGAGGCAGGATGGAAGGAAGCTGCTCCGAGGCATGCGTGCGGCAAACAAGCTGGCCAGAAGAACCGTCCGGCCCGAAGACGCACGAGTGAAGGGAACTAAGCGCCTATTTTATTTCTTTCTATTTTTCTTCGAATTTCGCCCTCCTTTTCCGCCCCGCTTTCCTTCCCGACCTCATGCGGTCCGTCGCTCCCATGCAGCAGCGGCGAAGCTCTCTACACTCTGGAGGCAGTCTATGTCAATCTCTCCGCTGTGCAAGCGACGAGGACGATGTGCTACCTCGCGACATATGCCAACAGATCCGACACTCTTCACCCGGCCCGACGACTGTCTGTACTTGTTACGATACAGATGACCTTTACGGTCTTACTGTTATCTGCGGCCATAGAACCACGAAAGCACCGTATCCCGTCCGATCTACGAAGTTAAGCATGGTATCGCCTAATCAGTACTGCGGTGGGGGACCACGCAGGAATCCTGGGTGCTGCAGTTTCTCTTTTTTTTTGCTCCTATCGTTCCTGCTCTCTGCTTTTGACCTTGTCACAGACCGGGGGAACATCGATCTGGTGCAGATCTCAATCGCCAGGAAGACGTGCGATCTAACGTCGTCATCGTTAGACCTCTTGATTGCAGGGGATCGCGTAGGGGATCGCGTAGGGGAAGGCGTCATAGTGTACAACAGAGGGCGTGGCAGCGAGCGGGTGACAAGATGCGAGAGACGAGACAGTGGCAGGCAGCGAGGAGAAAGAGGGAGAGAGGGAGGCGGCGTGCGTGCCCTATCGCGCGGCCGCTGGGTCGGTGGTTTGGTCCGTGCTGGCCGCCTCGACGAACTCGTGCGCCTCGTCGCGCGTGATAGAGCGGATCGTCGAGACCTTCTGCGCGTCAAAGAGGACGCCGTAGTGCTTGCGCGCCACCTGCACCATCTCGGGCCGGAAGGTGGTGGTGATGAACTGAGCGTTTTCCGCCAGCTCGCGGATCATGTTGGCCACCGCGGTGCGGTACTGCGCATCGAGGTTCGCGTCGATCTCGTCAAACAGGTAGAACGGCGCCGGGTCGCATTTCTGGATCGCAAACACCGTCGTGAGCGCCACCAGCGACTTCTGACCGCCCGAGAGCTGCTGGATGCGCAGGCCTTCGTCGTGCTTCGAGTTGAACGAGACCTTGATCGACACGCCCGTGTAGCTGTCGATCTGCGACTTTTTCTTCTTGCGCAGCGCCGCCGCCGTCCCGATCTCGGGCTCGTCCGCGTCCTCATCCTCGTCCATCTGGTCTTCGCCGCCGTCGGGCGCGTCGATGGCACGCTGCATGATCAGCCGACCGCGTCCCGCGGGGACCAGCTTCTCAAACACTTCCTCAAAGTACTTGGAGACCTGCTTGAACGTCCGCTCGATCGCCTCGTCCTTGCGCTGGTCGAGCACCTCGATCAGTTCGTGGATCGACTCGGCGCTCTTCTCAAGCTCCGCCTGGCGGTCCAGCAGCTGGTCGCGCTGCTTGGTAAAGTTGTTGTACTGCTCCACCGCCTTCTTGTTGACGTGCGAGAACTTTTTGAGCGCCTCGTTGACCTTGTGCAGCTTCTTGAGAAGCTGCGGGCGGTGGGAGAGCGGCGACAAAGGGCAGATGCACGTGGTACGCACTGTCAGCTGCTTGCTCGATCGTGATCATCTCACGCCTCACCTCTACTCACCTTGCCGGGATCGGTGTCGATGTACTTCTGGAAGGCCTCTTCGGGCAGCACGCCGAGATCGCGGATGTTGCGGTTGCAGCGGTCCTTTTGCTCGAGCAGCCGCGTCTTCTTGCCGAGGTAGCGCTCGACGTTCTTCTGCTGCTTCGAGATGCCACGCGCGTCTTCGGCCTGCTCGGCCCGTGTCTTTTCGTAGCGGCTCTGGGCGTCCTGCATCGCCTGCGATAGCTTGTCGAGGTCCTCTTCGACCGCCTTGATCCGCTTCTCGCGGTCGGCCACCTTCTTGGTGAGCTTGTCGATCTCGCGCCTCCGCGCTCCAACGTCCTCGGCCGAGGCGGCGCCGCCGTTTCCGCCAACGAGCGTCTCGCCGAGCGCCTCGAGCGTCGCGCTGAGCTCCTCCTGGCGACGTCCGAGGTTCTCGAACAGGTCGATCTCCAGCATCGACTTGCGATTCGATAGCTCGGCCAGAGCCTTGCTCTTCTCGGCCAGCTCGCGCTTCTGCGCGTCCTCGGCGGCATTGAGCGTGTCGAGGTTGGCGCTCTCGGCGGCAGTGAGGCCGGTCGCCATAGGGGTGCGGAGCTCCTCGTCCAGCGCGCTGCGCCGCGTCTCGGCCGCCCGGAGCTCGAGCGTCTGATCGGCCTCCCTTCGTTCCGACTTCCGGATGCGGGTGTCGAAGTCTTCGGCCTCGCGCCGCATCCACACCAGCTCCTCGGCCAGCGGGCCCCGCGAACTCTTGGCCTCTTCACGCCTCCGCTCGAGCACGAAGAGCTCCGAAACGAGCGAGGTGATCTCCTGGTCGATCGACGCCAGCTTTGTCCGTACCTCGTCGAGCTTGACAGTGTTGTGTTCAAGCTCATCGCGCCACCGCTTCACCGACTTAGTGGCGTCGAGCCGGCTGCGCCGCGGGTCGTGGTAGCCTCCCGTCAGCGAGCCCTTGCGCTCGACCTTGTCGCCGTCGATCGAGATGGCGTTGACGCCGTGGCTGCGCACGTAGGCCGAGGCGACCTCGAGGTTGGGGCAGACGATCGTCTTGCCAAAGATCTGCTGGAACGCTGGCGCGAGCGCGGGCTCGTAGTCGAGCCGGCTCAGCATAAGGACCGCGTCTTTTGTCTGAGCAAACTCGACGTCTTTGGGCTTGAGACGGTTGAGCGGCATAAACGTCACGCGGCCACTCTTTTCGCGGTTCATGACGTCGAGGATCTTGCTCGCCGTGTCGTCGGAATCGACGACGATGTGGAACAGGCTCGCCCCGGCCGTCACCTCGACCGCCGTTTTGTAGACGTCGTCGACGGTGAAGAGCTGGTAGACGGGGCCCCGGACGCGGCTCTCGAGGCCGAGCTGCTTGGCGATGCGCTCGACGGCCTGGAGGCCCTGCGCCGTCAGCTTGTCCATCATCCCGGAGAGGTTGCGCTGGGCCGTCGAGAGCTGGTCGCGCGCGAAGCTGGCGGCCGACGCGAGCCGCGTCTCCTCCTTCCAGAGGTCTTTCTTCGTCTCGGTGAGCTCGTCGCGACGGTCGCGCTTGGCGGTCCACTGGTCGCCGAGCGTGCGGACGAGGTCTTTGCGCCCTTCGATCGATGCCTCGACCTCAGCGACGCGCCGCGCGACGTCGGCTCTGCGCCGTTCGTCGGCCTGGCGCTCGCCGGCGCTCTCCTCGATCCGTCGACGCTGCGCCTCGGAGTATCGGTCGAGCTCGGCGATTTGCCTGCGGAGGTAGTCGTCGCGCTCGCGCTGCGTGCGGAACTGGGCAGAGCGCCCCTGCTTCGAGTAGAGCGCAGAGATCCTCGCCTTCGTCTGCTCGAGGTCCTCACGGATCGCCTCGCTTTCATCGCTGAGGCGCTGCCACTGCGGCGTCAGCCGACGCAGCTCGGCCCGCTTCGTTTCGATCTCGGCGCGGATCGCTTCGAGCTCCTGCTCGATGCCGTCCTTGCGGCCCTCGCGCCGCTCGCCCGCCTCCTCGAGGTCCTCGACCAGGCTCTGGAGCTGCGCGAGGCTTTTGCCGAGGTCCCTCCGCTCCTGCTCGAGCTGCGCCTTTTCGAGGTTCTGCTGCTCGGTCCGCTGCTTGGCCGTCGAAAGCTCGCCCTCGAGCCTCGCGAGGATCTTTTCGCGCTCGTTGAACTCGGCGCGCTTGGCGTTCGAATTCTCGACCTCGCGGCGCCTGTCGCTCTCGAGGTCATCGAGGATCGAGGCGACGTCTGAGAGCTCACGCTGGTAGATGCCGTACTCGAGGCAGCGCCGCTCCTTGTCCTTTTCGTAATACTGCTTGAGCTCCTCCTTTTCGTCGTCAAGCTCCTTGAGGCGGTTCTCGATGTAGTCGATCAGGTCCTCGATCTTGGTGCGGCGCGAGTCGGTGTCCTCGATGATCTTGATCGACTCGGAGCGACGCTGCTCGTAGACGCGCGTTCCGGCCACCTCTTTGAGCAGGCCGAGGCGCTCGTGGTCCTTTGCGTTGGTGAGGTGGGTGATGCGCCCCTGCGGGACGATGTAGTACGGGTTGCTCCGGCTAAAGCCGGCCGACTCGAGCAGGTTGGCAACGTCGGCCTTGGAAGCGCTCTTTCGGTCGATGCTGTACTCGTCCTTCTTGAGGCCGATGGTGCGCCGCAGGATGACCTCGTTGCCGCTGGTGGGGAAGCGATTGTCGCTGTTGTCAAAGATGATTTCGACGAACGCCGAGAGGGTGGTTGAGGTGGACGTGCTGCTGTCGTGGAGAAGCGACTGCCGCTCCTCTCGCGACATTGATGTGTAGGCGTCGGAGAGGACGAAGCGGACTGCCGAGAAGAAGTTCGACTTGCCGGAGCCATTGCGGCCGACGACGACGTTGTGATGGGGCGAAAAGGGCTCGACCGCGGTCTGGTCGCGGTAGGACTTGAAGCCCTGTATCGTTAGCGTCTTGATGTACATGGCGCGATCTGTGTGCCAAGGCTAGCCGCCGAGGGGCGAAGGGAGGGAAGGAGAGTACGGCAAAGCGGGAGACGGGGACGGTCAAGAAAGGGGAGACGCCAAATGCTGCTCCTCTGACGAGCCAGTAGCAGAGATGCCCGGTCACTTGCAACCTCGGCGACAGAGAGAAGCGTTCGTTGGTCGTTGGTGGGTGGACGGTAAGGGTGAGGGTGAAGATGACACGGAACAAAGAGCGAGCCAAAGTAAGCGAGGAGATGGGACGGGGTGGCGATGGCGTCGTTGCTGGCGAAACAGAGCGGAGGGGGCCAGGGGCTCGTGGAAGGGGAGGGACAGAGGGGGGAAAGAAGGGAGGGCGAGAGGGTGTTGGTTGTGCTCGAGGCGAAGGTCGCGGTCGCGACCCGGCAGGCTTAGGCCACGCCGCGCCAGCCGCGCCAGCCGCACTCTACACGCGCTCTCCCTTCCTCGACGCCCGCACGTCCCGCACGTCCCGCACGTCCCGCACGTCCCGCACGTCCCGCAGGCTCAGCAGGCTCATCGTCTGGTCGGCGCGACGCGTCGCCAAAGATCCAAGCCAGGCTCCCCCATCACCAGCGAGCAACATCTTGGCAGACTTTCTTTGTTGCACTCGAAAAGCAGCATGTTTTATGACAGCAGCGGAAACATACAATCCACGGCAGCCCTTCTGCGCAGCACCAGCATAGGTCCTCAACAGACCTACGTGCTAGGAGGTAGTTAATTCCTTCTCTTCCCAAGTGTCTTTTTTTCCCTTTATTCTTTCCTCCTTATGTCCGCCCTGCTGAGGCGAAAAGGGGCCAGTTGGGGGACTGCGTCTTACACACCCATCTGACGCTTGCAAGGTCAAGTGGTAGACGGCTGTTGTAGAGGAAGTCGTGATGCATCGAGGCTGCCGCGCTGGCCCTTTCTGGCGGTGGAGCATTGACTTTTGCAGGGCTGCCGCGTCGCTTTTCTCGGAGCCGGTCCCGGTCCCGGTCCCGGTCAGGGTCAGGCGCCTGGCCTGCCCTGTGGCTATGCCCGCCGACGCCGCCGCGCCTTTTGCGCATACCGTTATCGGTCGACGCCATCGACCTCGTCGCTCCACCTTCCACTTCCCCGCCCACCGCTCGTCCAAGCCGTTCTTCGTTCTTCGTTCTTCGTTCCTCGCCCCTCGCCCCTCGCTCCTCGCTCCCACCGACCTCGCCGCTCTTCTCGTCAACTGTTCTTTTCAAGTCGTCCGCTTCGCAGCTCTGCCTCTCTGCCTCTCGCTCTCGTGTTGACGTTGACCTTGGTCGCGACGACGACGTCCACGTCCGACTAGCACGCACCGCACACCTACCCAACGCGGCAAGAGAACTTCCTGTCTTGCGTCTACGCGCACAACCCCCCTCCCGACATCTGCCACTGACGAACACCGGGCGCAACCTGTGCCGTACGACTATCGCCACCCTTTACGATTGCCTCATTCCGCCTCGATCGCTGTAAGAGATCGGCCACCGCGAGCAGCAGCGACAGAGGAGTGACCCCCTCTGCTTCGACCCGAATTTCTCCCCATCTCTCTCCCCTCTTCCTGCTCTGTCGATTTCTCCCATCCGCCACTAGGAAACCCTCAGCATCGACCTCTCCCGGCCAGCAAGGATGCAATCGCTAATGGGTGGCCAGGCGATGGCCAACGCGCCTTCCAACCTTGGCGTTCCCGCAGGCCAAGGTGGCGCACAGCAACAGGTCGGCGGCCAGATGCAGCTCCCCAATGGCAGCCACAACATCGGCGCTACCGCTGGCGGCGGACAGGGCTCGTACGGCGGCACAGGCGGTGGCCTGCAGAACGGCGCCGGCAGCAGCAGCAACAGCAACACACAGAATCTCATCTACCCGGCCCTCCACCTCCATCCACTCAATGATACCTTTGCGCCGAAGCAAATCAACCTTGCTCCGGCCGGACCCAGCAACCGGGTCAAGATCGGACGGCAGACCAACGCAAAGACGGTCCCGAACCCGTCCAACGGCTACTTTGACAGCAAGGTCCTGTCCAGGATGCACGCAGAGGTGTGGTGCCAAGACAACAAGGTGGGTGACGGGCCCGCGGGCGCCCTTAGGCTGACCTCACCACTGCATGCCGGTGCGGTGACGACGACGACGATCACTGACCTTGTGTTGTTTCACTCGTCCTTCCCATCTCTTCCCAAACCCCCTCGAAATCTCATTGCCGCAGGTCTTTATCAAGGACGTGCGGTCCTCCAACGGCACCTTCATTAATGGCGAGCGGCTCTCTCCCGAGGCGCAGGAGTCCGACGTCTTTGAGCTGCACAGCGAGGACATGGTCGAGTTCGGCATCGACATCGTCGGCGACGACAGCAAGACGATCATTCATCATAAGGTGGCATGCCGTGTCTACCTCGTCATCACGGCCGAGGACGCCATGGGGCTGCGCAACGACTTTGCCAGCCTCTATCGCGGCGGCGTCCACGGTGGGCTGCCGGGCAACAACGGCGTGGGCCCAGGCGCCGAGGGCGGCCTGAGACGTGGCAAGGCCGGTTTCAGCTTCGACCACGTCCTCAGCAAGCTGCAGAACGAGCTACAGCGTAGCAAGGAGCAGTGGACCGACCTCGGAAACCTGACGACGACGATGCAGGACATCGACGAGACGCTAGGCGGTGGGGCAGTGAGTTTGCGGCATCGTCATCCCGGAAGCCTCCTCGACATGCGTGTGTGCATGTGAAGCTGACCTATCGGCTGTTCTACTCTCTTCATGATGCTCCGCCTCCGTTTGCTCCTCCTCCGGCTCTGCGACAGCCTCCGATGACTAATCCACCGTATCAGCATATGGTGCCGCCCCTGGTGAGCGGCGAGGCGCAGTCGAAGGAGGCGGCCGAATCGGCGTCGAAGCACGCCCAGACAATCGCCAGCCTGCAGGCCCAGCTAACCGAGACGCAAGCGTCACTGGCAACGCACGTCGACAAGATCAAGAGCCTGGAAGAGATGCTATCGGAGCACGCCTCGATCAAGGCCGAAGTCGGCGCGATCAAGATGCAGATGGAGCAGGCTAGGCGCGAGATGGACGAGGCGGCAGAGCGGGACGACCGTCTCCGCGGCAGCAGCTTCGGCGCCCGTCTCCGCCAGCTCGGCGGGAGCAGCGGCGTCTCGAGCGCCGACGACGACTTTGACGACAACATGAGCGTCGCTAGCATCGATACAGTCATGGCTAGCGACGATGTTAGCAGCGCGGCGACGCTCAGGCGGGCGCCGGACGCTCATGTCGGACCGAGGGCGCTTCCCGACATGCCGGTCGGTATGAAGGCCGACGACGACGCCGATGGCGCCGCCGATAAGGAAAAGGCCGCTGAGGGTGAGGCGGACTCCCTCGCAGCTGCCGATGTTGGTGCTGGTCTCGCCGCAGCGGTCCGAGACGAGCCGGCGGCGGCAGCGTCGGCCCCTTCGCCTTCATCGTCTTCGGTTCGTGACGACGAGCTGCGAGCGCAGAACGCCGCCCTGTCGGCCCGTCTCGAGCACCTTTCGAAGCAGCTTGAGTCGGCGCTCGCGCTCAGTCAAGGGCTACAGAGCCAGCACGAGCAGGTGACCGAGACCGTCAAGGTGCTCGAGAGCCGCGTTCAGACGCTCGAGAGGGAGGTGGAGCAGAAGGTCGGCCGGGTCGAGGGTACCGTTGTACAGGCGATGGAGGGCCGGTGGACCGAGTGGAAACAGGAGATCGAGGACGGCTGGAGGCGCGAGCGGGAAGGCTGGGAATCGGAGCGCGACGAGTTGCGGAAGGTGGTGAAGGCGTGGGACGAGGCCAACAGGCTGATGGAGGACGAGCTCAACGGAGAGACCGAGAGCGCGGAGACAGCCTCATCGGCCCCGTCGTCCTTGGCGGCGATGGCCGCCGCCTCGCAGTCCGCTTCTACATCCGTCGGCGATTCCACGGCAAACGCTGCGGGACCCTCGAAGCTCCCCGGCGGTGGAGGCACGGGGAGCGGCCAGAGCTCGACCCCTCGTAACGGCAGCGGCGGTCGGAGCAGGCGCAAGCGTCACGTTAACAGCGCGCTGCGCAGCCTGCTCTACGGCTCCAGCCGCGCCGGGTTGCTCGTCAACGGTCAAGACGGTCCGACGCGCTTTGCCGGCGGGCACGACTTCCAGGACGATGACGAGTCGAGCGGCAGCGCCAGCTCGCGCACGGGTCGCTGGTCGGACGACGAGCTGTCGTCCAACGGCCAAGCGCGGAGCGTGGCAGACTCTACGTCCACCCGGCCGTCGACCTCTACCGGGATCACTTCGCCAGAACAATCGCCGACCGCCAGCTCAATGGCCGGACAGAAGTACGGCAGCGACGGCAACGGTGCCAGCGGCGGTCTCGGACCACAAGGCGGCAGGAATACCGGCAAAGACGTGAGTGTCGCGAAGGACGAATGAGGGCAACGCTGCGGCTCGAAGGTACCATGACAGACTGACCGACCGTTCTTGTTTTCCATCGCGTTCCCACCTCCTTAACGCGACGCCTTCTGCAGCTGGCAAACGCCTCAGGGGGACAGACGACCATCTCGGCGGCCGCAGCGGGCGTCGTCGTTATCGGGGTGGCCGCTTGGGTGCTAGCCGGCAAGAGCGGGATCGCGTTCTCGATCCCCGCCTCGGCGACCAAGTTTTAGCATCGAGACGCCCTCACCTGCATTCCGCCAGCGTCGCAGCGCGCCATTCGCAACCACTCAGAACTCGATCCCTTTCGAGCGCATGACTCTTGACTTGCCGAGCTGTACACAAGGACAGCCCTCCCATTCAAACCCTTTGCATGCCTCCCGCTTCCGCCCCTCCTGACCGTCGGCAAACCTGCAACGTTCCCCACTCGAGCTCTCAGCGGTCATCAGATTCGAAGTGGATCGTCTCTAGGGGTAAGATTGGGGTTGGGAATACCTGAGCAGACCTGTAGCGTCAGCGCCGTAACCTAGTCCGATTCCAGACTGTCTCTGTGTCCCTCTCGCTCTCGCGCGCTCTCTCTCCCTCTGCTCTTCCTCCTACAAGTAGCATTCTTCCACTCCGTCCTTCTTCGCCCGCATCGCACCTTGCGGTCGTGGGCAGATCAGTGCTGGTTGAGAGTGACGCTGACGGCGATAAACTCATAACGAATAACTTCTTGATGAAACTCGGTGGTGTGGAATGATGAGGGCCAGAGCAAGTGCCGAGGCTAACAGGAGCCGGGCGTATCTTGACCTCCGAGCCTGAGACGCCGACCGCCGACCAAGGATGTGTGGAGTCAGGCTCAACTGCGCCGCGATGGCTGGCGTGGCAGCAGGTGGAGCGAGCGCCCTCCAAGAAGCACAGAAGGGCGAAGGAAGGGGGTGCTCGAGGAGGCGCGGCGGGGGGCTGCCGCTGTGTGTCTGCACGTGATGCGGCCGCCAACGCGCCCTGCGAGGCGGTGTGGTGTGGCCGCGTGCGCCTTTGGCCTTTTTCGCGCCGCCGTCGCGTTTGTTGCGGTGCCAACGTCCTTTCCTTCCACCCAACCGCCATCTTCACCGCTCACACTCCACGGACCGACCTTGTCTTTGTCTCTTGAACTTCAGGCCAGGTCTATCAGCTCTCCAGCGACAAACCGTCTCGTGTCTCCCTCCCTCTTCCTGGTCCCCGTTCCATCGACAGCCCGGCAGACAGCATCAGCATCCACCAATCAGTCAGCAACACCATCCTCTCCTCGACCGCATCCTCCATCCGCCCTCGCCACCCTCCCATCGTCCAGATGGCCCCCGCCATGATGGCTCCGGACCAACTCGAGCTCGAGAACCTCGCCATGCAGCAGGAGCTCGAATACGCCGAAAAGCAGATCGAGCTGCTCCAGAGCGAAACCAACCAGCTCAAAGCACAACTCAGGGCACAGCAGAACTCGCAGCGCGATCCCAGCCGTCCCGGCGAAGGGTCGCGACAACAGCAGCAGATCGACCGCCTCAGCACCGACCTGCAGGCCAAGGACGCAAAGATCGACGAGCTCTGCGAGATGGTCGAGAAGCTCGACAACGACCTCCGCGCTTCGGTCGACAAGGCCAACCTGCTGGAAAAGCAGTGCAAGACGCAAAATGTCCAGCTCGAAGCGCTCCAGGCGCAGCAGCACGGCAGTGAGGGCCTCGAGCTCTTCGGTCGCGAGATGGACAGGATGAGCGGCGAGCAGCACGACATGCTCAAAATCGTCCGCAAACGCGAGGCAGAGGTCAAGGCCAGCAAGCGCCTTCTCAGGCGGCTCGCCTCCCAGCTCGCGCGCTTCTCGCCCACGTCACCAGCATCGTTGGAGGCCAACGGCAACCGAGCCTTCTCCTTCAACAGCATCGTCGACCTGGATGCCTCCTTCGATACCAGCCGCTCCTTCGACCCGGATAGCTCCGTCATCACGCCTACCTCACTCGTCCTCTCGACGCCCGGCGGGCACAAGGTCACGCGAGGATTCGACGAAGACATCATTGACGAGGTCGAGTGCCTCAGGATGGAGTGGGAGGCGGCCAAGAAGAAGATCGACTTTCACCAAGTCGAAGAGAGTCTCCGGCTAAAGCGCGCCCAGGACGAGGGCGAGCAGCTGAAAGTCCGCGTCCAGCAGCTCGAGCAGCTGGTCGAGGAGCTCTCCTCCACCGCTACAGCGGCGACATCGACGATACGAGCGACAGACAAGGTGGCAATCGATCAAGACCTAGACCAAGGCCAAGACGACAACACCGACAACACCAGCGTCTCCGACGACACTGCGCAGGGGGCCAGCGAGGACGTTGCCCGGCTGCAGGCCGAGGTCGCCAGGCTCCAGCAAGAGACGGACCGGGTCCGCTTCGAAGGCGAGCTGGTGCTCAAGGCATCGACGCAAAAGGCCCAACACAATGTCGAGTTGCTCCAAGGTCGCCTCGAGGAGAGCGAGGCACGCTTCCAGACGGTCCAGCAGATCTGCCAGACGCTTCAGGTGAAACGCGACCGGCTACTGCACATTCAGGAGAAGCAGTGCGGCGTCCGACTGCTCGAAGCACAGCTCCAGGCGCACCTCGACACCGTCAAGGCGCTGGAAGCCGGTCGGTCGTACCGCACGGAGGACGTACAGGTCTGGATTGAACAGGCCAAGCAGCTCGGCGACTCGCTGCAACTGCTCGCCATCGAAGGCTCCGCGTCGACGCGAGCAGAGGCATCGGCCAAGGTCAAGCTGCAGCTGGAAGCGACACTCGACAAGCTGAAAGCGGTCGAGGGCGAGGTCGCAGCGCAGCAGCAGCAGATCGGCCAGCTCGAAGCCGAGGCGAAGCAGTCACACTCGGAGAACGCTAGGACGGAGAACGAGCTCGCCGCAACGCGCATCCAGCTCAAGGACGTCGAGGTCCAGGCCAAGGAAGCGGGTGCAAGGCTGTTTAATGTTCAGATCCAGCTCCAGGGTGTTCAAAGCCAGGCCCAGGCTTCCGACGACGAGCGCCAGAAGCAGATCAACGAGCTCGAAGTCGCCATCGCCGGCCTCGAAGCCGATCTCGACGCCGCACAGGCTCAACAGAAGGCCAAGGACCAACAGCTCGACCAGCTGCGCCGCGATCTCGACCTCCAGGCTTCAGAGTTCTCCGCGCTCGAGCGCCAGGCCAGATCGCAAGCATCCGAGCTGTCGGAGAGCGTCGACGTGATTCGACAGAAGGACCTCGCCCTCGACTCGCAGCGATCGATGCTCTCCGACATCCACCAGGAGATCGGCGAGATTCACTCTGCCAAGGAGCAGCTCGAGAAGCAGGTCGAGGCGCTCACAGCCGAGCTAGCCGGCGCCAAGCTTGCGGCCTCCGACGCTGCTAGGCAGCAAGCGGCGCTGCGGGAGCAGGTGGACGAGCTCGAGTCGCGCGTAATTCGACGCAACGAGCAGATCGGAGGGCACCAGCGCGAGATCAAACGCCTGACGACCGAGCTCGAAAAGGTCCGATTGAACCAGCGTCTGGCCCAGGACGGCGGCGAGGAGCTGCTGGAGGAGAAGGCGGAGCTGGAGAGGCGGGTCGTACAGCTCGAGGAACGCACCAAGGCCGTCGAGGCGGAGCGCGACGAGGCCAGACAGCTCATGGAGACCGAGTCTGCCGCAGCGCGCAGGTCGCGAGACGAGCTCGCCGCCGTCGAGGTCAAGCTGCAGCAGTCGGATGAAGACGTCGTCGAGCTCCGCCAGCAGGTCGAGACGATTACAATCCGCGCTGCTGAGGACTCCGCGCATGCTGCCGACGCCCTGGCCGGGTCACAGGCGCAGCTCGCACTCGCCGCCAAGCAGCTCACGAAGCTCGATGCCCGCGTCGAGCAGCTGACGATGGAAGCGAACGAGTTCGTTGGCGCCAAGGCCGAGCTCGAGACGCGCCTCGTCCAGGCCGAGCAGGGCCAGGACGACACAGTCTCGGAGCTCCGCGCGCAGATCTCCACTCTCGAGACCGAGACCGAGACCAAGGCAACCGAGCTGGAACAGGCGACCTTGCAGCTTAAGGAGGCCGAAGAGGAGGTCAAGACGCTGACGGCCAATGTGGAATCGCTCACCGCCGAGCTGGACGACCGACGGGCGGAGCACGAGGCGGAGCAGGCAGAGCTGTCGAAGCGACTGCTGAACGCCGAGCAGGCGCAAGCAGAGCACGACGAGGCCGTCTCGATGCTGCAGGGACGGATCGCCTCGCTTCAAGCCGCAGCGACCGCTCGTGCCGCTGCGATCGAGGAAGGTGTCGACAAGCTCGCGGCCGCCCAAGCCGAGGTCGAAAAGCTCACCTCCGAGCTGGTGCGGGCCCATACCGAGGTGTCCGAGTCTCAGAACGCGTCCAGCGACCTCGTCGAACAGCTCCAGTCGCAGCTCAAGGTCGCCGAGGCTCGGGCGGAAACGCTGTCTCTCAAGCTGGAGGAGACCGAGCAACAGCACGAAGCCCTTATCCGCGAGCACGCGATCAAGCTCGCGGAGGTGAACACCCACGGCGAGATGCGGATGGCCGCTCACCATCGCCAGGTCGAAGTTCTCGACGCGGAGCTAGCCGAAGCACGCGATTCGACGCTCGAGGCTCAGCAGGCTGTCGTTTCGAAGGCGTTGGCGCTGTCTGAGGCTCAGGCTCTGATCGCCGTGCTGCAGATGCAAGAGGTCGAGACGCACCGCCGCCAGGACGAACAGGCCAAGCTCGACAAGGCCGCCGTGGAGCTTCGCATTAACAACCTCACCGAAGCTCTTGAGGAGTCCCGCAGCCAAGTTGCCGCCAAGCAAGCCCAGCTCGATGAGGTAGAGGAGCTACTGGAGCAAGTGGATGTCAGGCTTGACACCGACAAAGCCTCTATCATCATGCTGCGCGGCGAAGTCGACCGACTCTCAGGCGCCCTTGCCGAGTCCGAGGCCGCCCTGGTCCGCAGCAAGGATGACGTCGCTACGCTCACGGATACGCTGCAGAAGGGCGCCGAGGAACAGGTCAACGATGCGCTGGCCTCGCTCGACCGTGTGCGCGACGATCTCGAAGCGTCGCAGGCGCGATGTAAGAAGCTGGAAGAGGTCCAACTGCAGCTCGAGAACCAAGTCGAGGCGCTCAAAGCCGATGTTGAGAGGATGGAGGACTTCGAGCGAGAGCTGGAGGAGGTCAGGATGGAGGCGCAGAGCTTGAGCGAAGATAAGACAACGCTCGAGGAGGAGCGCGCGAGTCAGGCAAATGTCGTCGAGGCAATGGAGATCCAGATCGAGAACCTCGTGCGCGCCAAGGCGAAGCAGGAGGAGGAGATGGACGCCAGGCTGGAAGAGGTAGAGAAGGAAAGGGAAGGTGAGTCTTTGCGCGCGTCGATGCTGTACAGCCTGAGGGTTGCAACCTCAACTAACCGCTCTCTCTTTCTCTCTCTTTCATTCTGTCCTGATCGCTTGGCAGACACATTCTCTGCGCTCGAGGCCACGGGGACCGAGCTCAGCGGCGTCAAGCTCGAGCTCGAGGCCGCCTCGACCGAACTAGCGACTCTCCGTCGCCACGAAGCCGACCGCGCCACCTCTACCTCAGACGAGCTTATGGAGGCCCAGTCGCACGTTGCCGAGCTCGAGGGCAAGGTGGCCGAGTACGAAGAGACCATCTCGTCGCTCCAGGAGCAGCTCGACCGCACGAACGCCGAAGCGGAAACGCAGCAGCGCCAGGCGACAGAGGACCTCGCAGAGACCAAGCGTCTCCTTGACCGCACCACCGCAGATCTCGAAGCAGCACGCGAATCGATCACACAGCACGACCGCGTCTCGACGCAGCGCGAAGAGTCGCATTCCGTACTATGCGCTCGCATCGCCTCGCTGGAGCAGGCAGCGGCAGAGACACAGACACTCGCCGCGACGAACGACGACCTCTCCCTCCAGCTGTCCGAGACGCAACACCGTCTGCGCGACCTCGAAGCCACCCTCACGGAGCGCAAGGAAGCCATGACGGCGCGCAACGAAGAGTACTGGTCGCTCAAGGAGGAGGTTGCCGAGCTGCAGGAGATTGTGGAGCGATCCCGCGTCGTTTCGGCCGGTGTCGAGGAGTTGTCGTCGCAACTCGACGAGGTGCGGGCGCAGCTCGAGGAGACGCAGTGCCAAAAGACGACTCTCGAGGAGGAGACGACACGGCTCAAGGGAGAGCACGAGACGCTCAAACAACAGGCCGACGTCGACGCTGCACGACTCAGGGAGACGGAACCGCGTCTGGCCATCCAAGCCGAGACGCTGCTCAAGTACAAATCCGACCTTGCCTCTCTACGCCTTGTCCTCGCGGAGAAGGAGACCGCTCTTGCCTCGGCCAGTGCCTCCTCGGCGTCCGTCTCTGGCCCGACCGCCACAGAGGAGAGGGTGAAAGACCTCGAGTCCGAGCTTGTCCTCAAGACCGACGCCCTTCAAGCCGCTCTGGACGATCTCGAGGAAGCGAGCACAAAGGAGCTCCAAGCCATGAAGGAACACCAGAAGGTCAGCAAGAGATACAAGCTGCTCTTGAGCAAATTTGAGGCTTCCGAGAAGGCGAAGAAGGAGGCAGAAGAACGCATCGCTTCCCTCTCTGCCGCTCGCGGCGGTGGTGCTCTGGCGATGACGACACCCGGACCGAGGGAGAAGGTATCGTCGGTCATGATGACGGAGAGGAAGGTCTCTCCACTCCCATTTTCTTCCACATCATCGAGGAAACGATCAAAGCCGGACGAAGATTCCACGTCTTCTCTCTCCTCCACCGCCGCCATCGCTGCAGCGGAGATGACGATGACGACGGGCGAGAAAGACGTCAAAGCTCTCTTTGTCCCTCGCGATCGATCTGGCTTTACACCTATTCGTCGACCTACATCTCGACCCCTCGCTCGACCCAACTCGACCGTCACTTCTACCACCTCACCTCTCGCACCACTCCACCCTACCGCTCCATCCTCCACGACGGAAGGACAAGTGGTCAGATCAACCTCGAACCCTTCCGACCTAGTCTTGAATCGACTTTCACCACCGAAACCAACCACTGTTTCCCTTTCCGTCCTTCCTAAATCGTCCAACACCATCATCATCGAAAAGAGAACTCTTTCAGACCGAACCAACACCCAACCTCTTTCTTCTACCGCAAAGAGTCTCGCTGGTGGTGGAATTGGTGGTGGGTTGAAAAAGTTACACTCGACATCTGCTTCCATCGCGACGGAAGGCTCGGATGCAAAGGGAGAACCTGGTTCAGCTGCGTCCTTCTTGACTCAGATGAGGAACAAGAAAATCGCCCTCGCTGCCGCCGCTGCGACTACTGCCGCTTCCAGACAGATGTCGCAGTAGAGGGAGCAGGGTGAGGGCTGAGAGTTGTATTTGTATAGAAGACGTGGCCTTGATCGATATCGACATAGTCTTTGTCTTCGCGCTGGCGTGTGCCAAAGTGGCTCTTGTCACAGCGCTCCATAAAGACGACGTAATATAGCTGGCTGATGTGTGATATCGCCTAGTCGTCACCAATATCATCGTTGGTTTTGCCTCCCTCAAACAACCGCTTCTAACAATATATCAAATCCCCCCTCCCCCCCCCCCACTCCACGCTCCCCCTCGTTCTCATCCTACCACTTCGCCCCTCTATACGATGACGACACGACAGAGCAATGGCCGCGCCTTACTCGAGCTCGACCAGCTCGGCTCGAATCTCGTCTTCGCTTTTGATCTTGTTGATCTGGGTCACTTCGAGCTTTTCGCCCTTGGCCTGACGCATCTTGAGCTCCTCGATCGCCTTGAGCTTCTTTGTCAGGTTGCGGATCTTTTTCTCTACGCCGCTCGCCTGTGGTGCTCCGCCCACGTCCTGCGGGCCCGCGACCAGCGGCGTCGCCGGCTCGACCGGGGCAGCGGCAGTGGCGGCGCTTGGTGTTGATGGCGCGCCTGCAGCGTTGCCGTTCTGCTGCTGTTTGGCCCCCTTCTTCTTGGACGACGACGACGCCTGGCGGTTCGAGCCACCAGCGTTGGCGGCGGGTGCAGAGCCCGGCGGGACGCCGGCGCTGGGGACGCTGCGCTTACCGCCGCGGTTGGCCGAGCCGGGCGCCTGGTAGGTCCCGTTGGTGTTCTGCTGCGAGCCGGACCGAGAGAGCGTTGGCGTCGACGCTCCTGATCCGCCCTCGTCGACGCGCTTGAAGATGTCGGGCGTGTTTTGGCCGCGCGCACCGGGCGGTCGGTAGGCGCCCGTCGGCTTCTTCGTCGCCGCCTTGTTCGCCAGAAACTCGGCCGCGGCCGGAGAAGGTGCGGGCGCCTTGGGGATGACACTGGGGAAGGTCGAGAGGCCCGTGTTAAGGCTCGGCCTCCACCCAGCCTGGTAGAGCTCGTTGATCATATCGACGTGAATCAGCTCGCCGGTGCAGTGCCAGATCTTGACACCGTTTTCGACGCGCAGGCGCGGACTGAGCGTCGCGGTGAGGATGAAGTGACCGTCCGGGCTCCACTGGCATAAGCTGCTATTTGAGGCGTCCATCGAAAAGAGCTTTCCCTTGGCGATGTTGTCGCGGTCCCAGATATCAACGGTGCCCGAGAGGTTGCCGAAGCCGGCGATGCAGAAGAGCCGCCCTTGCGGGTTGAAGGCGACAAAGTTGCGCGGCTGCGTGCCGAGTTCCTGAATCACGTTGACGCGGTGCGAGAAGAGCACCGCCTTGGCGGGCATGTAGCCATAGATGACGATAAACTCCTTGCCGTTGGGGTTCCACTCAAAGTCGTGAATCGGGCCCTCCTTGTCGAGGCCGACGCGGCAGTCGAAGTCGCCGTGGACCGACATCATGTACAGGTTGGTCTCGCCGTAGTACGACTTGCCCGTCTTGTCGTGATCGGTCGACGTCATGAAGAGGAGGCCGGTGCCGGCGTTGTTCCACTTCATCTGGATCTTGTCGGCCTTGAAGAAGGTCTTTTGCGAAACGGGTGCCGGCGTATCGTCCGGCGTGGGGATGAGCGCCGAGAGCGGGTAGATGCGGACCGAGGCAGGGGCGCCCTTCTTTTCGCCGCAGAAAACGGCGATGCTGGGTCGGTCGCCGGGACCGACCTCAAAGCTGGTCATCCCTTCGAGCCTGAGGCGGCCGATGATGCCCTTTTCGCTAATGGCGCGCGGATCGAAGACCTGCAGCTCGGTGCTGACCTGACGGATGCAGTAAGCCTCGTTGGCGGTGAACTGGAAGAAGCAGCCCTCCTGCGCCTTGCGCTCGAAGCTGGCGAGCTCCTGGCCCGTCTCGGTGTCCCAGATCTTGAGGTTCTTTGAGCCGCTGCCGTCTTCGAGCTTGACGGGGCGCTCAAAGGTGCTGAGGAAGCTGCCCTTTGGAGAGAAACGGAGGTCGACGACGTGGGGGACGGCGAGGTCGCGCTTGACGGCGGAGACGTTGGCCTCGCGGGTGTCAACGAGGCGCGTCAGTTCGTCCATGGCGGCGGCAAAGGTGCTGCCGTCCGGGCTGTATTGGAAGACTCTTGTGGTGCCCTCGACCTGGTCAAAGCCGCTGACGGAAGTGTAGGTGGGCGAGCCGGTGTTGAGTCCGATTGACTTTTGTGCTCGGTCTAGCGGGCGGAAGGGGAAGGGGGAAGGGGGAAGGGGGAAGGGCAAGGAGGGTTGGCAGCAGGTTAGTTTGAGAACGAGCCAGCAGGAAGACGTGTCCGGTGGGCGAGACTTACAAGCCCACTGGGTGGCCGCATCATGCTGCTGCTCTGGCTGGACTGGGGTCGCCATCGTGGGTAATATGCTACTCTAGGGCGATGCCGGTAGGCGTTGGCGAATGGCTCGGAGACGGCAGAGAAGGCAGGCCTGACACTGAGGAGACGAGGCTTGGCTCTTTTTAGTTGGGACGATGGCGGGGGGGGGGCAGAGAAAGCGACCAGTGAAGGCGATTCTCGATGGCGAGGCTGCTCCGGTCGTCGAGACGGAAGGAGTGATTGCGGCGGAGAGCAATGTGCCGAGCTGAGGATGAGAAGAAGCGGAAGCCGAAGGAAAAGAGCGGAGAAGCCGGAAGGTCGAAGCCAGGAAAGGGCAAAGGAGGACGGCGAAGGTGGCGAGGAGGATGGTGAGGATGACGGAGGTGAGGTGACGAGGAGAGGATGGCGTGGCTCGCGCCTTGTCGCCTCCTCTGCCTGCGCCTACGGCCGCCTTCCAAGATGTCCAAAGGGTCGCCGGAGCGTTTGCGGTGCCGAACACGCCGTGCTGTGCCTAGCCAAAGCCAGGCTACTGTACCAACGCCTAAAAAGTGCTGGAATTTCCTCGCCCCCGGTGCTTCGATCACGTCGAGCCGTACGAAAGAAAGTGCCCCACCGACGCCTGCCACAGGGCGGCGGCCGGAGAGCATCACACACACACTTGACGCGTGTGCCGAAGCCCGCCTGTTGGTCTGGTCTGGCAGGGCCCACAGAGGAACGCTCAAGCCAGCGCATGTTGGCGTCCAACGGCTCTCGTCGACTCCACCACCACCCACCCTACCTCCATTTATCTGTCGTCCCGCCTTTTCCGACCTCCTCTACCGCTACACGCCGACAACACCGCTGCTCGGCGCGCGCAAAGGCTGCTGCCAGCCATCGCCCAGCCATTGCCCAGCCATTGCCCAGCCTCGCCCCCGCCCCACCACCACCACCACCACCTTCCTCACGCCCCTCCAACCGCTCGTCCCACCACTATGGATGCCATCCTCGTCGATGACGCCCGCAAGGCGCCGGGAGATTGGTCTCCACAGGCCTGCCGCACCGTCGCAACGGAGCTCACAAATACCCTCGACCTCGGCCCAAACCGCACCGCCGTCATTGAGGCGCTCGTCTTCATCCACTTCAGCGTATATAACTTTGCAGAGCGCCTACGTAGGCGGCAGGGCAGGAGATACCACCAGTCGCCCCGCCACTTCCTCAGCTTCATCGAATACTACGTCCAGGTCTCACAGCAGAAGCGAGGAGAGCTCGAGGATCAGCAGCGCTTCCTCCTCGTAGGCCTCGACAAGCTCAAGGCCACTGTCGACCAGGTCGAAGAGCTGCAAAAGAGCCTCGCCGTCAAGCGCACCCAGCTAGAGGCCAAGAACGCAGAGGCAAACGACAAGCTCCAGAGCATGGTCAAGGACCAGCAGGAGGCAGAGCAGAAGCAGTCTGCCTCCATACAGCTCCAGGCGGTGCTCGAAAAGAAGGAGCTCGAGATCAGCGAGCGCAGGGAAGTCGTCCTGGCTGATCTCAACGCGGCTGAGCCGGCGGTGCGCGAGGCTCAGGCATCGGTCAGTAACATCAAGAAGCAGCACCTAACAGAGGTGCGCTCAATGGCCAACCCGCCGCTGCCCGTCAAGAACGCTATGGAGTCGGTGTGCATCATCCTCGGCCACAAGATTGAGAGCTGGAAAACAGTACAGGGCATCATTCGCCGCGACGATTTCATCGCATCCATCGTCAACTTTGACACCGACCGCCAGATGACGCGCCAGATCCGCGAAAAGATGCGCCGCGACTACCTCGACAAGCCTGACTACAACTACGAAACGATCAACCGCGCATCGAAGGCGTGTGGCCCCCTCGCCAAGTGGGTCATCGCCCAGGTCGAATACTCGGGCATTCTTGATCGCGTCGGGCCGCTGCGCGAAGAGGTCAATTCGCTCGAGCGCGAGGCCGACGTCACAAAGCACCAGGCCGAGGAGATCGTCGATATGATTGCCGACCTCGAGGCCAAGATCGCACGCTACAAGGACGAGTACGCCGCCCTGATTAGCGAGACCCAGGCCATCAAGGGCGAGATGGAGCGCGTCCAGAACCGCGTTTCGCGCAGCATGCAGCTGCTCGGCAGTCTCTCGTCGGAGCAGGAGCGCTGGGAGACGGGTAGCCGGACGTTTGACGACCAGATGAGCACCATTGTCGGCGACGCGCTGCTCTCGGCCGCGATGCTCGCCTACGCCGGCTTCTTCGACCAACAGTACCGCGAGGCGATGTGGCAGTACTGGAGCCTCCACCTGGCCGAGGCCGACGTCAAGTTCAAGCCGGAGCTCTCGTTTGCCGACTACCTCTCGACGGCCGACGAGCGGATAGAGTGGCAGTCGCGCTCGCTGCCTGCCGACACACTCTGCACCGAGAACGCCATCATGCTCAAGCGTTGGAACCGCTACCCGCTCATCATCGACCCGTCGGGTCAGGCGACTTCGTTCCTCCTCAACGAGTACAAGGCGCAGAAGTTGACGGTGACGAGCTTCCTCGACGATGCCTTCCTCAAGGCGCTCGAGAGCTCACTGCGCTTCGGCAACCCGCTCCTGATACAGGACGTCGAGAACCTCGATCCCGTCCTCAACCCGGTCCTCAACAAGGAGCTGCGCCGGACGGGCGGGCGCGTCCTGATCCGCCTCGGCAGCCAGGACATCGACTTCTCGCCGTCCTTCAACATGTTCCTCTCGACGCGCGACCCGTCGGTCGAGTTCTCACCCGACATCTGCAGCCGCGTCACTTTCGTCAACTTCACCATGACGCGCGGGAGCCTGCAGAGCCAATCGCTCGACCAGGTTCTCAAGGTCGAGCGACCAGATACGGACAAGAAGCGGACCGACCTGATGAAGCTGCAGGGCGAGTTCCGGCTGCGACTGCGCCACCTCGAGCGGTCGCTGTTGACGGCGCTCAACGAGTCCAAGGGCAACATCCTCGACGACGACCATGTCATCGACACGCTCGAGACGCTCAAGAAGGAGGCCGCCGAGGTGACGTGTAAGGTTGAGGAGACCGAGGCCGTGATGCACGAGGTCGAGCAGGTGACGGCCGAGTACGTCCCTCTCGCCAAGGCGTGCAGTTCGGTCTTCTTCGTGCTCGACCAACTCAACCTTATCTCGCACTTCTATCAGTTCTCGCTGCGCTTCTTCCTCGACATCTTCGACTACATCCTCCGCCGCAACCCGCACCTCGACGGCGTCAGGGACCCCAAGCAGCGGCTCGAGATCCTGATGCGCGATCTTTTCCTTGTCGTCTTCCGCCGCACCAGCAAGGCGCTGGCCCACCACGACCACATCATGCTGGCGATGCTGCTGGCCCAGATCAAGGCGCGCGAGGGCGGTGCGGCCGAGACGCTCGAGGGCGATGAGTACGAGTTCCTGCTGGAAGGCGGCAGCGTCGGCGTCCAGGTCGGCGGCGGCAGCTCGAGTGCCGATGGCGAAGCCGACGACAACGACGGAGGCAGCGCGCGCCGGGGAGGCGATGGCAATCTCGAGGCGATGCTCGACGCCGACCAGCTGGCGCGGATTCAGGCCTTCAAAAAGCTTGCCTTCTTCCGCCCGATCGAAGAGCACATGGAGGCGTACGCCGACGAGTGGCTCGTCTTCCTCCAGTCCAACAGTCCCGAAACGGTGGTGCCGCGCTTCTGGACTGTGGCAGAAGGCGAGTCGGCCGGCCTTGCCGGAGAGCTGTTCGACATGGTCCGCAAGATGCTAGTCGTCAAGTGCCTGCGCCCGGACCGCATCGTCCAGGCGATGGCCGCCTTCACCGCACACGTCTTCGGCCAGGACGTCCTGGGCGAGCCGGGCTACGACCTAGGACAGATCGTCGAGGAGGTCGACGCGAGCACGCCGATCGCGCTGTGCTCGGTGCCCGGCTACGACGCGAGCTACCGCGTCGACAACCTGGTCAAGCTCGTGGGGGCGCGGTGCACGCCGGTCGCGATGGGCTCGCAGGAAGGCTTCGCGCTGGCTGACCACGCCATCACCGCCGGCGCCCGGACGGGCAATTGGGTACTGCTCAAGAACGTCCACCTGGCGCCGAGCTGGCTGTCGCAGCTCGAGAAGAAGATGCACAGCCTCAGCCCCAATCGCAACTTCCGCCTCTTCCTCACCTGCGAGACGAGCCCATCGATTCCGGTCAACTTCCTCCGGGCCTCGCGGATTCTGATGAATGAGCCGCCGCCGGGCATCCGCGCCAGCATGCTCGACAGCCTGCGCGGCATCGCCCCAAGCCGGCTCCAGCGCGGGCCTGCCGAGACGCCGCGCCTCTTTTTCCTGCTCGCTTTCTTCCACGCCACGCTGACCGAACGCCTCCGCTACACGCCGCTCGGCTGGTCGAAGCCGTTCGAGTTCAACGACTCGGACGCCGAGACGGCCCTCGACACGATCGAGGGCTGGGTGATGCAGATCGCCAAGGGGCGCGCCAACATCGATCCGGCTAGCATACCGTGGGACGCGATCCGGACGCTGCTCAAGCAGAGCGTCTACGGCGGCAAGATCGACAACGTCCCCGACCAGACGCTTCTCGACTCGTTCGTCGACGAGCTTTTCTCGCCCGCTGCTTACGAGAGCGGCTTTGCGCTGGTCAAGGACGACAAGGATCCGCTGATCGCTCCCGAGGGGACCAAGATGGACAGCTTCATCTCGTGGGTGCACGCGCTGCCCGAGCAGCAGCCGCCGCAGTGGCTCGCGCTGCCGCCGAGCGCCGAAAAGGTGATCGCCGCCGCCCAGGGCACCGCCTTGCTCATTAAGCTAGTCAAGATGAAGCAGCTGGCCGACGACGACGATGATGACGACAAGGTGGGCGGCGGCGGCGCCGGCACGGCGGGCGCGAGCTCCGCGGCCTCGTGGGGCGGAGCCGGTTCGGGGGCGGTAGCGGCGGTCAGCGCCTCGGTCCAGCCGGCCTGGATGAAGGGCTTGCGCGCTAACGCCGTCGCCTGGCTCAGGACGTTGCCAGCGAAAGTCTCGAGCCTGCGCAAGGACGCCAACAGCATCAGCGATCCGCTCTACCGCTTCTGGGCGCGCGAGCACCGGTCGGGCGCCGCCCTGCTCGCGACGGTGCAGGAGGACCTCGAGGCGGTCATCGCCGTCTGCGACGGCGAAGCGCGGCAGACGAACCACAACCGCATGCTGCTGACCGAGCTGCCAAAGGGGACGATCCCGGCCAACTGGAAACGCTACGCTGTGCCGAAGGCGATGTTGTTGGCCATCTGGATTGTCGACCTGCGGGCGCGGCTGGAGCAGCTGGAGCGGATCACGAAAGAGGATCGCTTCGACGCTTTCCAGGTCACGCTTGGCCTGCTCTTCGCCCCGGGAGCATATTTGACAGCGACGAGGCAAGCGGTTGCCCACCGTTCCGGGACCAGTCTAGAGAACCTCAAGCTGGAGCTTGAGCTCGACCACAAGCTCGCCACTTCGGACCAGCAGCAGCAGCAGCAGGGCAAGTTTGCGGTCCAAGGTCTGAAGCTGCAGGGCGCGGAGTGGACGGAGGATGCGGCGCTCATCTTCAACGATGGTAGCACGATTGGGCTGAGGACGTGCAGGCTGTCGTGGATCGCTGCCGACGCTGTAAATGGCGGCGGCGAAGGAGGACAAGGGAAGAAGAGGAATGACGGCAAGGTGCCGATCACAGTTTACCTGAACGAGGACAGGAGTCACGCACTGTTTAGCGTCGAGCTGCACGCGCCCGGTCTGGAGGCGTCCACGGTAGCGCAGAGGGCTGTAGCGTTGCGGGCGTCCTAACGGTCGGTGTTTGTCGGGTCGGTTGTACTTCCAATCATCCTCTCGTGCTCTGAGCATCATGGCGGGGTGGGGCAATACCCATCGCACTCACACACTTATGCGCAAACGAAAGCTCTCTCTTTGCGCCGATGGCCCCTTGTCGTCATTGGTTATCTTGCGCCTCGACAAGCTCGTTGAGAGCAAGCAAGACACGTTGTTCCTCTTCCTTCTCTCGTGCCAACCTCTTGTCTCTCATCGCTGCCGTCTCGTCCGTCATCGTAGCGGTAGTTGTGAAGGAAGCACGTATACCTTGAACTACATCCTTGAACCTCTTTTTCGTCTCTCCACTCTGACCAAAGAAGATCTGAGACCAGGTTATATCCTTGACGTGATCGGGTTGTTCTCGTGCACTTTGATGGTGATGGTGTGAAGAGGGAGGAGGCAGGAAGAAAGGAAGGGAAGAGGAAGAGATAGGTCGTAGACCGAACCGTCTTACGTCTGGATGCAAAGAACTTAACCTTGCAATTAAGACTTTCTCCCTATCCTCCCCGTCCCCCTGCGCCTCATTCTCGTAGTGGTTGTTGTCATGCTGGATGAAGTTTGATGCTGAGTCGTAACGAAGACGAGATAATCGTGACCGTTTTGAAACGACGATGTCGTCAAGAAGGGCAAAAGTGATACGGTCTCGTCGTTCTTCCTCGCGACGAGATGTAGTGATGAGCGTATTGTTGAATGCTAAAGAGGACAGAACGGTGAAGATCAAAAGTGGTGGGATCGAGGTTGGGTTGAAGTAGCGTGTCTACGGTGTCGTTTTAGATCATGGTGGGTTAGGGGTGAGAAGGTGGAAGGTCAGCAAAGATAGGAATGTGAGATGAGGATAGAGGTGCGACCGATGGATGACTTACGATTCCCATCTTGGAAAAGCGAATCGACGTTCGAACCTGCTGCCTGGACCGACGAAACGAAACGTATAGCGGTTCGAGCGAAGAAAGGTCGCAGAGTTCTTGCAGGTTTGCTGTAGGGTAGTGACCAGACGTAGGATGAGGAGTGACGACGATGGCGGTGGTGGAAACAGTGCGAGGGCTGGAAGAAAGGCGTTCGCAAGACGGACAAAGTGAAAGGCCCAAATAAAGTGACGGCGAGGCACGGATCATCCCACGGGGGAAGAGGCGTGGCTTGTCCCGCGTTCCGACCCATTGGCGAATCGCGGATCACCGCCAACCACGCGAACGCAGCAGGCAAGAAACAGGATCCACGCCAATACCTGCCCGTGTACGCGGAAGCTCGAGAGTCGCGCGGGCAGGTGGAGGAATCGTGCGATAGCAGCAGGGATGAACGGGAAGCCCTTGGCGGCCCACACCTGGTAGTTGAGCTTGAGGTCCGGATCCGCAATGATGAGACCCGCCACGAGGAAGACGTCCCACGTATTGGCGTACCAGCTCAGCGCGACGCACACGGCGTAGAACGTGAAACGCTTGTGGTGGTTGGGGATCTCGTGCGGCCGCGTGTCCTCAATAGGAACGGGAGGCCGCTGGAAGCTCGCGCGGGACGCCTGGCGCTCGTTGATACCAACTTCAAGGCTTTCGCAACAGCTTCGCACAACTCAGAAAAACGCGACTACGCAGCTCCTTTCTCCCCCTTTTCTCGATCGTAATACATAGGACACCATCCCATCCTCACAGCCTCTCTCTCTCTACATCTCTTTATACGCATCTAGTTCCATCCGCATCTCAATTTAATCCATATTCCTCACTCATTCATTCACAATTCCTCAACATCGATACAAGCGTCGACATCTACTCTCCCCTCTCGCTCCTCGCCCCTTTCTTCGCAGCAGCACCACCTTTAACCCTCTGTCTACTCTTTGCGAACTCCTGGTTCCTCCTACTTCTCGCCTGATGTTTCTTTTCGTTTACCTTTACCTTCTTCCTAGCCGCACCCTCAGGATCGTGGATGGAATGCATCAATCTCGCCGTTTTCCTCTCTTGTCTCTTTTCCACCATCGCCGTACGCAGTGACGTATACACGCCGGTGAAGTACGTCATCGAGAGGAGAGATTGTAGTAGCGTTTGGATTTCGGTGACGAGTTGTTTTAGTTCGTCTGTCAGTTGGTGAGCGAGGTGAGCGAAAGAGGTCAGTAAATCAAGCTAAGAAAAGGCACGCAAAAGAAGAAAGTAGGGAACGAAAAGGGTAGGTAAGAAGACCGAGCTTGACACGTACCCATCTGCGTCCCTGTCACCGTCGCGTCGTCGCTGATCTTGATGAGCGGCAGCAGGATCACCTTGAGAACGCCCTTGAGCCGCTCCGTCTCCATGCTGGTCGCCATGGCGGCAAACCATCGGAAGATCGAGGCAGGCTGGATGCTCCATCTCTTCTCGCCCTCCCCTGCAACGCCCGCGTCCTTGTTGGGCCTCGCGAGGTGGCACGTCCTCGCTTGGTGCGACAGCTTGTTAAAAAGCCAGAAGACGGGATCGTCCGCGATCATCGAGGCGTCGTCCAGTCTTGCCGCTGCATTCGGTGACGTGTCGGAATCGACGCTCTCGGCATCAGAGACATCTCCGTCGGCAGTAGCGGCTCGCTTCTTGCCGTCTCCCCGTGCGGTCTTGGGCTTGTTGGCCGCGGCAGCCGCGACGCCGTCGTTGTTAACGGGGAAGAGGAGCAAACACTTGCCGATCCATACGAGGTTCTTGGTCGCCTGGAGACTTAGCTCGTCGTCCAGGACGGGACTGCGCAGCTGGAGCGAGAGCTTCTTGGCCGTATCGACCAGCGCGGGGAAGCTCATGAGAGGATCGTCGTGCAACGCCACCATCCGCGGCGCGACGAGCTCCATCGTGCCGTACAGCGAGCCGAGCAAGCGGCTCGAAGCCTTGCGGGTCCAGTTGTGCGGGAACAGTAGAAGGCGGCGCACCGCAGCGACGGCGATCCGTGCCGCCTCGTTGCCGTCCACGGGCGAGAGAAACACTGTCGGCTCGACGGACTGCAGCTTGGTGAGCATCTGGAGCGACTGGTAGGGTAGCTGCCAGTCCAGCTCGAGGCCGCTCGCGCCCTGCTCAAATGCGCTGAAAATCGAGTCCTGCTCAGCCGCCTCGAGGGTCTTGAGGTCATCGGCACACTCGGTGAGATTGCGACCGACAATCTCGAGCGCCTGCCCTGACCAGCTCGCTGAATCGTCGGGCGAGGCCTCGAGCAGCAGGCCGTAGACCTGGACCCCGACGCGCGCCAGCTCGGGCCTGGCGTCCTGCGCAGCCCAGGCGTGGACCATCTGGACTGTCTTGGCGCGCTGCTCGTCGGACATGACAATGTAGACGCTCCGGATCAGGTTGGCGCCCCGCTCGCGGCACTTGGCCGAACCGTCGTTGGCCAGCACCATGGCGAGCGCGACGAAAAACATGTCGGCGTGCTCCTGGAGCAGCTCGTCGCCGAATTTGTCGAAGATGGCGGCGACAAGCTCCATAACGCTCGCGCGCCCGGCCTCATGCTCGTACGAGAGGTTTTTTGCCAGGAAGCCGAGCTGGTTCTTGAGGCGCGCCTTGCCCTGCGGGTAGTCAAGCAGGAACTGGAGATAGGTGGCGCGGCAGAGGCCGCGGACGTGGCCGCTCTGGTTAGTGACGAGCATCTCAGCCACCTTGTCCATCACGTCGTACACCTCGGGCACGACAAAGCGGCGCGAGACGATGGCGCGTAGCAGGCCAAAGAGTGTCGACTGGACCGCCGGCTCCTCAAGGTCGGGCGCGACCATGTTGAGCAGCGTCGTGAGCTGCTGCTCGCGGATCTCGGCCTGCTTGCAGTCACGCAGGATGGTGGCCAGCGTCCGGAAGGCGGTCTGGACAATCTCGGACTGGGGGCTGCCGGAACGCTTGATGATGACGAAGATCTGCTTGATCAGCAGCGGGAGCGCCTTGTCGACCTGGCTGACGGGGCACTTGAGGATCGCGCCGACCGTCTGGAGCGAGAGTTGGAGGACGGCCGGCTCGCTCGCGTACATCGTCTCGCCGACGATAGGGACAAGCGCGTTGAGCTTGGCCAGCACCTCGTCATCACCAAAGTCGAAGCGGGAACGGCGGAGCGCCGTCACCAGCATCTCGAGGCCGAACGCGACAAACTTGTGAGCGTTGCGCGAGTAGTGGTCGCGGTCGACGTCGGCCGAAGACTCGACCTGCTTGCGTTTCAGCAGAACCGCGTAGTTGTAGGTCGCCGTTGTGTGCTTCTTGGCGATCGACGTCTGTGGCTTGCGCGCCTGGAGAAAACCGGCGTCGCGCTTGAGGAGTGTCGCGCAGAGGATGAGGAAGCAGTGCGAGTCGAAGTTGGCGTTGCTGCTGATCCCGCTGGCCACCTTGCGCAGGGCGGCTTCTACCAGCTTGATCGACTTGGACTGCTCGGTCTGTTGGAGGATGTCGCGCAGCGGCTGCAGCAACTCCGAGATCTTGGACGGCACGATGACCTTGGCCACCTGCTCGAATGTGTCCATGCTCTTACTCTGGCGGACCTCCTTATACGACGTCTTGGCGCCGATCGACTCGCGGTCCTCGGCCGTCTCGCCAAAAATGTCCTCAACCGTCACCTCGATGATGTCCTTGACGCCTTTGCTCAGAGTCGTCAGCGGCGTGGGCTCGGTCGTCATCATGTGGACGAGCAGCTTGTGGACCGTGTACGACAGGATCGCCAGCTGCGGGCCACGCGTCAGCGATCGGCGCAGCTCGCGCAGCACCTCGGGGAACGCATCGGCGCCTAGAGTGTAAAGGACCTTGCTGATCGTCTCGCGCGCGAGGTCGCGCGTCTGGATCGACTTGCTGCGGAGCACGTTGGCCAGCGTGCGGAGGAGCTTCGAGAGCTGCTGCGCCTTCGTACGCGGCGGCAGACACTGGACGACGTGGACCACGCCGTAGGCGATCGGCAGGCGAACCGTGTCCTCCATCTCGTCCTTTTGCTCGAGATACTTCATCAAGGCGGGCAACAGTTTCTTGGTGACCGCCTCGACGACGGTGACCTTGGAGACGGTGTTGGAGCCGGTGGCAGTGACGGTGGCGGTAGCGGTCGTAGCAAGCTTGGAGTTGCGAACCTCGGCATCCTCGTCCACCGCACCGGCATCGGCGTCGACATCAACCTCCATCATCGAAGGTTCGATGGCGACGGCAGTGGCAGCAGCCGGGGCCTGGGCCCCGACGGCTCCCTCTCCGTCCGCCGCTTCTTCGGCCGTCTCGACCTCGTCGTCCTCGTCGCGCCGAACCTGTCCGTCGGCGCGGCCAACGTCGATCTCGACCTGCTCGTCCATGCCAAAGTGGAATCCTTCGATGATGGCCATCGATGCGCGCACAAAGATCTTTGCGCTCGCGCCCTCGCCGTCAGCCAGTTTGAGGTAGTTCCACAGCAGCTGGTTGTAGGGGCTCCAGTTGAGCTGGCGCGCCAGCTTGCCGAGGCAGGTGGCCGCCTCAAACATGAGATTGTGGTCAGTCAACTCGACCTTGTCGGCGTGGAAAAATGTCCCGATGAGCGGCGCAAAGATCCCCTGAACCGTCTTGCTCTTGAGCGTCGCGCGGTCAGCCTCTTCACCGAGGCGGCGGATGGCGCGCAGGCGTCGGTGCATCTGGATGTGGTGGACGTTGTTGAAGAAGTTGGCCTCTTGGTCGTCGCCCATCAGCAGCCCGCGCATCTCGTCGAGCGCGCCAACGTGGCCCAGCTTCTGCACCGAGGCCGAGATGACGCCGAGCACCTCGCGGCGGACCAGCTCGAACTTGGAGCGGAGGCCGCGCTTCAGGCCGGGCCAGACTATCTCGCCAAAGAGTTCCTCCATCATCGTTGCGATGCCGCCGACGCCAGTGATTGTCGGCTCGCCCGCAGTAACGTCCGTACCAACGGCAGCGAGGGCCTCGGCGGTGGCGTCGACGAATTTGCGCAGGCACGAGGCGGCGTTGCTGCGGATCGCCAGCTCCTCGGAATCCTGGATGAAGAAGAGCATGTTGTGGACGAGCGGCAGCCATTCGACGAGTTCGATCGCGACTGCGCTGTCGTTGATCTGGTCGTAGGCGTTGAGGCGTCGGTCAAAATCGGGCTCCTCGAGCCGCTTGGTGCTGTAGGCGTTCAGCTCGACCACCCAGGCGCAGGCGCGCGCCAGCCTCGGATCCATCTCGCCGAAGCGCGTGTAGGCGGCCACCAGGCTAGCGCGGGCGTCCCGGCCGCGAAGGGCTGAGAAGAGGCTGGAGAAGAGCTCAAACGTCCGCTTGAAGGTGTCCGACTCGACGTCGCGGAATTCGGGCGTGATGGCGAGCAGATTGCCAAAAATCTGGAGCAGGTCCGACTTAATGCGTTCAGGGACAAGGTGGTTGCCCTTGCGCATCAGCGGCTGCAGCAGCATCAGCAGGTGGCTCGCGTCCTCGGCCGACGTAACGAGCGGCGAGATATTGGAGAGCATGACAATCTCGCGCCGCACAAGCTCCTCGCGCGCCGAGGCCTTCTGATCGCCCGAGACCTTCTGCAGTAGCGGCGCGATATTAGAGAGGAACGACGAGACGTGCGGCAGAACCAGGAGCTCCTTGACCGAGGTCGAGGGTGCGCTGCCTCCGACAACGTCGGCGATGGGCTCCGCGCCCGGCTGCGCCTCAGCCGAGGCCGCCTCGAGCACGCGCTCGACGATGTCCAGCACGCGCGAGACGGTCGGCGGCTTGACGCTGGGAACCGACATGACGGCGAACACGTTAGGCAGGATCCTGTTGTCGTATACGGCAAGCAGCCGGATCGTCTCTGGCCGCAGCGACCAAACGTGGATTAGGTCCATCAGTGCCGACGGGTTCTGCGTCGACTCGACGCGCAGCGATGTCAGCCGCGGCGAGACGAGCGTGGCAAACACCTCGGGGAGGAAGACGGGCCACGCAAACTGCTCGAGCGTCGTCGGCTTGCGGAAGAAGTCGCAGAGGCGCTTGTAGCCGGCCTGCCTGAGCGCACGAGCGTGCGAGGTGGACCGGGTCAGGCTGCCTACCGCAGTACCATTGTCGTCGGCATCGTCGACGGCCCTAGCGGCGGCGGCTTCCTCGGCGGCGACCATCGCCGCAGCGTGGTCGGCCGTCGTATTCTCGACGGCAAGATTGGCATGATGCGTCAGGTTGATGACGACGCCGACCAAGTCCGGCCAGTAGGGGAGCAGCCGCATCGACAGGTGCTTGAGAACGTCGGTCAGCATCGTCAGAAAGCCGAGCTGGCGCGAGAACGAGACCGCCGCCGGCTTCTCCTTGCTCCGGGCGAAGCGGCCCTCGGCGTCGTAGGTCGGGCGCTGGTCGTTTAGCGAGGCGAGCATTAGATCGATCAGCGTGACGAGCTCCTCGGGCCTCGAATCGATTAGGGCCGAGAGCACCGCCCCCTTACGCGCCGCCGGTCGCTGCCCGCTCCCGCGGCTGCCACGCTTCGAAAGCATCATGCCGAAGAAGAGGCGGATCACGACGGGCATCAGCGTCGGCCGGTGGGCCTCCTGAACCGTTTCCGAGTCGGCCGAGATGTCGAACTTCGTTAGCGTATCGCGGAACTTGGCCGTGTCGAGTAGGTCGCGGATCTGAGTCGCATAGGGGGCCAGGCCCTCCTCCTTGTAATTGAGCAGGGCGTCGGCCGCCAGGCGCTGGACGGCGGCGTCGGGTGACGCGCACAGCGCCATGAAGTAGCCGTGCAGCTCGCCGGAGCGCGAAAACGACTTGGAATTCTTGACCTTAGTGAAGACCTTGAGGTAGGCGCACAGCTGCGCCTGGCGGTCCTTGCGGCTGAGGCGAAGGCGTGTGTCGGTGGGCGTGCGAATGGCCCGCTCCTCGAACGTGCCGAAATCCTCTCCGGCAACCTCTTCGTCTTCCTCCTCCTCCTCGTCGCCGTCGCCGTCGAGTAGCGGTATGATCGAGAAGCCGGCCAGGTTCTTGGGCCCCGAGTCGCGGAGGAAAGTGTCAACAAACCTCGCGTTATAGCGCTCCACCAGCTGATGCAGCTCGCCAAACAGTTTGAGGATCTGAGCGCGGTAGTTTAACAGATCGAGGCGGGCGTCGGGCCGCTGCAACGAGATGGCCTTGGCGATGGTGGTCGAGATCGCACCTTTGGTAGCGGGGGCAGAGGCGGCATCGGCATCGGCGGCACCGCGGCTGCTTCGCGCATTGCAGATGCAGACACGGATGACCGACCGGCGACCGGCAAGCTGTGGATCCTTGAACTGCCGGTCATCGTCGTCGTCGATGTCGAAATCGTCGGTCGCCAGCCTCGAAACTGATGTGTTTGTCGCCGTACCATCCTCCGCATTCTTACCGTCGTCGTCGTCATCATCGTCGGGGCTAGCGATGTCGCCTGCCGGTGCGTCGCCACCGTCATTGTCAAACTCGTCCTGCCACCCGGCAGGGACGTCGGTACGCTCGTCTTCACCGGTAGCGGTGCCGCGCTCGAGCTCGGTAAAGGCGGTGGCAAAGACGCGCTCCATCGTCTCAACGTTGCCCGGCGCGACAATGTCCTCTAGTGCCTTGATCGACTCGCCCCAGACTGGGCTGAGGTTGACCTTAAAGCTGCCGACAATGTAGCGGACCACGAGGCGGTCACGCACCTGCCGCCGGCCGAGCTCCTCGGCGCTAGGCTTCTGCTTGCCGTACAGGGCGATCAGCCTGCCCAGCTCTCGGCCGACGGCGCGCATCCGAACGTTCCGGTCGCGCACCGCCATTGCCGTCAGCGGCGTCCGCTCGACATCGGCTAGCTTGCCAAAGAGGCGCTCTTCATCCTTCTTGAATTCGGCGGCGTCGACGAGCGTGAGGATCTCGAGCGTCGCGAGCCGGACGGCGGGGTCGGCCGCCATGATTGACCGCTCGACGCTCGTCTCGAGCGCTCCAAGCCACGGCAACTGGATCTTGTTCTTGCCCTGCGAGGCGGTCGCGAGGCGGGCCAGCCCGGTGATCGCGTTGCGATGCCACGAGCACGTCTCGGTCACCTGCTGAAGCGTGTTGCCCTCGAGCAGCAGGCTGTCGCTGACGAGCCCGTTTGAGTGCTGGTTGCGCTCCTCGAAAATAGCCAGGCTCTGCAGCGCCGAGCCTAGCAGCAGTGGCGGGTTGATCGTCTGTCGATCGTAGATCGACTCGGCCGTCGCGGCGGTCGCGAGCGCGGCGCTTTGCACAAGGCCCTCCCGGACGATGCGGACCAGCAGCGCCGGGAATCGGTCGGTGACGGCGCTCTGCGGCAGCGTCGCCAGCTCGAGCGCCGGGAGCAATGGCTCGAGAGCGCTCGTCGAGGGGAATGCCGCTGCGTCCTCGTGGCCCGCCGACTCGCACAGCAGGTCGGCTAGCGCCTCGAGGCGCGCGAGGATCTCGGCGGAGATGGCGTGGTTCCAGCGCATCAGGTTGGTCGACGGCGTGGCGATCCGGAGGTGGCCGAGCTGATCGATGCTGTGGAGGCGCTCGAGCAGGTTAAGCGCCTGGTCCTTGGCGGCCGCGACGTGGGCGGCAGCAGCTCCAGCATCATCGCTGCTCTGGCGGGCAAGGGTGGCCGCGGTCGCGGTGAGGACCGTCGGAAGGGCAAACTGGCGGAAGGCCGACCAGGCGACGACAGGGTCGGCCAGTGCCTCAACGAGACTGCTGAACTCGGGCCACAGCCGCAGCCTCTCGTCCTTCTCGGTAGCAGAGGCAGAGGCGGAAGCCTGGGCGCCAGCAGGAGCGATTGAGTCAATCAGCTTGACGCCCGGTCCAATCAGGTCCTGGATCCGGCCAGTCGGCAAGCTTAGGGCGAACAAGGTCACCAGCGAGGTCTTGAGCGTGCCGTAGGCCTCTAGGCCTGCCAGCGACTGCTGGTGCAGCAGAGGCGACAGGCGCAGCAGCAGGGCAAAGAGCTCGGCCTTAACATCGTCCGCAAGCCGGGTGCCCTTGCGCACGCCGGCAGCGGTCGAGAGCCACTCAAACGACTCGATGGCCACGACAATGGACCTTTCGCTCTCGCTCTCCGACTTAGCACCGGCGTCCTCGAGCGCCAGCCGGCGCTTCTCGACCAGATCGATCAGCATCTCGACAACCGGTGCGAAGTGCGACGCCTGCGTGTGGTGGACCAGGGCGATCAGGGTGAGGCGGCCAACGGTGAGCCTGGCGATGTGGGCGTAGTTGCGCTGCTGCTGCTGCCGCTTCGTCGAAGACTCGTTCGAGGACCGGAAGAGCGCCTGGAGTAGGCTCAGAGTCTTGGAGTGCAGCCTTTTCTCCAGTGACTGTGAGTGGGGGAAAGGGAAGGAGAGAGACGTGAAAGCAGGGTCAGTCTGCCTTTCCAGTCTCGAGAGTAGTGGCGATGGATGCGACTTTCAGCATAGCCTGGCCTCGTGCGCTACCACTCACCTTGCATCCTTCTGCCCAGATCCCTGCAATGCCGCGAGAGAAGGCGGCAGAGGGCCGCCTCTTGCCGCGGCCGGCGTAGCGTCCCGCGCGGTGCTCGGCCTCGAGCATTTCCTCGAGGTCCGCCAGCACGACGGCGATGATGTTGTCGAGCTGCCTCCCGCGCGTCTTGCGCAGCAGGTGGGCGAAGGCCTCGGAGGCGAAGCGGCGCGTGTGCTTTGAGACGTTGAGGTTGAACGAGGACTTGAGGACACGCGATGTGTGCAGCTGAGTCCCCGATAGAGTAGTAGTGGAGGGGCCCAGCGCCTCGTCCTGGGCGTCTTGATCATTTTCGTCGTCGCCCGCGACGTGATCCAGCGGCCTTGCGCTCGCTCCTCGCTGCTCCGCCGCGGGCCGCTGGTAGATGATCTTCCAGCCAAGGTAGGGGCGGACAATGTGCCAGGTCTCAACGAGTCGCTCGGTGCGTTCGTCGACCTCAATCTCCTCTCCTGCTTCTTGGGGCTTTCCCCCTTCGCCTGCTTCGTCCACGTCCATCTCGACAGCGACAGCTCCTGCTTTTCCCTCAGCCTCGGCGTCTCTGCGGTCCTTGCTGATGACAAGCGGACTGATGGCCTTGAGTATCCAGGCGGAGCACTGAAAGCCGCGCTCGACGATGAGGGCGGCCGCACGCTCGTCGCCAGCGGTGACTGCCTTGGTCGACGTGGTAACGTGGATGGCTGCCCGCAGCGCCTGCGGGTACACGGGGAGGAACTCTGAGCCGAGGTCGCTGGCAAGGCGTGGGAGCAGGTCGAGCGCGGCGTCCCAAGTGAGCCAGTCGGCGGGGCGGGCGAGCGTATCGGTTAGTGCGATGCAGACCCGATCGCGGTGGTGGAGAAGCTGCGGGAGCGACTGCGTGATGGGCCAGAGCTGCTGGTAGAGCCTGTGGAAGGGCAGCGACTGGTTGAGCTCGAACCACGTCGAGAGAGCACGCGAAAAAGCGGTGGAGCCGTGGAGGTTTAGGTCGTCGTCGTTGGCGGCAAGGTCGGAGTCGCGGGCCTTGGCCCGATCGGACTCGAGCGCGAGCGGATTGTCGAGGCCGGCCATGGGGCGGTAGGCCGCGGAGCTACTGATGGCAGCGGGCGCTAGGTGTACATCCTGGAGGCGCTGGTTGAAAGAGGCGTAGCGAAAGCGTTTGCTGACCTTCTCGACGTTCTTGTTCATGGCCTTGAGCGTCCTTTGGCGACCAAAAGCGGCGATGCCACTAGCGTCCTGTTGCGCCTGGCGGAACTTGGTGGCGTGCTTCTGCGCCTTGCGATGTGCATGTTCTCTTGTCAGCTTCCTGCCGCTACTGCTGCTGCTACCGACTTCGCCACCGCCGACGACCGTTGGATGGGCAGAGGAGCCGGCGGCCGAGGATGGGCCTGCCTCGCCGCTGGCGCCATTGTTGCTATGGAGCGAGCTTTTTTGCTTCTTGTTATGGTGTTTGCCCGGTGCGGCCCTCATGCTGGGCAGTGGCGAAGCGCGCTTGCTAGCTAGCTCGCTGACTTGCTGAACTAGCTGTGAGGAAGGAATCGCTGGAAGGGGAAGATGGGTCGGCGAGAGATGCGCTTCGTGCTGGGTGGCGACGTATTGCGAAAGGGGGGACCCGAGGGGCTGCGCCGGCCTCTATGCAAGCGGCGAAGAAGGAGCGCGGGGGAGATGGTGGTGGTGGTCGTCGTCGTCGTCGCGTTGGTGGCGGCCAAGCCGGGCTGAGGGAGGAGGGCGCTTGGGTGGTGCTGTGGCTGAGAAAGAGGCTGCTCTGCGGCTGATAAGGCGCTCTCATTTTGTTTTGTTTTTTTGTATTTTGGACCCGGCTGGCCTACTTTTTCTCCATCTTTTGACTTGTTTTTTTCTTTCCCGGGCTTACAGTATTTGCCTCGGCTTGCTGAAATTTCGGGGTGCCCCCAAACCCTTGAATACCAGCTCGTAATCCCACCATGCACCACCTGATCACCCGCTGATTAGAAGAACGCTAGCGGTCGAATACAAGCAGACCCTCTCTCGCTCCCCGTCCTTTGCCTTGCTTGTTGGCATCCAGTGAGAGCTTCTTGCCCTTCGACCATCAACCTACAACATCCTCTCATCATCAGCTGCTGCTGCACCAGCAGCACCACTACCACCACCGCCCACCGCCCACCTCACCATGGATCTCTTCTCCGATAGCAGCGACTCGCCCTCTGGCCCGCCCAAGGTCGACATCCGCACCGACCCGTCCAACTCGCTCAACCAGCTCTCGTTCAACAAGGAGTTCGCTGAGCGCTACCTCTACAACAAGCAGCGCGACGAGCTGCACCAGCTAGAGGAAAGGTACGGCAACGACATCCCCGACGATGCCTTCGACGATCAAGACGACGACGACAGCAGTGAGGATGAGACAGAGGACGAGGACGGAGAGCTCCTTACCGCGAAAATCGACGCCGCCGTCTTCCGCACCCTCAACAAGATCCGCAACAAGGACGCCAGCCTGTACGACTCCAGCGTCGACGTCTTCGCCAGGGAGGAGAAGGCCGCGAGCGAGGCCGCAGACGCCAAGGGTCTCGCCACGACCGCCAGCACCCGGCGAGGCAAGAAGGACAAGAAGGTCACGCTTCAAGACTACCAGAGGCAGCGCGTCCAGGAGCTCATTGAGACGTCGGCCGACCCCGCCAGGGCCATCGCAGAGGCTACCATGGCGCCAAGGACGGCCTACGACGACGACGAGCAGGACCAAGGGAGGCAGACGCTCCTCGCGCCGGCCCAGGAGCAGGAAGAGCTGCGAAAGCAGGTCTCCAAGGCCTTCCACGAGGGCGTCGACGGCGACGCAGACCTCTTCACCAAGCGCAGCGACGCTGTCTCGGGCAACACGACCTACCGCGACAGCATCCTCGCCGCCCTCGGTGACGGCGCAGATGAGTCGATGTTGCGGGCTGCTCTCGGTGACCTCGACGAGCAGTTCAGCCATCGCACAGACAGTAAGATCCGCAGCTCGCAGCCGGCGGCGTTTACTACCGAAAGCAGCGGCAATGAGGCAGCGCAGGGGGCGAAGAAGAAGGACAAAAGGGACAGGAAGCAATTAGGCAAGACGATGACGGACCACGAGAAGCTCGAGCAGTCCAAGGAAGACTTCCTGCTCGACTACATCCTCAACCAAGGCTGGATCGACAAGACTGACGTCGAGGTCCCCATCAAGTCCACCGTCGACCTCGCCTTGCTTCGCAAGAGGCAGGCCGAGTCGGCCGCCAGCGCTGCTGCCGACAGGGCCAAGCAGGAGGACGGCGGTGACGGGGCGTACGGCCGCGACTGGGAGGCCGAGGCAGCCGAGCTCGAGTCCGAGGCCAGCTTCGACTCCAAGGCTGAGGCCTACGAGACGGCCTACAACTTCCGCTTCGAGCAGGGCGACGAGGCCTTCGTTATCCCCTCATACGCGCGCAACCCCAAGGACTCGGCGCGCCGCGAGGACACGACGCGCAAGCGAAAGCGAGAGGAGCGGTCGTCACGCAAGGAGGAGGAGAAGCACCAGCGCATGCAGGAGCTGGCGCGGCTCAAGAACCTCAAGCGGATTGAGATCGTCGACAAGCTGCGCAAGCTCAAGGAGGCCACGGGCTCCAACGTCGAAGGCTTCGACAAGATCGACCTCGAGCACGACTTCGACCCGGACGAGCACGACCGGGCGATGCAGGGCGCCTTCAACGACCAGTATTATGGCGAGGATGACGACAACATCGATCTCGAGGCCGAGAAGCCGACGTGGGACGACGACATCGATATTGACGACATCCTCGCCGAGGAGGCGGCAGCATCAGCCGCGATGGGCAAGAAGAACGGCAAGAAGTCAAAGAAGGCCGCTGCCGTCGACGATGTGGATCGCATCGAAATGGACGCCGACTTCCTCGACGGCGATGACGACGGCGGCGCCGGTCTAGGAGGGATTGAAAGGATCAGATCGCAGCTGGCCAGCTCAAAACTGTCGAAGAAGGATCGCAAGAAGCTCAAAAAGAAGCTCAAGGCGGCCGAGGAGAAGGCGGCCAAGCGCGCCGGTGCTGCTGCAGGCGGCGAGGGAGATGATGGCGAAGCAGCGGTCGACATCGACGAGATGGACGCCGACGTCGCCAAGGCATCGGCCTCGACCTCACTGGCCTCACCGCTGACGGAGAGCGACCGCAAGGCGCAGGCGAAGGAGATGATGGACGAGTACTACAAGCTCGACTACGAGGACGTCATCGGCGACCTCCCGACGCGCTTCAAGTACACCCAAGTCGCCAAGGCCGACTTTGGCATGTCACCCGTCGAGATTTTGCTGGCCGACGATGCGCAGCTCAACAACGTCGTCGGTCTCAAGGCGTTCCAGCCCTACCGGAAGGGCAAGAGCAGGCCGATCGATCTCGGCAGGAGGCTGCACAATTTCAGGAATGAGCTCAAGGGAAACGGCGGCAGGGGCGGTCCAGGCGGTGTCGCTGCGTCGAAAAAGAAGAAAGAAGACGGCGAAGGCGGCGAGAACGGGGACGGGGCGGAGCTGGCAAAGCGGATGGGCAAGAAGGAGAGACAGAGGAGGAAGAAGCAGGCAGAGGAAGCGGCGGCCGCAGCAGCAGCAGCGACAGCGACGGCATCAGAGGCGGGCAAGGGTGGAGGCGCAGAGCGAGATGTGGGAGAGCGGGCGAACAAAAAGGCCAAGAAGGGGTGACCAAGGCTACAAGCCCGGCCTTTCCCTCCAATCTTTCTCTGTTGCGGGTTGCTGCATCCGCTTTTGTGCAACGTAGCCACTTCCTGATCGGGTCCGGCAGGAATAATACGTGTGGGAGCCACCAAGCATGCCTTCTGTCCATCATCAGACCTTGACCTTGCGGATTGAAGCTCACGATGTAATTTGCAGTCAAAATACCCCAATTGACACTGCCGAAGGTCCGGACGACGTTGGACAGGGGGCCGTAAGAAACGGAAAAGCGGACGGAAACAGAACGACAAGACGATAGGGGTACCGATCTCCGAGAGGCGGTAGTAGGGTCATGAGCTCAAAGTGAGTTTCAAGGCGGACGGCAACGAAGGTGGGAGACTGACGAGGAGTGTCGCTGGCTAATGACCGAGTTGGCCGTTTTGTAGATGGACGGCTGTCGCCATCTGTGATTCTTTACGCTCAGCAGGGCTGAAGCGTGCCAAGGGAACGCGATCGATGCTCAGACCGGCCACAGCCCTCGCTCAGTGTATGTACAATGCTTACTTTGAGGCTGAGCAGCCAAGGAGGCTGGATCAAAGGCCTCAATAGAGACACGGAATCGTTTCAACGCCTCCACCTACCTTTTGCGCCAGCAGCCGTGAGCTTGGCGGTGTGAGCGCAAGAAGTGGGCCGGGCTGCGGCCGCCAGAGTGTATATATACCAGAGCATCCCCCTTCCCTCACTTCACTTTCTTCCCCAACCCACAATGCGCCCCTCACAAAAATCGTCTCCTGCCTGTCTCGGCCTACACACCAAGCTAAACACACCTGTCACAGACACCCGCTGAAGCCGGCCGTTGAATCTCTCACCCTCCATCAAGCCGAGCTCATCCAGAAACGCGGACCATGAAGCTCTCCATCTCCTTGACCGCCCTTGCCGCGTGAACTCTCGCAGTCGGTTGCCAGAGCGCAAAAGCCGAAACGAAAGCAGTAGGGCTGTACGTCTTGGATGGTTTGATGGCGATCATCTCTACCTGCCTGTCTAAGGAGGGAACGTGCTTTGCTGCCACGGCTGTACAATGGACGCTTAGAACGGCTAGGCGACCATCGATTGTCTCCTTCTCGCTGTCCTCTGGGTGGGATCTACCCTATGACCAGATCGGACTTCGAAGCACTGCGGACAGGCAAGACGAAGGGGGGCCCGCCGTTTAGGAAGGGATTATACACCCTCATCGGTGAGTTTTGGTTGGTCCTCGTATGCTGGATTATCTTCCCGCGACGTTACGTTGAACCGGGCTCAGGCGCTGACGCACATCTCTTGCTACAATTTCTGGTCCAATATTTTGAATGTTAGCTGACGGTCATTCATATGATCCTGGAAAGTTCGATCCGATTGGCTAAGATTGGGGGGGGGGGAGGGGGCTTTAAAAGAATAACGTGAAACCCTTTCAGAGAAGGGAAAGTAGAGACGTTGACTGAGTGACGAAAGAGGGTTAGGGACAAAAGCCATTGCATATGCCCAAAAAAAAGGAAAAGAAAAAAAAATCAAGAAAGGCTTCGGCTATACCAAACGAATCGTAGACCGCAGGGTAGGCTGTCTTTTGGTCCGAGAGACATATTGACAGAGTCTGTGCTTCCTCAGATCGAGACTGGCAAAGTAAAATGCATCGGACGCACGTGCGGTAGCACAACGTCGCTCTGGCGACGCGGGAGAGAGCATAGTACGACGACCCTTTCAGTTGGCTATAACTCCGGATCGAAAGCATCGAGCGGGCTCGAACAGGCCTCCTTGGCCAGTGGCGTGGGTTCGGGTCGCCTGCAAGAAGCGCACAATGCATACATGCAGGTTTTCGCAGAGGTCTACATACATATGTGTGCGTGTAAAGAATAAAATTGCGAACTCATATGTATCGGCCACAAGTGGGAAAGACAAGACGGAATCGACGACCCTACCGGATCTAGAGGTCTTCGCCGGTCTCCCACCTGACGTCGGCGTCCTCTTCCTCCCTCTGCCTCTGCAGCACCTCGCTTAACATCCTCGCCAACCTATCCGTCGCCTGTCTCTTCTTGGCCGAGATCGGGATGATCTTCATCGCCTTCTCCTCATCCACCTTGCCCTCTCCGGCATCCTCCAGCGCGATCTGTTGCACCGTCTCCCTCAATCTAACCAACTTGGCCTTGGCCACGTCGACGTCTTCTCCCTCGGCATCGCCGAAAAGATCCGCCTTGTTGGCTACCACAACCTTGCAGCGCCTGCTTAGACCCTGTCTGAATTCCTCCAGCTCGCGACGCAGCGTGAGGATGTCGCGTTCCGGATGCGGATTCGTCGGTCCGATGTCGAGGACGTAGACGAGGACGGGACACCGTTCGACGTGGCGCAGGAATTCGTGGCCCAGTCCTCGATTCTCGGCCGCTCCTTCGATCAAGCCCGGCACGTCGGACAGCGTAAGTCGGAAGGTCTCCATACCCTCGAACTGGTCCCCAGCGGACGACGATGGCAGGGTGGAGACGGGTTCGTCGTCCATGCCCTTGAGCTTGCCGAATCCTTCCTCGACCTCGTCGTTGCCGACGCCGACCAGCTTGCCGTTCTCGTTAAGCCGCACGACGCCGAGGTTGGGGCTGAGCGTGGTAAACTGCCAGCTCCCCACCTCTGCCCTCGCACCGCTCAGCGCCCGCAGCACGGTCGACTTGCCGGCGTTGGGCAGACCGACGAGACCGATGTCGGCCGGCGACTTGACCTCGAGTCGAATTTCGAGCGACTCGCCGACGTTGCCCCGTGTCGCAAACTTGGGCGAGCGGTTGGTCGACGTGAGAAAGCTCGGGTTGCCCAGGCCGCCCATGCCGCCGGACGCTAGCAGGATACCGGGCGAAGAGGCAGGCGTTGGCGTCTCGAGGTCGACCTGCCAGACCGTCCTCTCCTCCTCCACCTCGCGCGGCCGCGCTTCGATGCCTACGCCTTCGTCCACAACGCTGTGCTGTCGTTCCGCCTCGGCCTCGGCAGCCGCTGCAGCCTCTTCAGCCTCGGCCGTCTCTTCATCGAGATCCTCTTCGAACGGCGTCTGCGACGCGGCGCTCCGTTCTACGCCACCAGATACGGCGAGAGCGGCGTTGGCCTTGGCATTGCGCGACAGCTGACGGCGCTTTTCGAAGGCGAGCCGCATCTCGGCGGCGCGAAATTCGTCGCGGCGATAGTTGGACTCTTCCGACCGCGGGTAGTGTCGCCACACCTTGTCGCGCAGCATCTGGATGTGCATCGCCTCTGACGGTTCTAGCAGCGCCTCGCCGTCAATGTCGGCATCCTCCTCCTCGATCTTGCGAGCTCGCACCTTTGCCTCGGCCTCAAGGTCGACGTCGTTGAAGCGGGCCTCATCCTCGCCCTCTCCCTCGCTCTCGCGTCGATCCATTTCGCGCTCCTGCTCTCGTTCGACGGCGTCCGAGTCGTCGTGGTCGAGCGCGTACTGCTCGCGCTGCGCTTGCCGCCTCGCTTTTTCAGCCCTGATGGCGTCCTCGACCGCTTCCTCGGGCGCCACCATGCCTCCCATCTCCCACTTGCCCTTCCTCGCCCGCCTGAGCAGGTCAGCCTCGTATTCTTGGATCAAGGCCTCTTCTTCGTCCATCTTCCTCCGCACCGCCGTAACTACCGTCCCGACGGGCACCTCTATCACCTTGTCCTCAGCCCTCCGGCCGTGCAGGAAGGAGCCCTGCCCATGTTGGCCGTCGGCCGCCCTATATCTTCTCGACAGGCGCGACAGGTTGGTGGGACCGGCCACAGCTCGGATATAGACGCTGCCGCCGGGTCCGCCGTTGCCGCCCGAGGGAGGGCCGTACTGGACGTACTTCTCACGGTGGAACGAGACGCAGCCGTCGCCGCCGCGTCCGCCGTACACCCGAACCGTAAGGGCGTCAACAAAGTTGGACTTGCGGTTGCGTTGCCACTCGGCCTTGCGACGCGCCTTGTCCGAAAGGCCGAGAGAGATGGCGGAGCCGCTAAAGGGGCGCGGGCGACAGGCGGCGCAGCGGGTTTGGGCTGGCGGTCGCGATACAAGCGAAGGAGTGGTCGATGTGGCTGCGCCGCGCGGCGCCGCTGTGGACGTGCTGTAGGAGCGGTGAGGCTCGGAGGGGCCCGCGACATCTACAAATCGGCTAGATGAGGACCCAAAGCCTCCAACGCCGGCCACACGGCTGCCGCGGGAATCTTGACCTGCATGTCTCGATCGTCCAAAGTGTTTGTCCTCGTCGTTGTGTGGCTCGGCAAGCTCCTCGTCGCCCAGATCCCTGTGTCGTCTGTGCTCTCGCCTGGCCTGCTCTGCCCTCTGAGCCTTCCTCGCGTTTTGCGCATCCAGCAGTCCGTCAGCGATGCCGCCTTGAAAACCGCCGAAGCTATCCAGCGCCTTATCGATTGACTCTCTGGTGACCCTCGTTCTCCCTCTTCTCCGGTCGGACCCTGCCGACATGGACTGTATCTCGTTCCTTGGCTTGGCGCTCCGCACCAGCGACCGCGTTGCACCACGTTCGACCTTGACGAGGACGGGACGGGGTGTCGGGTCGATGTAGTAGATCGAGTCGCTCTCGAGCAGGTCGCCGGTCGGGCCCTCACCTTCAAAGTCGGGATCGAAGTCTTCCCAATCTTTCTCTGCTCCTTCTCGCAGCAGATTTGCGTTGGGGTCGTTGGGGTCGCGGTCGCGATCGGACGCGAGATAGAGGTCGGACCAGTGCTTCGAGCCGGAATCGTAGTAAGACGACGCCGGGATCCTCAGTCCGAGGAGCGGTGCGACGTCCTCCCACCCGGGTCTCAGGGTCGCCGGGTTGCGGATGTGCCTGGCGTTCCATCTCTGGCTGGCGGAGTGGTAAACCATAGCGGCGGCGTCTGGGTCCGGCCTGCCTGCAAGACGCGAGTGCACGAGGTCGTCGAGGTATGTCGTCCGCGGTCGGCTGGGGAGAAGCGAGGGCATCTCGATCTGCCATGTTGCCTCACCGGCCTCGCTGCCCTTGAGCGCCCTGGTCACGGCATCCGGATCGCGGAAGGTGAGGCAGGCATAACCGAGCAGCCTCTGCGCCTGGGGCTCGCGTGGAAAGTGGAAGGACTGGAGCTCTCCGAGGCGAGTGGCGAAGAAATTGACGAGGGTGAGGGTGTGTAGTGGCGTGACGAGGTGTTTACCGTCGTGTGGCCGTACGAACAGGGTGCGCGAGAGCGCCGATGAGGAGCCGGAGGACGAGGCTGAGGGCGAGGGCGAAGATGCCAGCGCCGACGAGGAGAAGAGCCGAGTGGGCGCGCGGCGGCGGCTGCTCGATTCAGGGACAGAGGGCAATAGGCGACTGCGGAGGCCAAGGGCCATCCCGATCTCTTAACGGACGGGGTCAGCGCGGAGCACAGCGCCCGGTATCCTGTGCCCTGTGCGCGATGTTTGAAGAGACGGAGCAGAAAAGACGATGCCGGCGGTGTCGGTGGCGCGATTGAGGTTGATAAAGAGGTTCGTCGGTCGATGAGCTTGGAAGATGGAGGTCGAGAAGAATGCAAGCAAGCGAAGACCTTGAAAACCCGACATAATTTTCGGAGCCTTTTTTTTCTTCTTTTTTTCTCTTCAGCCACCCCCGCGCCTCCTGGCAGGGAATGGAGGAAGGGGGGGGAGAGGCGGAGGCAGCACCGCCGGCTCCCGCCCTGGCCTCTGCTCAGAATCCGCCGTTACGACAACGCACGAAGCCGGAAGCCGGAAGCCGGAAGCCGGCCGATGAGGGCTGCGCTGTCCGTGTGTGCACTCGCCTCGAGAACGCGTCAGTCAAGCGGTGTCAAAGGGAATGTCGTCGGCGCAGCTCGTGCTGAACGCCACCCGGAGAAGTTCACGCTTATTTTGGGCCAGCCCCACGGCATCACCAGGCAGGTGGGTCGTCAGTCCGGCGGGACAATGAAGCCTCACTGACGGCTAGTGGGCCAACTTACCTGCTGGCAGTTTGTTCTCTTGTCTGTCCCATCTTCGCACGTGCGGCGGGACGGCAGACCCGATGATGACGCTTTCTTCCGTTCTCGAGGCGGATTGGTGGCGTGAGACTGAGAGAAGGACGCACCTACCACAGTGAGAAGAGACTTTCGTTCTGTGCTTGGGTATCGAGCGCCGGTTGTGAGACACGACAACAGTTGCTGTGATGGGACCGTGAGAACCCCCAGAGCGTGAGAAAGACTCGAGGCAGAGGATCGGATGTGACCTAGGATGCGATGGCGACGCTATCAAGTACACCGCAGAAGAGACATAGTGGGACCGTCGAGGTGTGTCTTGTTGGCTGATCGCCGAGCCGTATCGGCTTTCTCTGAAGCTGCTACGTCCATCAGAGGCGCAGGTGGGGCAGCTTCATCCGTCGGGTAAGCTTCTGATCCAGGGTTGAGCTTCTGCTGTCGCCACAGAGAAAGGTGGACGAGCGGCTGTACTTCCGTCCCTCGGAACGCCTCCCATTGGATCGCCGCTGTATCGACCAGTGGGAGATAAGCCGCTTCGGGGGCAAGACAGCCCTCCGTTGAGTGCCAGTTCAGGTCGCCGTCTTCCTCCGCGCTGCACGGCCGACAGAGGAGAACCGTCACAATATACAGGATGGTGGGAGCAAAGCTATAAAGCCCGCAACTTTCCCTCTGCCCCTTTTCCTTCTCCCTGCCCCCTCATCCATCAGGATTCACCACATCTCTGTATTCTCTCTGCGTTCCTCGCACCAACAGCGCGACCGACAATCTAATCCGTACAAGGTGGAACCCTCCACGCTTCTACGCAAGTTCTTCCTGACGCTCCTCGTCCTAATCTTTATCAACATACCGTATGCGCTGGGGATCTCGGATGCGGTTGCTCGCATGCTCGAAACACTCGATAACAATGCCCAACGATTTCAAGACTATCGCACACCCATCAATCAAATCGAGGAAAGCATCCGGGGGCACAAAATCTCGGGCCTGCGCCAGTGAGCACACTTCTCGCTCTTAGTTGCAGCACAGAAGACGCGATAGGGTTGCGCAGAAACCTGACCGTTCCCTGTGTTTGATGAAACATCCTCGAGTCAAATCTTATAGCCAGGCTTACCTGGCTGGCATCAGGAATATCAGGGAATCTTGTCCACGTAACAGCCCAATGGACTTGCACGCTAGGCGTGTCGAGGCTAATCTAGAAGAGCGAATGAGACAACTGTTGAGTTTCGCGTTCCCCCTTTTCCGGCACCCTCTGAGCGCCTTATCCCCTTTTACGTGCTGAGACGCTCCATGCACCCTTTTGTGCTCTTTCTTTGATGGTCGACAGCCGCGAGGATCTCGAGGCCATGTAGTAAGAGACACCCTTCCATCTTTTCTGCGCTCTCTGTTCCCGTCTTTGATTACATCCTTCTCATTTTTCTTTGCTCTCCCATCTTCCGCACGCAGCAACTACGTCTATCACTGGATGACGTCTGTTATCGAAGTCCAGAACAGGGAAAATGAAGAAGTCATTGACGGAAGGCGTGGGACCTTCGTGAGGCAATTCGGCAACACGGCTTTATACAGATGGTACAAAGCGAGGACAGAGGAGATGAGAACTCAAAATCTCCAGCGATTGAGCTTCAGCATATGGCCGACTGACCATAGCCGTCAATCTAGCGACCCGAGTGCTGGACCCTCTGCACCTGAATTTGTCCACCCGGGCGCTGGACCCTCTGGCAGCGGACAGTGACGTGGGAAACTCGACTTAGCTGTCGGGCTTTTTTTTCTACCCTGCTCTCGCTCCCTTCTTGAATGATGGGGTGAAGTTGTGGCAGGAAGGGAGAACGGTGGAACGAGAAGTTGGAGAGGCAAGGAAAAAAGGTGGAACGAGGTGGAGCGCCACCCGCTCTGCGGCCTCTGTTCAACGTCCGTCGTCATAGTGACATACGAAGACGACAACAAACCCTCGACAAGGGATGACACTGCCTTGGCTAGCTGGCATCCTCTCAATACTTTAAGGCACGGGCAAAGGCCCTAGAGAATTCGAATTTTGTCTCCCTTATCAATAAAGCGATGTGACCTCTCTGGGCCCCAAGACCGGGCGCACGCCCTGAAGAAGACTTGGGGATTTTGATCAAGGAGAGGGACGGGTGGCTGGCAATGGTGAGCAGCAATGCAAGATAGTGTGGAAGCCGAAATGCTCAAGCGGGAAACGGACCCACCGGTTCCGAGCGCCTGCCGTCAAGCAGCTACCAGCACACACACACACACACAGCCCATATGCCCGCACCTCTTCTGAGGGGGGCTCCTCTCTGCCTACGGCCCCTTCAACCGGCCCAGCATCTCTTCCTCGTCTCGCCCTATCTCCCTTGTCGAGACACCCTTTCTCGCATTCCCTCGTCTCTCCTCTCCTTCCCCACCCACCCTGTCCTCGTGTCTCGACGGCGTTGCCGTCGTTCTCGCTTTGCATAAGGGCCCCTCTCCATTGTACGGATTTGCCGTCCTTCCTGCCTGTAGCTCCGTAATACTGTTCCCTATGCCAACCCCAGCAAACTCGCGGGGCCGGCCTCGTGGCCTTTTCTTCTCACGTGATTACGTTTTTCTTCTCCTTCCTCTCTCCCGTGTGGCGGAAGGTCTGCCTCGACGGACACAGCGCGCAGCAGGCCGCTCGCGAGCCTCGATCACGCCACAATGCCGCCAAATCGCCGTGGGCTAATTTGCAGCTTTCTGAGCGAAGTTGACGGAGCAGACTTGATCTGGGATGGACTGGGTCGCACGAAAGCTCCAATCGAAATCTTAACGGAGATCTAACCGTCGGGAGGTAAGCTTGGGAAGAGATGGCTCCCCACTCACTTAGTGTTCTGTGCGTCATTCCAGTGAATCTGGGTGGGTTGGGACTACGTCGAAGCCTTTTCCCGTAAGGGTTCTTCGGAGGGTACGCCTCCCTCGCTTGCGATTATAGCAAATACGGTGATCTTGATAAACACACAGGGAGGCTCGGGCCTATACAAACGCTTTGTACTTCCGCTCCAGTTCTTGCTTCGGCACAGCGTGCGAATTGTTACTTTTCCTGAACTTTTCACCCTGACCGGGCACGCCGGACAGCGTCAGAGCTAGACGGCGAGAGAGAGGAGCAAAGAGGGTTGGGCGCGTATTGGTACGGAAATGGGGGGAGCAGGTAGGCGGCTGAGCGGGGCGCAAGCTCAACTATACCACCAATTGTCTTCGCAGAAGATCCATACCCGGGGCAAGAAGGCGGGGGTGCCCCCCCTAATCGGAGGGGCGAATCGTATGCCAGCGACACACCTCGTCCGGGGACATAGGTTCCGGAAGCAAGCCGACGAGGGGTACGCTCGGCACGAGCTCACTCGACTCGATAACGTAAGAGTTGAGCGTTATCGCAGGGAACGCCATCGGCGAGGCTCTTGCTGACAATGCCACTAACGCGTTTCCCTGGGAATCCGGCCTCGAAATCTACTCGTCGGCCTTCCTCACCACCACCACCCTTGCCGTCACTGCTACACCATCTGCACTCTGTCAAGCACACCAGACAAGCACTGCAATCAGTTCAACACTTGCTGCAAATAGTACATGCTCAGCTTTGCTCGCCTGGCCCAGAACTGCTGCCAAATGGGTTGGGGAAGAGGAGCCAGGGGTCATACAAGGCGAGAGAGCTTGGTCCAGTGGAAGCAGGATCAACAGCAAGTTGGGGTGGTGCTGGCAGTGGCTCTGCAGGCTCAGCAGGTGCTAGAGGGGGTGGTTGCGCAACGTCAGCCGCTTTGCCTTTGCCCTTTGCCTTGCTTGATGCTGCCTTGCTGATGTAGCAACGGTCGCCTGCCTCGAAGGTTGTCTTGAGCGGTGACTTGCTGTGTCGCTCCCTCCCTTGGACCAGCTTGCAGCCGTGCAACAACTCGTCAAACCCCTTCTGCAGCTTGCAGCAAATGCGGCTCCTCCATGTGGGTGGCAAGAGTGGCCTCGGCGGCTGGTGAGAGGGCCTGCTGTGCCCCGTGGGCAGCAGTCTTTGGCAGGGTGCTGGCAGTACAGAGGTGCTGCTGTGCTGTTCCAGAGAGCAAGATTTAGTGCAGGTGGTGTAGCAGTGACGGCAAGGGTGGTGGTGGTGAGGAAGGCCGACGAGTAGATTTCGAGGCCGGATTCCCAGGGAAACGCGTTACATGTGTCGTTGAAAGCCAACCCAGAGAATGAAGGATTCTTATTCCTGGCTTGCCCCACGGCACAATCGAGCAGGTGGATCGCCAGTCCGGTTGGGCAGCTCAGCTGATACGAAGCCTTGCTTGTAGTTGTTAGGCCGGAGTTCCTGCTGCGGCTGACAGCTGAAGACGCCGATGCGCCTCTATATCTCCTCCCCAAGTGAAACATGCCGCCGAGAGGTTTGGATGATCGGGTGCTTTTTCCTCTGAGGGTGTTATCCCCGTGCCTTTCGCTTCAGAGCGTATAGCAATTTGAACGAGCAGCACTTCATCTTTCCCTGCAGCCCATGCGCCCTAACATGCAGCACGAGACGAAGCTGTGATCCATTGCTACTCACGACCGAGCGATGCGACGGAAGTCCCGAGCTTGGCCCTTTGTTCGTTGTTCGGTTGGCATGGTGGCGTAGACCGAGGAAAGACCTATAACAGCCCAAAGAGAATCTTCCTTTGGTGCGTGCGTGACGAGAAAGGGCTGCGATGCAAGATAACAGTCTCTGGAATGGGACGGTGAGAGCGCCGAAAGCTTGATAAGGACTCGGGGCAGAGCATAGGGTGTGACTACTGCTTGTTAATAATGTTGCGAAGCCTTCCGCCAAAATCTTGTGATGGAATTGGAGCGGGGCGGCTTGACGCCATACCAAGGTACCGTATCGATTTTTTCTTCAGCTGCTAAGTTCAGTCAGGGCGCAGGCGAGGCGGCACTTGCGGACCGTCTTGCGAGTATCCGAGCAAGCTCTGAGTCTGCTAATCGTACAGAGGGAGAAGGGCCGGTGACTGTACTTTCCTCCCTCGAAATGCCTCTCTTCGAATGGCCGCCGGATCGAAGAGGCGACAAAGAAAGGCCAGGCTATCTCGGCAGCACGATAGGTCTCCCGTTATTTCCCCTTCAGATCACCGCCATCCTTCTCGCTGCATTGCCTAAGGACGAGGACTGCCACAAGCCAGAGGGAGTCCAAGGGAGCGAAGCTATAAATCCCTGCCGCCCCTCTCTTAGATCCTCTCCCCCATTTTCTTGCGCCCTCATTTATCCTGCCATCCCCCTTCCCTCCCCGTCCTTCCTTCCTCGCTTCAACACGGCCATCGACAACCTATCTCGTACAAAATGAAGCCCCCTACCCTTTTCCGCAGTTTCTTCCTGGCGCTCCTCGTCTTGCTCTTTGCCAGCTCGCCCATCGTTCTAGCGATCTCGGAAGAAGTCCTTTCCCTGCTCAAAACACTTGAAAACCAAGGCTGGATGGCTGGAGACTACCGCCAACCCATCCAAGAAATCAAGCCTGTACTCGAGAGAAACGTCAATCATGCTAAATTTACGTGAGTACGCACCTCGCTCTTCAGTGCAGTCCAGGAAACTCGATAAGGTCGCACACAAAATCTGAAAGTTCCTCTTGCTTGATGAAATCTCCTCGAGCCTTGCATCATCAACAGGCAGAACGCGCTGTACGAGGTCAGGAATCATCTCGCCATGGGATTTTCTGAACCGAACAGTCAAGACGAATGGTACTTCATGAAAGAAGTTCAGCGCTTGGAGGACGAAATGGCCATAACGTTGAGCTGCACTCCCGTTCCTACTTACACTCTTGAAGTGCCTTCTTCCACCTACTGAGACGCTTCCCTGCCCTTCTCGTGCTTCCTCCTGACGTCCCACAGCAAACAGAATATAGAGGCCATACAGTAAGAGACCCCTTCCGTCTCTTCCGCACCCTTTATTTCGATCTTTATTCTGACCGTCTCCAATACTTTTTCATCCTCCCTATTACCCATGCAGCAACAAGGTCTTTGACTGGATGACGAAGGTTCTTGAAGTCGAGAACAAGGAAAAGAAGGAGTTTGAAGAGAAAAAGCGTACTTTCTTCTTGAGGCAACTCAGCGATGCAGGTCTGTACAAGTGGTACAAGCTGAGACAGCAGCAGATGTTGCTACATACTCCTGAGTATGCGAGCTTGAGGCACTGGTCGACCACTTCTGGCCACAGTTTCAACGACCCGGGTGCTGGATCTTCTGGCACCAAATAAAAGGCGAAAGGGCAGTCCGACCAGAGGGTCGAACAAGGGTAGATCAAGCTGCTGAAGTAGCACCATGCCGACCACTAAGCTGCAGTGTCAATCCTCACAATGTAACGCTTGGCTTCAGCCAGGTGCAAGTCCCAGGAAAAATCCCTTCAATTACATTAAAATAAGTTCGTTATGAAATTACACAACGTATGGCGATGCCCCCGGTCTTGAGCGGAGGTGGACGCACGTCAGCCCCGGTGTCCCCCGTTGCAGTCGGTCCTAAATCGTGTCCACCATCGGACGAAGCTCTCCCAACCTCGGCAGGTCTTCCAAATTCAAAACCTGCTGCTGAAAAGCTGCAAGATGAACCTCTGCGTCGAACGGAGGGACAGCCCACTCCTGTCCCCACACCTCTAAAATACATTCTTTCTCTACCCACGCACGTTCTTCGGTCTGGAAAAAGTCCATGTTTTTGAAAACTCGATCAAGAGCGAGCAATAACAGACCACGCCAGCGAAAACCTTTATCCCATCCCAGCGCAGAACCGAGATGAAGAGATCGGAACACAAGCGAGCCTTATTGTCCAGAGGCTTTGGCGATGGTGGTATCGTACTTTCGGATGAGGTCGGCCGATCCTTCCGTCTGCGAAAAGGCGAAACCCCTCGTTCGACGCATCCGCTGTACTGCTCGAACTTTTCGAATCGCCCTGTGGCAATACAAAGGGAAAGAGGGAAGTGGAGGGTGAGATTTCAACACGATGGCCAAGGCTAGGCAAAGAAAGGAGCGAACAAGGAGGGGATGGAATGGGACGTACTTCTGGAATTGGTCCATCCTCGGCCTGTAGTCCTGGAGGTTGTACTTCTGCACCTCCTGGACAATGTGGTAAGACTCGGGCCGGTAGGTCCTCTTCCAGTACTTCCAGCAAATGTCGCGCAGCAGGCAGACGACGGGGACGAGAATCATGCAGAACCAAAATAGGCTGAAACCGTACAGCCTGCCTGCAATTCCGTCGAGCTCGGTGGAAAAGTTGAGGCACGGCGCGATGAGTGCATAGATGGCCGTGAAGGCTAAGGTGAAGAGGAGCGATCCAGGGATGGCGGCAAACGTATACTTGGTCCACAGGTCCGAGACCAGCGCCGCCTTGCCCAGCACCGTGACGAGGACCGCGATGAATAGCGTCGTGCCCCACAGCCACGAGTACGAGACGTGGCCGCTCGAGACCTGCGGCGAGCCCCAAAAGGCGATCGTAACGAAGAGATATGAGACGAGCGAGTGATAGAAGGCGTTGAGCGTCCAGCCCCAGAACCGGCGCTTATTAAAGTAGACCTGGCCGTAGAGCTGCGGATACCGGTCGAGCATACGCGCCGAGAGGTACTGGTCAAAAATGCCAATTACCAGCGGCGGCAGCACGGTGAAGATGACGTTGTAGAAGCTGGGCGGGGCAAATGGGCGAGCGGCAAGCGCGTGTCCGAGGAGATGGAAAGCGAAGAAGAGAGGTCAATGCGATTTCTCTCGAGGCGAGCCACGCCCAAATAATACCACAGTGCTGACTCACGATAGGAGCCACGACTCAAAGGCGACCTGGCCCGAGAAGCTGTTCTGGAACGAGTACCAGAAAAGTGTCATGTAGAGCGTGATGTTCTTGTAGAACGAGTAGAGGATCATCTTGCTGAGGCGTGCGTAGCTCCACGAGCCGTGGACGAGGAGCAGCTTACGGAGGTATCGGAACTGGCTGATGGCGACATCGGCCGAGCGCGCCGCTTGGAGGCCCTCGACACCGCTGATTCCGACGCCGACGTGGGCCGCCTGGATCATCGAGACGTCGTTGGCGCCGTCGCCGATGGCAAGCAGGAGCGCCTTCATGTTCTTCTTGACCAGCTTGACCACCAGAGCCTTCTGCAGCGGCGATACGCGGCAGCAGATGACGGCCTTGCACATCACGGCGAGCTCGAGGAAGACCTTGGAGAGCTCCTTTTCCAGCGCGAACGTCAGACTCTTGCCGTCGATGATAAGCGCCAGCTCCTCCTGCTCCCCCGCGGTCCGCTGGTTCTTGATGGCGGCGAGCTTCTTCGTGAGGAACTCGGTGGTGTCGTGGAGGTTCTCCTCGTTGATAATGACGAGGTTCATCGACTCTGAGATCAGCCGGCACGACAGGCCGATGTTGATGGCCGTCTCCTGGCGGTCGCCCGTCAAAACCCAGATTTTTATCCCAGCGCTCTGAAGCGTGTGAATGGTTTCGGGGACGCCCTCCTGCAGCTTGTCCTCAATCGCCGTTGCCCCGAGCAGGAACATGTTCTGCTCGATCAGCTCGGCAGCCTTATCGAGCGCCTCAGAGCGGTCCTTGAGCGTCGCGGCCGCCTGATCGTAGATCTTGACCCACTGGCGGTACTCCTGCTCGGGGATCTCGCGCATCGCGATGCAGAGCGTCCGGAGGCCCTCGGTCGCATAGTCCTCGAGGTGGACCGTCGTCTGCTCGAGGAACGGCTGGTTCTCGCTGAGCCGCTCACAGATGACGGTGTCGGCGCCCTTACAGTAGAGCTTGATTTTCCCGTCAGCGCCACGCACCAGCGCCGACATCCGCTTACGCGTGCTGTTGAACTCGCAGACGTTGAGGATCTCAAACTCGTGCTCGACGCCGCGGATTGTCACGTAGACCGAGCGCGGCTTACGCGTGGTGAACTGGTAGCCGAGCGACTCAGCCCCCGCAACGAGTGCCGCTTCGTCTGGGCTCGAGGCCTGGAAGATGACCCTGTCGCCCTGGCGCTCCGGGATCACCGTGTGGCAGACGGCCAGCAGCGTGAGGAACTCGTCGATCACGGGGCTGCTCCCGTCGTCTGGGGTGCGACCCTCCATGATGGCCTTGAGCTCGTGCCACGTCTGCTGACCGCCAACCTCGCGGCCGTCCGGCCCGATCTCGCCGGTCCCTTGCTTGCTCTCGTCGATGACGTCGGTGAATGAAATGCCGCCGATGCTGGCCTGGCGGAACACCATCTCATTGCGCGTCAGCGTGCCTGTCTTGTCGCTGAAGATGTAATCGATCTGGCCGAGCTCCTCAACCAGGCTCGACGTCCGGCAGAGGGCTGGCGTGTCGGTGGGCGCGTAGTACATGTCAAGGTCCGAGTTGATCAGCATCGCCTGCTGATACTTGACCACCTCCATCGTGACGATGAGCGAGATCGGAATGAGGTTGTTGTAGGCGATGACGAACGTGAGGACATCCTCGATGAAGCGGCGCGCCTTGCCCGTCCTGTCGTCCTCGAGGAGTAGGTACCTCATCTCGCCCGAGTATGCCGTGTTCCGAACGATGGCGCCGACTGAAGAAGCGATCGAGAGCGCCAGCAGCAGGATGAAGAGGAGCAGGATCTGAACATTGACTTGACGCTCGACGGCGGTCCGCTTGATCGGTGCTGCAGTTGCATTGCGCATCAGCTTCGTCTCGTGGCCCGTGAAGACGACGAGGCCGTAGACCCATGGCGTATTGCGAAGCTGGGCACCCCGAAGAAGTAACTGCTCGGGGCCCAGTGGCGCCTTCTTCATTGGCGTTCCGCTGAAGCCGGGCGTCGAGCTGATCTGGATGTTGAGCGTCGCGTCGAACGTGTAGAGGCTGTTGTTGGGCTGCTCGGAGACGAGCTGCCCACGCAGCGAGCGAGCCACCGTCGATGAGGTAAGCTTGGCCGTGTCGGGCGAGGCTTGCTTGATCTTGAGATTGGTCTCGCCGTCGAGGTTGGCAGTCTCGACGTAGCAGAGGCCCTCAGGCTCTGAGCTGCTCAACAGTACCAGGTCGGCCGGAAAGAATTCGTTATTCTCAACGCGGATGATATCGCCAACGCGGACGTGACGCCAACGCCGCGGCTCGAACGATCCTGTGCCAGGGTCGAGGACATGGGCGATACGCGCGTTGAGCTCCGAGTCGGACTGGTGCCGCTTGACGTCCTCCTTGACCTCCTTGAACGCCGACGCGAGCAGAACGAGGGCGAGGGGGACGATAGTGGTCCAGCGATTGGTAGGCGAGACGCCGGGGATCTGCTGAATGCAGGCGGTGAAGAGGAAGAAGACGTTGGCGTACTTGGAGAACTGCTCGACGAGGAATTTTGGCGTGAAGGTGATGACGTTGTACTTGCTGGTGCTGATGTAGTTGTCGAGGAAGTTCATCTTGTCGTTGGTCGTGGGGTCGTTGAGCCGGACGATGCGCTCGCCCTCGAGCACGGCGCCCTTTTTGTTCCTGTTGACGAGCGACGAGACGTCGTCCTTGAGCGTCCGCAGGCTCCGCTTCAAGCCGTCTAGCGGACTATCGCTGGGCGGCTTGCGGCTCTGGCTCGCCGCTCCAGGCTTCGTGTAAGCACCGCCTGCCCCTCCTCCTCCCGCTGCCCCCGACGATGATCCGCCCCTCGGTCCGACTCCTGCGCCGCCAGGTGTGACGTAGGGCGAGAACTTGTGGTCATTCATCGCAGACATCGGGTCGTCGTCTGCCTCGATGCTCTTGAAGCTGTGCCTGGCGGCGTAGGCGTCGGCGAAGGGCCCTTCGCTGCTGAATCCGCGACCGCCGTGGCCGTATCCTGCAGGCGTGGCGGCAGCGTCTGCGAGTGGCAGGCCGCTTTCTGTGCTTCCCTGATTGTGAGAGCCAAAGTTGAGCCTCGGCGCGCCAAGGCCCATTGACGTTTCGGGCTCGCCGGCGTAGCTGTAGTTGCTTGGGGGATAGTCGGGTCTCCTGCCTGGATTGATGCCGGTGCCACTGCCGCTCTGTGCGCCGCGGTCGGTGGTGTGATCGTCGAGGTCGTCGCCGAGGAGGTCGGGGTCGTCTGCATCGACGAGGACGTGAGAGGGTCCGCCGCCGCCGCTGCTTGCATGGTGGCCGTTATTGTTGACGCTGTGCTGCTGCGAGTAGGTGCCGAGCCCTAGCGACTCGCGGCTCTCTCCGAACTCGAAAGGGTCGCGGTTGAGTGAACGGTGTGACTGGGTTCCTTCGGGTGGTGGCTGTCCCGGCCGGCCGCCATGAGCGATAAAGTCGTCAAAGTCGTCCATGTCTGAGGGCCCGTGCTCGCTATCAGCATGGGCTTCTTACGCGCTGTGAGATGGTCGCGTGGAGGTGCGATGTCAGGTCGTCTAGCAGAAGCAGCTGCAGGTCCTGCCTCGCCTGTCTGCTCTGGTTCTCGAGCGGCAAGGGTATGGAGCTGGCAGCAAAGAGACAGAGAGTAGGGCGGCGACTGTTGCACGGAGGCGACTGTTGGTAGGGAGGTAGTTAGAGTGGTGGTGATGGTGGTGTTGGGTGAAGGCTGCAAAAAGCGGTGCTTCTGCTGTCCAGCCAAAAGGGAGCGGCGCGCCTGCGAACAGCACACAGCGGAGGGCCCAGCCGTGAGCCGTGAGCCGTGAGCCGTGAGCCGTGAGCCGTGAGCCGTGAACCGTGAGCGCGGGCGGGCCATGCCTCGTGCCTCGGATCCTCGAGGCAGCCAGCCGTGAGCGCTGGCTGCCTCGCAGGCATCCCCGAATTCCGAGCCACCCTCACCGCTCTCACTCTTCCTCTCCCTCTCCCTCTTCCCCTCTGGTGTCTTGACCCTCGACATTGCCTGCTTGCCGCTTCCGCACAGCGTCAACCTTGCGACATAGCTTTGAAGATGCATGCTGGCAAGCTCTGTCGCTGTCGGCCCGCTGCCACCGCCATTTGCCGTCGTCAAGCAGTTTGTTATGAGCTGCCGAGGTGCTGCCGTCACGTGATCTCCACATGAACTTTTTTAGCGTGGGAGAAGGCCTTCTTCTACCTCACCACCACCACGACCAACACCTCCACCATTCTGCCTAGCAACGACAACGCCTCTCCCTACATCCCACCATCACATCACTAAGATTCGGCATCGAGACTCGATGTCGTCGTCTCACGACCAGATAACGGCCGATGACGCCTCGACGCCCAGCACAGAGCTGCAGCCGGACGAGGCTCGTGGTGGAGCTGATTCGCTACCGCCCATGTCCGCTCCCGCCCCTGGTACCGCCGACGCAGACGGTCGAAGACGCGAGAGCGCACCATCGGATCCCTCATCTCCACCGTCATCTTCATCCCGCCGCAGACAAAAGCGACCTTCATCACCCATCCTCGAGGAACCAGAGGCAGAAGAGATGCACGACCAGCTAAGCCGTCAACGACGTCGTCTGTCACCACCATTGTCAGCCACTGCACCTCGATCTAGCTACACTGATGAACCGATGCAAGGGGACGCCGTCGCATCTTCTTCGCAGCGCTCCGGTGCTCCAGCCTCCGACCCGGCCAGGAAGAGGCCCAGGAGGGAAGATCCAGACGCCAAAAAGAGGGGCGCGAGAATGTTTGGACTGCTCAACTCGACTCTGACAAAGTTCAAAACGGACGCAGAAAAGCAAAAGACGAGTGATGCAGTGAGTCTGCCCTACATTACTGCCTGCCTGCTTGCTACACGTAGCTTGGAAGAAGGCTGCTTCGCTGACGCTCACCGCTCCACGGATCCCTCTCCCCCTTGACCATCCGTCGCCAGGCACGACGCCGAGCGTCGCTAGAAGCCAGGCTTCAGGAGCGCCTCAAGCGCGAATCGCACGAAATAACGCTGAAGCAGGAGCTCGAGGCCGAACTACGCTCCTACGTCGTGGAAGCTAGGAGGTTGGCCGAGACGATAGCGCTGCGCGAGTCGGAACACCGCACGCGACGAGCACAGAAACGGCGGATGGCCTCATTCCTCTGGACCGTCGGGCTCGTCGAGTCCGACATCGGACACCCTCGAAGCCGGACAGGAGCGGGAAGTCGAGGTGTCGGCGGCTCAAGACGGGATCGAGACAGAGGCGGTCCAAGGGAGACGGAACCACATCGGATCGCACCACACATCCCGTTCACCCTCGCGCCCATCTCTCGAGCGGCAAACGAAGAGGGAGACTACCCGCTCTACTACCTGCCCTACAAGTTGCTTCCGTCGCAAGACGACGTACTGGACGAACAGGAAGCGAAAGTAGACGACGAAATCGACCAGGCAGACGAAGAGTGGGACAAGGAACGAGACAAGCTTGAGGAGAAGCTCAGCGCGCTCAAGGATAGGATGAAGAAGAAGAGGGACGAGGTGCTCGAAGAAAGTAGCAGAAAGAAGAAGGTAGCAGTCAAGGAGGAAGATGAGATGGACGTCGAGGACGAGAAATCCGCCGGGGGGCCTAGAGCAGAAGCAGCGGACTAATGGCGTCGACGGAGATGAACATAGCAACGGAAGCGGTCCACGGCCGGTGGAGGAGGGGGACGTTGCAATGGCACAAAGCGGCTAACATGTCGACGTTACCAAGGAGCACACATCCACTCCCTCCCGCGACACTTGAGCATACCATCTACCATCCAGGCCATGGAATCAAGCGAAATGCGCTCACTTTACCCAGTCATCGCCGCTTGGAACCATCACCTTGTCGCATCCTCTTCGCCGAGGAGCAAAAAAAACTCCGCCATTTCCAGGCGCACCTTGGGGGGAAAGGCGTGCATTTTCTGCCGTACCATTTCATGATCACAGCTCCGGCAGCGACGTTCATGTCGCCTCGGATACGGCTTGTGATTGTGTTGGGCTTGTGTGATTAGGGACCCGTCGGCGTCGTAGAGGCCAGCGAGAAGGCAGGCAGCGGTCCCAGAGCGATCTCATCGACGACGCTCTCGGTCGGAAGGTCCGAAGCTGTGGGAAAGCCACATCGGTAACGCTACGATGGGATAACACAGATGATAATATCACGGTATAATCTTTGTGGTCCTTTACCCCGCCCTTCCATTTTGGCGGGACGGCCGTCTCGACCAGGTGTCCCATACGAATAGAGCACAGGATCGGCTGGGACGTCAGAGCACCTCCCTGACGTATCTTCCTGCTTCACCTAGCCGTAGCGCCGCCCCGCCGTTTGTCGTCCACCATCTGCGGCGGGTACCCTCTAACTTGTACACTCGCGCCGCTACCGTTGGCACCAACGCAGTGACCAAGGCGTACAATACGAAGATCAATTGGCCTGGGTGGAACATAAGCAGAACAAGGGGCTGCTTTGAACTCGACGACGATGAAGCAGCTGCTACGGCCGCATTGCGCTGGACCGAAGGAGGCCCTTGGAGAAAGCGTCGGGTCGGATCCGAAGAAGGTGCGGATGTGCTCCCTCTCTCTTGTCGTTGGTCAGTCGAGCGAACGGGATGGTTCGGCACATGCCAGGCAGAGAAGTGCGGTAGTTGATGGCATTTCCATCCAACTGCTCTCCGCCTCTCTCTCTCTCTCTCTGACGTTGTCGCCTCGTAATGTGATTCGGTGGGAGACAAGGGGAGAGACCAAGGCGCTAGGCGACGTCAAGGACGCGGAGACGTGTGCCGAACGGGCCGGTCGGTATGTCTTTTGCATCGACCTCTGAGCGCCACGACGCGTTCCGGTCTTGACAGGCGGCGAGGGGTTGCGACGCGCATCTTGATACAGAACGGCGTGTCGCCCGTCGTCTCTGCAGGAGGGGAAAGTTAACATGCAGAGGCAGAGCTTCGCTTTGAGATCTAGACCCTTGACATTCGTCCACTGTAAGTTACCGTAGGTTTTCGGCCTGTCGCCGTCGGAGCGAAAGATTGATGGAGGTGTCCTTTGTGCTGTTGAATAGGGTCCTCGCTGTGTGCGCGCGGGATACGGTAGGATGGTGCTCGCCGGGCGTGCGCTTCTGATGCCAGATCGGCAAGTTCGGGATGTCGTCTAAGGGCAGTGTCGCGTACCTTGGCTCGTGTGAGGGGCCAAGGCGGGAGGGTGCATGCGCGGGACGCGGCTTCATTCCAGAGAGGCGGCATCGCGGTCAGCCTACAGGCCTGCAAGAGAACACGAACACGGGAACATGCCAAGCGAGAGGATCCCTGCATTTCGCCCGCACCGCCCCTTTGCCCGCGCTCAGCTCCATCTCGGCCCCTGCCTGCCGCCGTCGAGACGAGGCAGGGAAATTCCTCGTCGAATCGGACGGCAAGCGCCGGCTAGGGGCCAAAGTTGACGAAAATAGGGCGGCCTCCTCGTGCTCAGCTGCCTTCAGAGTCAGAGGGGTGTGCCATCCAGACTCGGCCGCCTTGTCGCTTGACATAGACGCAGTGTCTGGCAACGCAGCGCAGCGCTTTGGCGAGGCAGGGCCCCTTTGCTCCGCCACCCCGTCGGCCTTCGAGGCAAGGTTAGGTGGGTCGTATATACCTGGTCAGCTTTGGGTCCGTCGAGCTTGACACCTTTTCCCTCTTCTCTCTTTCTCTCTACCACCTTCCCTTTCCCCTTCCCCGTCAAGGGTCACCCTCCCTCCCCCTCCTCCGCTTCCTCTCCCTAGTTCCGCTCCCCTGTTGGCTGCTCCCCCCCTCTCCCCTCGCCTTCCCCTTTCCCTATCGCGCATCGGCATCACACACGCACACACTCTCTTTAATCACTTCCTTCGTCCGCCTAATCGCCCTCGCCACAGTCACGCAGAAGAGCAGCACCAGAGTAGTGCTCACTTGGTCGACCGTCAAATAGCCCGCTCACTGCATACATTCCTTCCCCTAGCCAACTTCCCCGCTCCATCAGCTACCCAACGACACACCATGAAGCTCGCCCTGTTTAGCAGCGTCGTCCTGGCGCTCACCATGCCCTCGGCCATCCTGGCCAGGAGCACGCTCCAGTACACCGACAAGATGCTCGACCTCCCCATCATGGCCAGCTCGCGCGGCGCCTCGTCCGTCGTCCCCAAGCAGATGGGCGTCGCCTTCTTCCCCGAACTCATGGACATCCTCCCTTCCAACTTCCTCCCGCGTTCCGTCGAGGCGCCCAACAAGCCCAGGGGCTACCAGTACAAGCGACAGACCAAGCAGCACCAGGCTGCCCGTCGTGCCGCCGCCGACGTCGAGCTGCAGCAGCGCGCCAACGAGACCCACACCCTCGCCGCGCGCGCCCCCACGCTGCGCTTCGGCTACGGCGGCGAAAAGGTGCGCGGCGTCTCGCTCGGCGGCTGGCTGGTGGTCGAGAACTTCATCGCCCCCTCGGTCTACGCCGCCACCGGCAACCCCAAGATCATCGACGAGTGGTCCTTTGGCGCGCTCCAGTCCAAGTCCAAGGCCGCCTCCATCCTCCAGAGGCACCTCGACACCTTCATCGGCGAGGACGACTTCCGCCAGATCGCCGCCCTCGGCCTCAACCACGTGCGCATCCCCATCGGCTACTGGGCCTTTGAGGTGGCCGACGGCGAGCCCTACACCAAGCTCAACCAGTGGGCACTCCTCAAGCAGGCCGCGCTCTGGGCGGGCAAGTACAACCTCAAGGTACTCGTCGACCTGCACGCCATCCCCGGCTCCGCCAACGGCTACGACCACGGCGGCCAGAAGGGCGTCAACACGTTTGCCAACAAGAAGTCGTACCTCCACCGCACGCTCGCCATCCTCAACACCATGTCGGTCGAGTTCAGCAAGAACAAGTACGCCAACTCGGTCTCGGCCATCGAGCTGGTCAACGAGCCGATCCTCGCCGACGACGTCCTGCTCGACCTGTACTACAAGGGCTACAACGCCGTCCGCAACCCGTCGAGCGGCACCGAGTCGCCGCTGCTCGTCGTCATCGGCGATGGCTTCAAGAGCCCCGCGTACGGCAGCAACTTCTGGAACGGCAAGTTCCTCTGGCCCAAGTACGAGGGCGTTGCGCTCGACTCACACATCTACACCATCTTTGACGACAACTCGATCCGCCTCAAGTCGGCAGACCGCATCTCGTTCTACTGCAGCCTCAAGTCCAAGTGGGCCGCCGCCAACGCCAACATCTACAGCATCGTGGGAGAGTGGACGCCCGCCTTCACCGACTGCGCCGTCGGCCGTTCGTATACCTTCCCCTCCCCAGCCAACCACCTCACGCGCCGTGGTGGGTTCATCTACTGACGTTCGTCTCTGCCTTCTTTCCTTTCTGCCTCAATCCTTCATCCCGGCCTGACAGTCAACGGACGCGGCAGCGGCGCACGTTACGACGGAACGTTTGCCGGCTCGAGGGGCAAGATCAACAGCTGCGGTCCCAAGTCTGGCAGCGCAGCCGGCTTCAGTACGGGCTACAAGACCCTGCTGGGCAAGATGTGGGAGGCTCAGGTGGACGCCAACGAAGGTGGCAGCGGCTGGATCATGTGGACGTGGAAGACTGAGGCAGGCAAGAGCGAAGACTGGAGTTACCAGAAGGGCGTGCAGTACGGTTGGATCCCTGCCGATCCTACGCAGAGGCCGAACGGTATCAGGTGCTAGTAGGGTGGACGCCACAAGGTCGTCGTGGGATCGTCATTGCGAGGCTAGATCAGATCTCCCATTCCGTGTCGTAGACGCTCGGTTTCGGTAGAGCCAGAATCATAGCTCGGTAGATTGTCTTCCCTCTTCCTTCCCTCCCTGTCTCTCTTCCAACGCTCTCCTCCCTCCCTCTCTCTCTCTCTCTCGTGTCACGCATTCGCTTCGCTTCTCTTTTCGGCGTCGGACTCTACGCTGTTCTTTTCATATGTCGTCGCTATTTCTGCAACCTTGTGTGTACACCTTGCACGGCTGGGTCGTTGTTATACCTCTCCCTGATTTTCCCTTCTTCGTACACCGACCCGCCTGGACCAATTCCTTTTGTTAACAATGACAAATTTCTTGGCCTTTGTTCGTGATTCCAGTGGTGGTATCTGGCTTTTTTTTTGGGGGGGGTTAGGTCCGGTTCGAGGCGGGGGTTTAGATGATTTCGACGCTGGCGAATTTAATCTTCCTACCGTGTCGACGTACGGAGCGGGGAACGTTGAAGGAAAGGGGGGTTTATAGGTATATAGCTAGGCGCGGTTCGCGACGGAAGGAGAGACGCGCAGCAGGAAGGGCGGAGGGCAGAGGGCAGAGGGCAGAGGGTGAGCGTGGGATGAGAGGAGCTGCTCCATCAACCCTCTCCAGGAGTACCGAGGAGTGAGGAAGAATGACAGGCTTGCCTTTGCTTTGCTCGTCGTGGCCGCAGCTCGGGGCAGGGATGCTGCCAGAGATGAGCGGACGACGTGGGGTGGTGGGGAGCAGATATGTGAAGCAGGCGCCGCCTTGATGCAGCCAAAGACATGGCGTCCCCGTGATGCGCTCCCACCGGCTGAGCGTAAGTAGCCCTCTATACGCAACGTCGGCCGCCTGCTCGCTGCTTGCACCGCCGCCGCCACCACCACCACCACCCCCTCTCCGCCAGCCGTGCGCCCTTCGGCACGGCCCTCCCCCGCGCGCGCCCACCATGTACGTCCACACCTTGCCCACCACGGGCGCCATCTCCTTCTCCGACTTCCTCATCACCTCGCGCCTCGTCGCCCAGGTCTCGCAGGCGACAGAGCTGCGCGCCAACCTGCGCGCCCTCCTCAAACAGTGCCGCGCCGCCGATAAGCAGTCCCAGGACGCCTCCATAGACTGGCTCCGTATCGTCAAGGCTGTCGACGACTACCTTCCCCACCTATTCGCCATCTTCAATTGCATCCAGACAGACGACCTCATCCTCCGCTACGAGCCCCAATTCTCCTGGCGCACCACCCTCTCGTCCTCCTTCCTCCGCAGCCCTCCCCGAATCGCACTCCCCGGCATCCACTACGAGATGTGCTCCACCCTCCTCCTCTCTGGCGTCGCCCTCTCCAACTTTGCCGCATCCGCCACCGCCTCGCTCGCCAATTACGAGCGCGACCGCCGCCTCTCGGACGCCGAGCGCAAGCTCAACGATGACAAGCTCCGCTGCGCCGCCGACACCCTCTGCCGCGCCTGCGGCATATTTGAGCACCTCTCTCAAACCATCATCCCGCAGTGGGAGGCCCAGGTGGGACGCATCGACGGCCGCCCGCCCGACGTGACGCGCGAGCTCACCCTGGCCCTCTCCAAGCTTGCCCTGGCCGAGGCGCAGACGCTGGCCATCCGCAAGCTTCTCTCGCCCTCGCTCTCACTCGCAGTAGACACCCTCACGCCCGGCCCGCCGCTGCCAAAGTCGCACCCCTCGCCTTCGCTGCTGGCTAAGCTCCACCTCAACGTCGCATCGCACTTTGACAGCGCCCGCTCCCTCGCCAAGACGGTCGGCAAAAAGACGACGGCCAGCTCCAAGTCGAGCGACTTTGGCTCTTACGCCCCCTCGCCCGCGATCCCATCGTCGCACCATCCCAACATCCATGTGCACGCTGAAACGCCGAGGCGCGATGGCGGCGACGACGGCGACGGCAGCGGCGGCAAGAAAGCCTTTGGCAAGCTGCGGTTGTTCGCATCGCGCGACGCTTCAGGCTCGTCGCCGTCCCGCAACGCAGCCGCTGCAAGCCTCGGCATGGATCTGGCCCTCGACGCCGACCTTGAGGTCGGGCCGCCGCTCCTGCGCTACATGGCCAGCTGCGCCGAGCTCCACCGCTCGCTCGCGTACAAGTGGCTCGGCGTCGACGCGGGCGAGAGCGCGGGTCGGATAGGCGAGGCCATCGCCCTTCTGCGCATGGCCAAGCAGGGGTTGCTAGAGGGCAGCAGCAGCAGCGGCGGCGGCGCGAGGCTGGCGGCGGCGCTGCGCGAGCGTGGAGCGGCGGCCAAGGAGGCGCGCGACGAGATCAAGGCGTTGCGCGAAGAGGAGCTCCGCACGGTCGAGCACTGGCTCACAAGCTATGGCAAAGTCAACGACACCGTCTCGTTCCAACCAATCCCTAAGGGTTCCGACCTGCGCTCGCGCATTCCGGCGGGGAGGGCCGCCCTCGAGCCCAAAGCCTACCGCCTGCCCGTGCCAGCGTTTGGACCGGGCTCACCGGGCTTCCGCTCGGAAGGGATGCACAGAGCGACGATGCTGGCCGGCGACGGCGAAGGTCCGTCTGCAGGCCCGGCGGATGGGACCGCGGCGGCATCGACGGCCGATCGAACAAGAAGAGGAGCAGCAGCGTCGACGGGCGCGACGGCCGACGGCGGGGCCGCATCGGACGATCCCGACAGGCTGCTGGCGTTCGGGGGCCTCTCGATCGGCAAGGCGAGGGACGAGGCGGGCCAGTACGCCGGTGCCGGTGCCTACTACTGACGACGGCATCGAGGCTCCTAGGCGGAGTGCGGCCGCTCCACCGTGTCGGCCCATCGCTTCCTTCTTCATTCATCAAAACATGTATGTCTTTCCCCTCTTTCTCGGGTCTCTCCCCTCTCGCAAGAGTCGTCGCCGTCGTGTCGCAAAGAATCCGCCGAGCTCAATGCAAAAAATTGTCTACATAAGCCATCGTCGGGCTCGCGGACTGTTCCCTGCGAGAGCTGATATCGAGAGCCTGCTGACGACCTCGGCCACCGCCACCTTCGGCGCAACCGCCAGCGCCATCCTGGGTCATGTCTGTCTTTTTACGCCGAAGGACAGAAGAGCTGGCTAGGGAGCTGAGCTGTCCGGGGCACATCAGGCGCGCGGGTTGCAGGCAGGTAAGCTGGAAGGTAGGGCGGAGGAGGGTTGGACATTGGAGAAGGGATGACCCGCCAACGAGGGCGCTCTTCCCTTCATCCTCCTCTTTTGGTTCGGCTGACTCACGCTCGTCCTGCTCGATCCACCGCGCTCAGCTAGCAAGCCGTTGGCCGTTGGCCCCCTCGGTCAAGCTGGCCGCTCGCTCGCTCATGTCGCCAGCGATGTGCCGCACGTACGATGGTCCGGTCTTGCTGATTGACCAACAGGCTAGTCAACCGAGGCAGCCAAGGCTTCACCGTATGGGCAAGCTCTAAGAACAAGGCTGCTCACCCGTTCTCCCTGTTTCATCAACCACCACACCACCACCGTTCTCGTGTCGTTGCATCGTTGCGCACTGCCGCTCTCCTCTCGTCCCCCTTTGTTTGCAGCAACAGCGTCGGCGTCGCAGCTTCACCCCGCCCTGACGGAGCCTAGCTACCAAATCAGCTTTGCCCAATCTACCTCGCCTCTTCGCCACTGGTAAAGCGGGCAGCTGCCTCTGCCTCTTCTGCCTCACCTCTGATACTCGTTCACCGTGTTCGGCCTACCTGACCTTTCGCAGCTGTAAGTGGCGCCGTCCCTCGACGTCGACTGGCAGGCGAGCTAGGCCTAGCTTCGACCTTGTCTATAGCTCGGAAGGGATGATCTCGAGTCGAGGCTTACGCTCCTTTGCCATTCTTCCCTGCCTGGACTGTTATCGTCAATACCAGCTTTGGGCTCCAGTCGCTCGGCTTGTCCGCGTCGACCGGAAGGATGCCGTGCAATCTCGGAAGGGTGAGTCACCATGCCTTCGCTTCTCTGAGGGGGAGGGAGGGAGGCGAAGGAGTGTCCGTACGTACCCGTCTCATCAGCTCATCCGAAATCCCACCGTCGCGCGTCGCTTTCGTGTCGCCGCGGCGACGGCACCGCTACTATTGGCAGATGCTGGAGTCGATCCGCCGCAAGCCGTCGACCACGCCGGACCAGCTCACTGACTCTGAAGCGGCAGGCACCGGCGGCATGTCCGGCCAGCCGACCCCTGTTTCAGGACCTCGGCTGCTTGACCACGCCAAGGAACGTCGCGACGATGTCGCAAGCCGTCGCAACGCTCACCAGCGGTCAGCCAATCAACGACCGCGACCTCTTGCTGGAAAAGGTCGTCTCGATGCTCCAGGAGCTCAAGCCGGGCTCAGCCGTCGGCAACAACATCGCCAGCACCCTGATCGGCGGGCTGTGGCGCGACCTGCCGCACCCGCCGGGAACAGTGTGCGGGCCCGACACCGTCTACCGCAGCGGCGACGGCAGCGGCAACAACCTCTGGTGGCCCGAAATGGGCAAGGCCGGCACTCCGTACAGCCGCAGCGTTCCGTCCGCCAAGATCAAGCCTCTGACGCTGCCGGACCCGGAGCTCGTCTACGACCAGCTGCTCCGCCGCCCCGAACGCGCCTTTGTCGAGCACCCTAGCGGCCTCAACCGCCTCTTTTTCTCGCTTGCCACGATGGTCATCCACGAAATCTCTGAGTGTCGCCGGGCCCGATCCGGTCCCACTCTGCCTACCATGGTCCCTTCCCTCTTTCGAGGCTGGTGCACCATTCTGACGCTCCAGACCTCGCTGCCCTCGTATCTTGCCCCGCTCGCATCGTCGCCATCGTGCCGCCCATATTGCGCCCGCTGCCCGCGCTTCAGTCCAGAGCAATCATGAGAAGCCGTATATCAACGACACCTCGAGCTACGTCGAGCTGTCTACAGTCTATGGCAACAACCAGGCGGAGCAAGACCGGGTCCGCACCTTCGAGAACGTCAACATTTATCCGGACACGATCGCATCGCCGCGGCTGATGCTGATGGGGCCTGGCGTCGTCGCCATCGCCCTCTTGTTCTCGCGCTACCACAACCACATCGCCAAGCGGCTCTTTGACATCAACGAGCAGGGCCTCTACATCTGCACGGCGGAGGCTAGCGTCGAGCACCTCGAGGCAGGTAGACGCTCCACTGCCCTCTTCGCTTTGACCGACTTGATATGACCTCTCTCGCTCTCGCTCGGTGCACTGACGACGCCCTTCGGTCTACTTTGTCGACGCTCGACGACGGAACGGTGGCAGGACGAGGACATCTTCCAGAAGGCGCGCAACATCAACTGCGCGACGTTTGCCAGCTGCGTTTTGCGCGACTACGTCTCGGCCATCCTCGCGACCGTGCGCGCCAACTCGACGTGGAACTTCGACCTCGGGGGCGAGATCAAGCAGCTCGGCGGCGAGAGGCTGGAGCGCGCGGCAGGTAACGTCACTTCGGCAGAGTTCAATGTGATGTACCGCTGGCACAGCTGTACGTTTTTGACATCGTCGGAGCGGCTCTTCGCACCGCCGGCACCCTGCCATTCCCTCTCTGTGCTCGCGTCGCTGATGAATCGTCCACTCGCTCGAGCCTCTGCTTGTACCCACCCCTACTCCTGCTCCCCGGATTGCGCGTTCGGACGACTGGTGGATGCAAGAGAAATTGCGCTCGGCGTTCCCCAAAGATGGATCTTGAGGACCTCACGGCGGACGACTTCTAGACCTTTGTCCAGACGCGCGCCCAACGAGCGGGCGTTCGACGGCTTCGAGCGCGACACCCAGGGCCGCTTCGACTCGGGACAGCTGGCCGAGCTGATCAAGGACTGCATCGGGGAGCCTGTGCACGCTGTTGGTGCCCGCAGCTCGCCAGCCTCGCTCCGACTAGTCGAAGTGGCCGGCATCAAGATGGCGCGCGAGGTGTTCAACGTCGGCACACTCAACGAGTTCCGCGCTTACCGTGAGTCGAGTCGAGCCGTGGAGCCCCGTTATATCAAGTGCTGCAACGGAGCGGTGCGCTGAAGTTGGACACGCTCTATCCGCGGCCGTCGTGGCCCTGCCGCTCTGGCTGCGCTTGCCACAGTCGGCCTGACAACGTATAAGTCGTTCGAAGAGTGGAACCCGGACTTAAAGGTCGCACGAGCGGCCGAGCGGCTCTACGGCCACGTCGATAACCTCGAGCTGTACCCTGGACTCATGTGAGAGCTCTAGATGCGGGACAAGTACCGCTTGCAGATCACCTCCAGCGACCTGAAAGCCGACAGTCAGCTTACCCTCTATCTCACCATGCGACGACTTGGGTCGAACGATGTCATGCAGGGCCGAGGAGACCAAGAAGCCCGGTCCGGGAAGCGGTGAGTAGTAGCAACTGTGGCGCCGGAAGGAAACGTTCGGCTCAAGCGAGGCGGCATCGCAAAGCAAAGAAAAGGTCGAGCACAGCGGTATTGACCGATCGCCGTGCCCCTCTGCGCACACATCTCTCCCTTTCGGAAGGCCTCTGCCCGGGCATGACAATCGGCCGCGGCATTCTCGACGATGCCGTCTCACTGATCCGCAACGATCTTTTCTTTACGTTCGACTTCAACAGCTCCACCCTGACTGACTGGGGCATGGGCAAGCTCACCCCGACTCTCCCGGTGCCTTCGGCGGCAGCCTCGCGCAGGTCCTCTTCACCGCGCTCCTCGACGCCTGGCCAGGCACGTCTACCTACGCGCTGCTGCCCTTCTATACGCCCAAAACGCTCCGCAAAGTTCTGGCCGACAACAGGGTGCTCGGCCAATACAAGATCGAGCGACCGGCCGAAGCTCTTGGCGTCAAGGGCATCTACTCATACGCCGGCTGCGCTGAGGCGTTCGAGGACCGCGAGCGCCTCGAGGTTTTCTACCACGACCGCATCTGCGCGACGCCGGACGGCGACCGGGCCCACTTCTTGCTGTGCGAGGACCAGACCGAGCCGCACGACGAGCGAGCCCGCATTCTGCGCAAGGCCTTCTTGACCCTCGACTTTGAGGCCGACGTGCGCACCTTTTTCGACAGGACGGTTCCGGAGCTGGTCGTCTCGGCCAGCATCCCGTTTCGCGTCGGCTCGAGCCGTCGCCAAATCGACATCGTCCGCGACGTTTGCAACGTCGCACCAATCCTGTGGATCGCCGAGCGCTTCGCCTTTCCGCTAAAGACGGTCGAGCACCCACGCGGGCTGCTCAGCGTCCCAGAGCTATTTGGCGCCCTGCTCATCACCTTCATCTACACCAGCTTCAACGTGGTGCCGCACGCCGAGTGGAAGCTCCGGGCCGCCGCAACGGAGGCGAGCGGCAAGCTGGCCGACGTCCTCAAGTCGCAGATCCGCGCCCGCTCCGGCATGATGGAGCCGCTCATCGACTGGCTCGCCAAGGGAACCGCCTACGATGCCAGTGTGGACGCGGAGCGGCTCTTTCACCCCCTACTCAAGGCGGGCCTCTTGGTTGACAATGCGGCGTGGAACCGCCTTCACGTAGCCGCTGCCCTGGCCGGCAACGTGAATATCCTTGCGGTGATGAATTGGAAGGAAGGAGGCAAGGGCCGTCGAGGCCTGCGTCTCTCTGGCGAGTGGGTGACTGCCAGGTCGCATGGAGTGATGGCTGACCGACCGCACGTCTCTTCTGCCATCGATTACCCCCGCCCTACCATGTCCGGAGATTGACAGCTGGCCCAGCAGGCCTCGAGGATGATCGACTTCTACCTCGACGACGAGCGAAACGCTGCACGAGAGCGCATTGTCGAGCTGGTCAACTCGACGACGGCAGACGCTGACGAAGAGCTCCACGGCTTCGTCCTCGAGGCGATGCGCCTCGCCTCTGTCGTCCCCGGTCTGCGTGAGTGCCAAGCTTCCTCCTCATGCGGAGCTCGAGCGGGGTCAAAGGGCCGGTAGCGCTGACCTGCAGTCATCTTACATCCTTCTTGAGACCCTTGACGCCTCCAGCCCGCCGAGCCACGCGCGACTTTGTCTTTAGAGACTCGGAGCGAGAGGTCTACCTGAGAAAGGGCGACACGGTTCTGATTGCCACCTCGCAGGCCGGCATCGACGCTGGCGTGTTCCCCGAGCCGAACCGTGTTGATCCACATCGTCCGCGCGACACCTACATGCTCCTCGGACGCGGCCTCCACTATTGCTGTGAGTGTTTTCCTATCTCGGTCGTTTACGTCGGCCGCGTAGATAGCGAGCGAGTACGCTGATCGGTCTCGACATCGTGGATCCCCTGCGCCTGTCCCGTCTTCACCTCAAACGAAGTCGGGGCCCGCTTCATCGCACCGAGCCTGGTAACCATTCTCAAACAGGTGGGTGGGCCCACGGAAGATTCGGATTCATCGCGCCACCTCTTGACGCATCTTGACGTATTTATTTACGCTCGCGCCGACGGATTTCTGCCCTTGTCCCATCTCCGGCCCCTCCGTGTTGCAGATCTTCCGCCTCAAGGGGCTGCGCCGTGCCCCCCTGGCAAGGCGGGAGAGCTGATACGCATGACAGACGAGGTCGGCGGTGTACCCACCCTGCTCTTCTTCGACCGCAACTCGGCAGAGAGTCCGATTCCGACGTCGATGGTAGTCGAGTACGACTCAGAAACCGCCCTGATCCCGCAAATCGAGGCCAAGCGCGCCGACCGCTAACTACCTCTGAGCGGACCGAATACGCAGAGACAGCAAGCAGCCAGTCGCAACGATTGACCGCCCGACTCACCCACCTGCCTACCGACCAGGCAGGCAGGCAAGCAATCAAGCCAGCAAGCTCCAGCAGACGGGCGAACCTGTTTCCAGCTCTTTGCCGCATCAGACCCTTTCCCCAGCCTCACCGTCGCCGTCGCTTCGATGCACGGGTATGCGAACATGCCTACCGTCATGCGTGTTCGCGCCGTCGACCCTTCATTGAAACCATGTGTAATCGAGCTTCAGTTTGCCGTCTCTAGGTCCAAACGAAGGCGCGACCTCTTCTGCCGGGGACTGAGCCCCAGACCGACGCCTCGGTCCGTTGCGCGAAGAGTGTCGTGCCGTCGAGACACGTGAGCTTCGCCCTCTCGTCGTCGGCAGCCTGCGTGTGCGTGCGTTTGTGCGTGCGTGTGTGTGCAAGAACAGAAGCGACGGGCGGAAAAGGAGAGCGAACGTTTGGATGTGCGTGAGTGTGTGAGTGTGAATGGTGCGATGCAGCGTCGAGCAGCGACACCAGGGCAGGGTTCCCGTTGCGCGGGCTGCGTCTGCTGCGTCTGCTGCTGCTGCCGCCGCTGCCGCCGTGGGCCACTCACCGGAACAAAGGCGTAGCCGCCTGTGCGGAAGTACTCTAGGATGGGTGTAGCACCGTCTTCCTCGTACAGGGCGTCGACGTGCCGTCCGCCATCGTACATAGCCATGGAGAGCTGTGCGAGCCTGGCGACAAAGTCGGTCCTGACGCTCTCGTCAAGCTGAAGTCCCTCCTTGGCGGCCCTTTGCAGTTCTGCGCGCACCTTTGGGTCTCTAGTCGGTCGAATGACGACGAGATCGACAGCCTCTGCGGGCCTCTGTAGCTCTTCTGCCCTTTCTTTCGTGACGTTGTGGTGAATCGTGAAGGCCTTTGAAAAAGTGGACGAAAAGGGAGCTGGTAGGAAGTGCGGTTCCAATCGATCGGTAATGAGCGCGGTGAGGTAGACGAAAGGACCCTCTAGCTTCGTTGTTGCCTCGACGTTTAGCGGCGCGAAGCTCTTGCTGCTCGGGTCGTACTGTGATACTCGACCCGTGGTGACGAGCGGAAGGAGGTGGAGAGAGCCGCAAACCCAGCGTGTCGAGTTGAGCTCGTACGCTTTTTTGAAGCGTTCGATGCCCGGATGACGGGCGCGCATCGTCGCCGTCTCTGAGTCGTGCAGGATGCCGGCGTGCAGAGCGTGGGAGGTTACGAGGTGTGTTAGGGTTTGTTGTGATCGTTGATCCGACGACGATGACGAGGGGACGTATTGATTGAGCAGGAGAGAAAGAGGTGCCAGCTTTGTCTTTACCTCGACCTGTGCGTCTTGAGTGCTGGAAGGAGACGAAAGACTGAAGAGGAAGGAACGAAGCGACTTCATCCTCCACTCCTCGCCTGTCTCGTTTTGTGCCTCTCGCCGCTGCAGTGCCGATGGAGGGAAACAGGCAGCATACAGAGCGTTGGCTGTCCCAGTCGGGATGGGTATGAAGTTCAGACTCAAATTGTCCCCGTTTCTGTCGCTGTCCCCCTCGGTGTCGCGCTGTAGTTCCACAGCAAAGAAACCATTGAGGACTTCGTGCGTCGTTCCATCTCCTCCTAGTAGAGCCACGTTGACCTCTCTCGTCGCAGAGGAAGGAGAGGAAGAGAAGGCATCGGAGCGTATGAGACGTCCGATCCTTTCTCCATCGCCTTTGCACTGTGTAGTGTATCGGACAATGTCGAGATCGTAAGGAGCCAGGAGAGGTTCGACGGTGTCGTGCAAGATGGAGAAGGAGGAGAGGTGGCCGGATTGAGGATTCGTGACGACGTAGAGACGGGTCATGGTGGTCATAGCCGTGGGAGCTTGATCAACGTAGGAAGAGGTGCAAAGGTGCAAAGGTAGAAGGGGCGGGATGGTGCTCTCAAGGGTCGACGGGGAAGGTGTTGGTCTGAGGCACGCAAGATGTGGAGGCCTGTGCACCATTTTTCGACGTGATTTTTGGACCGGCTTTACTATACATGGCACCCTCGGTCTGCCGCCGCCATCGTCTTTGAGCGTGGCTAACTGAAATGGACGAGTGTGATGACGGTGACGCAGGGCGATGCCCGATTGACCGGATCGGTGCGGACGTGCTGCCTGCTGCGGCGGGCCGCAACTCTTACACTCGGTCCTGAACCGAGGCTGATCGCCGCATGTTCCTTAGCCTTGTCGGCTTGCTCCGTACCAGAGGCGTGACGGTTGCCTCCATTCGGAGATCTTGATTTGGTGCAGACCTTGAAGAACCATTCATCACGAAGCGCCGGCGACAGGGGAGCACCGTCTCTCTCGCCCGAGAGGCTCGTGATCGAAGATCGGGAGCAGCCCGAGCTATTGGGAGAACTAGCTGCTTCTCGGATCCGTGAGCGTACCACTGTGCTCGCTGGCAGGCGGCGAGACACGGGGCACCACGGCACCAGCGAGCAAAGGGCGAAGGAGGGGCACGGTGTATTTTGAGCGTGCGAGCCATGCTGGCTGCCGTATGGTCGGCGGTGCGTCTCGCTGGACCGACCTTCCAGCTGGCCGCTCGCTCCCTTTCCATTCGAGCAGCCAGCGAGCCATCCACCTCTCGCTCACTCCGCCATTCATCATCCTCCCTCCCATCATACATCCCACCTCGTCTTCCTCGTCCTCTCTCTCTCTCTCTCTCTCTCTCTCTCTCTCTCTCTCGCTCCGTCACCTGCTAGCAGTCCACACGACCGCCCCCTGCCTGACCCACCTTCCCGGACGCGCTCCCTGCCCTGCTACCACCGCGTCCACCCTCTCGCGACAGCAGGTCTGCCGACTCTGCCTTTCTCGCCCTCGTCTCACATCACCCGCCGCCCAGCCCGCCAATCAGCCAGCCGCGCGACCGCATCCACACCCCCACAGCTCTCCCTCCGACCGAACCGCGAGCGCTCTCACACAGCACCGCTCACCATGAACATCTTCCGCCTCCTCGGCGATCTGGCCCATCTGGCTTCGATCTTCATCCTGCTCCACAAAATTCAGCTCTCCAAATCATGCCGCGGCATCTCGTTCAAGACGCAGCTCCTCTACACCGTCGTCTTTGTCTCGCGCTACCTCGACATCTTCTTCGAAAACTCCCTCTACCGCACCCTCATGAAGATCTTCTTCATCTCGTCCTCCTGCTACATCCTCTACCTCATGAAGATCAAGTTCAGGCCCACCCACGACCCCGCCATCGACACCATCCGCCTCGAGTACCTCATGGGCCCCGCGCTCCTCGCCGCCCTCATCTTCAACTACAAGTTCACCTTCCTCGAAGTCATGTGGTCCTTTAGCATCTACCTTGAGGCCGTCGCCATCCTCCCGCAGCTCTTCATGCTCCAGAGGACCGGCGAGGCAGAGACCATCACAACGCACTACCTCTTTGCCCTCGGCGCCTACCGAGCACTCTACATCCCCAACTGGATCTACAGGTGAGCCCGCCGGCGCCATCGGCAGTGCTGCCGCCAGGAAGCCCGAGAGTACTGGCGTCTGATACCCTATGCACGCCTCTCGCCTACTGAAACCCTGACGTCCTTCCATCCCGCCCGCTCCACCAGGTACTTTACCGAGAACACCGTCGATCCAATCTCGGTCATCTCTGGCCTAGTACAGACCGGGCTCTACCTCGACTTCTTCTACGGTCCGTCATCCCGAGCCGAGCGAGACACTGCGGACGGCTGCGTCGATTCTAGGCTGACCACGCTTCTCTCGTCTTGTTTGCCTGCGCGTCCACTGTCCCACACGACAGTCTACTTCACCAAGGTGATGAAGGGCGAGAAGTTCGAGCTCCCCGCGTAAGCAAGCGTGTCACGCCCTCGATTGCGCTTCGAAGGAGTGCATTGTACGGGATCGCAGTGCACCGCAGCAGTGGTCTGCCGGCATGGGTAGCCCTTCTTACGACCTGCGATGCAACGTTAGGCGACGAAAACGGATTGGGTCTTCCTTGGAGACAGACGCGGCTGCCTACGACCCCTGCCCCCCTTGCTACTCTACAATCACAGCCGGACGGCATCTGATGTCGAGCGAGCGGACGGCTATCAACAAGCTTTTCAACGAGAAATAGAAACGCAACCTTTGCATACGATCGTGACCACGGGCGCGGCTGGAGCGACAGGGGCAGAGACGGGACTGACAAAGCGCTCAATTGTAGATGCGTCCGGAGCGATCGCCGACCAAGCGCCAACTCAAGCTCTCCTCGCCCACATGCTCTTCGGTGTGCTTGGCGTCGGCGTCTGCCCCTTTGCAGAGTGCAGCGGTAGGATAGGCGGGTGGATCCGACTTTAGATGTTGCTTGGCCTGCGCTGCTCCTTCACCACCTGCTGCTGCTGCTGCTGCTGCTGATGCGGTGATGGCATGTTGCTGCCTCTCGCCATCCCATAGCTTACGCTGACACTCCCTCTGCCACTCTACGAATTCAGCCCTTACGCCCGTATAGGCTTGCTGTAGAGCTACCTCCTGCATCGTCCACCTATCCGTACACTTTTTCTCCACCAGGCACGCTACGAGTCCGACAAGCAGTAGGACAAGGTAGACGGAGAAGAGATTGCCTAGCTTTGCTTGCAACGTGTTGACGCTCGAAGAGGAGGAGGAGGCGAGATGGTAGGATGTAGTGGCGACGTTGAAACTCGTCGCGCTCGAAGAAACTTTGCTACGCCAGAAAAGAGTCGTTCCGCCAACGAGGAGGTGGATGCAGAGGTGAAGGTACGACGCGAGACGGCGTAGTGTGTATAGTTTGGCTTCTACACTTGGACCATTCGTGGAGGAGGAGGGTGGTGTAGAAGAGGACGAGGACGAGGACGAGGAGTAGGGTCGCATCCACCGCAAGACGGAATCGTACCACTGCGATTCGGTTGGTAGAGTCGCGAGGAGTAGGTGGGGAAGTCGTAAGAGAAAAGTGACGAGATGACTTAGGAGAAGTACGACGATCATGAGAGGGTAGAAGAGAGGGTACGTTGTCGGTAGCGTCGCTGAGGCGATCGAGAGGGTGGTGGTTGTGGCCGGACGGGAAGTGTTGGATGTCGTGTTGAGGACGACTGGTATCGAGGATAGGGCGGATAGGACGATGTGGTAGGATGCAGGGAGAGTGGGAGAGACGTCCAGCGCGGAGAGGTTGCTGTAGTCTGTAGAGAAGAGGCGGGAAGATAGTGGAGAGAGCAGGACGAGAAGGTGCGTCGTATTGCTCCCTGTCGCGCTGCTGGGCGTAGAAGAGGAGGAGAGGTTGGTGCTCGAGGCGGCAGGAGCGGACGACGAGGTGCTCATGTCGGCGCTCGTGCTGGGAAAGAAGGACGGTTTCGTCGCCGTCGGTCCTGTCGTCGAGGTGGTATCGACGGCATCGTTGGAAAGACTCGCCTGTCCTCGCACCAAGGTGGCCGTGGAAGCCATGCCGAGCAGCACGCTGGCGAGGCAGAGGCGCAGCTTCATCTTTCGCAACGGACTCAGCGCGCGATGTTGGTAAAACGTGTGGGGGGAGGGGGTCCGTCCGAGAGTTGCTGACCAGTGAAAGAGGTCACTCCTCACCACTATCCGTTATATACAAGCTAGGCTACGGTCAGCTATAGAGACACTCTTCAACCGTGAAATGGTCATCTCCCCCCTTTGTTCATCCATCTCGGTGGTGTGGCGGGCCAGCGCGCTGGTTGAGAGTGGGGCGCGCACGCGATCGCGTCAAAGGAAAGCGGCCCCTTTGTCCTGAAAGCCTTTGAGCTTGTCGCAGGACACTTGGGACGATACGCACAAAGGGAAACGGACGGACGTTCTTCGTCCGGACGTGCGCCATCTGTGTCGAGCGTGGACGTGCCGTCCTCTTGCTCTTGGAGGATGGCCCAGAGGTGTGTGAGGCGCTCGCTCGTATATCTACCGTATGCAGAGCCCAACCCTCACGCCTTTCAGCTCGCACCTCGCCCCGACCCTCTCTGCCTTGCACCATGGCCGACGCGACCTCCTCCTCGCCCACCTTACCGCCTCCTCCGACGCCCACCTCTTCTGACCGGCACACTCTCGCCACGCTACTCTTCAGTCTGGTCCAGCTATGCAGCATCTTGTTACTCGCCCTCTCTCTCCTCGCCCCCGTCCCGTTGAATCTACGCTGGAGCCTCATGGAAATCGACGTCGTTTCTTCCAGCCGCAACCGCACCCTTGGCGAGACGATGAATGGGGCGGTGTCATCGTCGGTCGCGGGTGGTAGTAGTGTTGTCGAGAAGACGACGGAAAGCTCAGTGACTCCCGCCAGTGCCGTGGACGGATCGACGAGGACGGTCGCTCCTGTTGCTACAGCGACGTCGACCAACAGCCCGACTTCGACGCCGATGTCGTCTTGGAAGGACGACGATGCTGCCTCTACAACCAAGACGCTACGTCGAAGGAGCGAGAGAAGGTCGAGGATGCGTGCGGCGATACATGGTCGACGGCTATCACATCAACAGGCGCTGCGGTCGAACCAAGGGGTTCGCTAGGATGCCAAAGATCGCACTGCCCAGCCACGCCGCGAGGTCGAGAGGCATCCATCAAGATATCTGCATTACCACCAACCTCGACCACCATCCTTCACAACACTACGAACTCGAGGAGAAAATGTACGGACCACCGACCCACTCCGTCGTCTGTGATGGAGCGACCAAGCACGGGTACTAAGATGTCCGTCCGCGGACCGTTTCCCCCCCCCCTAAAGGAGGGGAAACGATACGAGAGGGGGCAAAATATTAAAAAATGTTCCTCCCTGGCGTCGCGGGTATCCGTCTTGACGTATGTGAACCTTTGACGCTCACCTTGAGGCCACTGAGGTTCCACCCTGTCCTCTCCTCAAGAAAGAGGGGAGAAGGCGAAGAGGCAAAGGGAGCAACACGGTGAGGCCGTCGTTTTTGCCGCACTTGGAGGAAGGAAGGGAAGGCTAGGCCGGTCGCGGTGCAGCATTTATAGGTTTTTCTTTTCTTCCCTTCCAAGAAGGGCTGCTGGTGGGTTGGAATATTAATTTCTTGGGGATTTCTCCACTTTTCTTCTTCCCGTCACGGCCGACAGGAAAGGGGGCAAGCCGCAGCAGCGAAACCTCTTCGGCCGTGTTCAGCACACACAACCTTTACCTTGGCACACGACACCGTCGTCAAACCTATCGATTCCTCCTCCTCCTCGCACCTCACGCTCGTTACAATCGAAGCGGACCTCCGACGCGCTTCTTCTGCACTACTCTCCGTCGAGCGGGTAGACGGGCTTCTGCTGGTTGACCTGGATGCCGCCGCGCCTCAGGTGCTTGTTGTCGGGGTAGATGCCGTTCCAGCCGCCATCTGCGACAGGTACAGTGACCCAGATACGGTAGAGGTGCCTTTGCGGCGCGGGCGCAGGGTAGTCCTTGTAGGCCGTCCGGGCGTGTAGGACGTGAGTGTCTGCGACAAACTGGACGTCGCCGACGTCGAGCACCATGTGCAGGCTGAGCTTCTGCGCCGTCTGTTCGAGCACCTCCATCGCCTCCCTCTGCCTCTCGCTCAGCGCAGGTATCAGGCCCGCCTCGACGTGTCGGTCGATCGACTTGAGGTAGTATGGGTCGTAGTTGAGCACGAGACGGTGCGACGGCTCGCCCTTTCGCAGCGAAAAGATGGGTTTCGTGTACCAACCCTTCTGACCCTCGGACACCTCGCCCTTTCGGTCAAAGTGCCAGATGTTGGAGGCGAGCGTCTCGGCGACGTCGGGTCGCTCGGCCTGGAGGAAGTCCCAGATGGCGTGCGAAGAGACAATGTCGCTCTCGCCGCCCTCGAGCGCCCTGTGCAGACACAGCAGACCGACGGCGCCGCCGCTCGAGTCAGTGTGGAAGAACTGGCGCGCATTGGTGTGGTAGATACGGACCTTGTCGATCTGCGTCGCATCCTCGCCGAGGTTCTTGACGTGGCCCAGAACGTGTCCGTATCGGTTCTGGCTGACGATGTTGCCGAGGTACGACCCGAGGCCGAGGTAGGCGATGGCGCTGAGACGGTTGCCCCATCGCTCGACGGGCAGGCCCTTGAAGAGGTAGAAGCCGTGGCCGTTGACGAGTCGGTCTCGCAGCGCCGTCAGCGTCTCGATGAGCGAGGTGGGCAGCGAAAAGGTGGCCCGCTCGATCTCGCCCAGCTCTCGTCCGCTCTGGAGCCACAGCTGGGCGGCCTGCTCCAGCTGGCCGACCTCGACCGGGGTGAAGGTGTGGATCCACTTGTCGCGATTCTCTTCGCCGCGGTACGAGGCGGCATCCCAGACGGTGGGTCCGGAGATGGACTTGGGCAGATCAGAGTAGGGCGTGATGAGCTCCGGGTCGGCATCGTGCTGGCCCGAAGTGAGGACGTTGAGCGTCGAGGCGAGCTTGCGCTGCGCATCAATCTGGTCGGCGCCGAAGCCGTTGCCATCGCCCTGCCCCTGGCTTGAGCTGCCCTGAGGTGCGCTGAAGTGAGATCCGCTCGAGGGAAGTGTCGACAGCATGGTTGTTATTGAGAGCGGCGGCGGCGGCGGCGGTGGACTCAGATGGAACCAAGTGGCAGAAGAGAAGGGGGAAATCTGCGGTGTGTTGTTCGGCGGCAAGCAGGGGCCAGCAGGAGCCCGACCTACCGCCAAGACCTCATATATCGTCGTCTTCTGACGGCTTCCAGTGTGCTCGCGAGGACCAAAGCAGCCAAGAACCCGCGTGTGGTGGGCGGTTGGTGAAACGTCATCCCCTTTCGTCCTTTACGACGTGCAAGGGGATGCGGAGTTCGGTCGGGCCTCTCAGAAAGTAAGTGGGGAAGATGGCAAGGAGTGTCGTGATCCGTGGCCTGGACAGTTGACGGATCCCGCCATCCCTTCTCGCCAGCGCCAGACCACCAACAGACGGCCGTTCGGCCTTTTGCTTGCCGAGCCGTCAAAGGGCGCGGGGATGGGGTAAAAAGGTCGTGAGCACGCCATACCCTTTTCCATACACCATAGCACAGCACCACCGAGCCACGAACAACTCCACATCTCCCCCGCGGCCTTGCGACCCGCCCTTCGCTCCTCTGTCGTGCTGCTTGGACACCTTTGCGAATCGTGGCATGACGGGTCTTGCTGCAGCTACAGATAGGGCTGTCGTCCCTGGTCATGGATCGCATCGGGCCCAAGTGGCAGCGTCTCCGATGCCCAGTCAGCATCCGGCCTTGCTTGACAGTCCCGAAGATATGAACCACAAGGGAGGACCCTTGATGCAGAGGACCAGATCGCACAAAGAGGCAGAGAGAAGGAACGCAGATGCAGCTACTTAGCGTGTGTGCGGGTGTCAGGACCAGGGGGTATCAAGATGATGTTACAGAGGTAGGGTGGACAATCAATGCACTATAGCGAGAGGGAGCATGTGCTACATATGTTGGTGGCAGAGCGCCGCCGTGCGCTAGTCTTGGTCCTTTTTGCGCTTGTTGCTGTTCTTGCCGCCGGGCGTCCCCACCGCGACGCCATCTGCCTTGCGCTTGAGCTTCGAGATGAGCCCGGTGGCCGTCGTCTTGCCCGCTTTGCCGCCGGGCGTCGACACGGCGCTACCACCCGACTCCCTCTCCCGCGCCAGGGGCTTTCCACTGCGCCGGTCACGGTCCTCGCTGGCGTTGCGGTCCTTCTTCCCCTTTTTCGTCTCCTTTTCCAGCTTGACCGGCGTGCCCTCCTTGTCCTTGTCCTTGTCCCTGTCCCTGTCCTTATCCTTGTCCTTGTCCTTGTCTTTTTCCCTATCCTTGTCCTTGTCCTTTTCCTTGTGTCCCTTGCTTGCCTTTTCCTTTGACTCCTTGCCCTCTTTCTCCTTGTCCTCCTTTCCGGCCTCGGCCGCCGTTTCTTCGGCCTTTTTGAGCTCGAGGCTCTTCTGGTAGGTGGCGCTGCTTAGGCTGAAGATCCTGTCCTCGACTGGAACCTCTATGGGGATGCCCTTGGCCGCCGCTGCTGCCGCTGCTGACTGGCTGGTGGTGTTCTTGAGATACGAGTCGAAGCCCTTGACGATGTTGCCGCCCGACGCGGCTGTCGAGGCGAGGTAGGAGCCTTCGTAGAGGTAGATCTGAGACTCTAGGTCAGTGAGCGACTTATCTATCTGCCGCTTTTGTGCGAGTCCCGCCCGCAGCGCCTTCTTGGTCTGCAGGTAGCGCGCATTGGCTTCCTCGAGGGAGCCAGGCATCTCGGAGGTGTTGTCGGTCGAGCCTGTCGCGCCTGCAGCCGTGCCGGCGCCAGAGGCAGTGGCCGCGGCCGAGGAGCCCGTGATGGACGAAGCGGTGGTGGCGGTAGCTGTCG